>PVLA01001688.1:0-269581 GCA_004027455.1 Hydrochoerus hydrochaeris
ATCATAAAAAAATCCCAAACTACACAGAGTATAGAGATGACACTGGATCAAGTGACATCTGTAAAACAGCAGAGAAGGCAGCTCCAGGCTCCAGTTCCCTGGAAGACACACTAAATAAGATAAGCAGAAAATGTCTGAAAGAACTTTGTCTCGAGTCTGAAAGACTGTCAAAAGTTGACACCAACCAAGCAAACTCTGATTCCAGGAAACTCAAATACGAGGAGATCTTGGATTCTACTTCAGCACAGGGAAAACCAGAAACATTCACAGCATTTTTACTTCCCTGCTCCTGCCCTAACTCTGATGTGGCCTCGTCAGCTCTGGTCACTGGATTCTGAGACAACAACGGAGAGCTTACTCACCAAGTGCAGCACCTTTCTGCTCTACCTCTAGAGACTACCTGAATTTTGGACGCAAGGCACTTATGTGTCTCTCGTGTAACTCTGAGCTCACCTTGGAAAAGGACCAGACATTGCTCAAAAACATTCTCCACCTCCAAAAAGCCGCACCTTTGAATGCTTGAGGTTTTCCAGGAACATCTAAATATAATACATATTAAACATTTTCACCAGTAAAAGACCCTGCAGAGAGACTAAAGCAGAGGAAGAAGTACTTGAATGGTACAATTTTGAATACAGGAGGTCTGTCTAACAGATAAGATAAAGTCTGAATAAAGATGTGAAGCAGCTGAAGTACGTCTGATGAAATAACTTGAAGGCAGTAATACTGGTTATCTGGATAAATATTTCAAGCAGTGAAGGCAGCTGAGTAAAACCCCAAGACTGGACTTTGTTTTGCAGTGTATAAGAAACAGCACGGATGTTAGTGTGGGAGTCCAAAGCACCAAGTGGGAGAGCAGAACAGGAGGTCAGAGCGGTAATGGTGGGTCAAAGTATGTGAGGCATAGTACATCATTTTAATAATTTTGGATAGATCTCCAAATGAAATCAAATCACTTGAAGATTTTGGGGAGAATGACAGGATCTGATTTACATTTTTAAAAGATCACAGCAGCTCATGTATTAAAATCACAGCAGAGTGTTAAAGAGTGAAGGATTATTACCAGGAAAACTATGGATAAACAATTCATTCTCAATACAGAATGAATATAGTGATGCCTTTGTAATGTGAAATTTACACCATAGCAGCATTTAAATCTGACTTTTCCCCCCATCTTTGAGCCCTGGATCCCAGTGTAATACCTGGCAGAGTGGATTCTCAGGTAAAACTCAGTGGATAAACAGGTAAAATAATATGGTGTCTTAAAATGGGATGGGTTACAGTGGAGATGGTGAAAAGGGCTTAGGTTGTGGATAAGCTGAAGGCTGAATAAACATGATTTTCTATGAGGCCTGATGTTGGATACGACAGAAACAGTCAGCAAAGATGAGTCCAATGTCTTCACAGAGAATCTGGAAGGACGGGGCTGCCATTTAGTGAGATTGGTAGATTACAGGTTGAGGGGGTTGTCTTAGTTACTTTCTTGTTGCTCGGACATATACCAGACAATCACGAGGTAATGAAAGAAAGGTTTATTGTAGCTTGGTTTGTAGAGGTTTCCATCCACAGTTAGCTGGATCCATGACAGGAGGGCATGTCAGAGGGGAAACAGTCACGGCAAGGCAGGCAAAAAGCAGCAAGCAGCAAACCCTTTCTCTTTTTATTCCTACCAGGTAGCCAGGTGTAATGGCGCACTCCTGCAATCCCAGCACTCGGGAGGCTGAGGCAGGAGGATCATTGCAAGATCAAGACCAGCCTGGGCTACAAAGTGAGCTCAAGGACAATCTGAACTGCATAGCAAGACCCTGTCTGAAAACAAAAAACAAAAAACAAAACAGTCCTGACAGTTATTCCTAACAGGTGATAAACCTATTAATTGGTGCCACCCAAACCAAGGGTGAGCCTTCCCATTACCCACCCCTAGAACCATGAAGGTAAGTCAATCAGTGAACTAACCCAGTCATTACACACCCTTAATCCAGTATTGCACACCCATGATCCAGCAAACTCCCCAAAACTGAAACTAAGGGTGCATGAGGCTTTAGCAGGACATCTAGATAGAAGCCATGACATAGGCTTAGAAGCAAAAATCAGGGATGTAGTTTGTAAAACACAGTCTGAAATGTGTATCAAACATAGGCATAGTATAGAGATGGCTTTTACCCAGCTGATGTGTAAGTTTGAAACTATATAGATCTGTCTAGCCTAGAGATGTATCAACTGCTTATTAGGACATGGAGTTGTTACGATGTAGATGATGCTGAAAGCCATGAGATGAACAAAAGAGTTCAAGAAAGACAAGATGCTTGCATGGTTTCATCATATGTAATAAAAACAAAATATCCTGTGAAAATTAGCATTTACCCAGGGCACAAATTATGCTGCATTTCGAAACACTTTAAACACAAATCAGTGAGCATAAAAATGTACTTTAATCTTCCAATACAGAATGAATACAGTGATGCCTTTGTAATACAAAATTTATACTATAGTAGCATTTAGTCTGATTTACCCCCCCATCTTTGAACCTCTGGATCCCAGTGTAACACTGGGATTGTGGAAACTCGGTAAATAATTACTGAACTTGAGAAAATCAATGAAACAAATTTGTGCTAAAAGGAAATTTTCAAGCCATGTTTCCCTTGACCAATAATGTAACATTTGCTTTTTAAATGCCTAACAGAACCCATCACTCTGCAAAACAAAGAGACTAGGGATACTTTTGGTTATGAGTACACAAGTCCTAAAAGTTAAAAACATTCTTGGCAAGACCATTAAGTATGTAGCTAATGGCTACACAATGAGCTACCTTTCTAGTTTTGTAATAAGCAAATAACCCAATAAACAAGGTGATAGAGCCCCTGAGAAGGATTATACGTTTTATATCATCTCACAAGCAGACAACACTTTTATGTTTCTTCGTTTGGCTGCATCTCAGGTCTGGATGCCAGAACTATGACAAGTTTTTGGCACCAACCAGAAAAGGGATTTCAGGTGGAGCTCAGAGACACTGTTATAATCTATCTGACATGTCACAGCCAGGATCACACCTTTGCTTGATAGAACTGTATATCAACAACAGTATATTATCCCTTCTTATTAGTTTGTACAGTGATCCCAGTGAGCCAGAGGTGCACCGCAAGAACTATTTATACTTTGAAAAATGCCCAGAGATACTGTTTAAGTGAATTACAGTGGTATCTCAGTTTATGAGCTTAGTTTCTTGCACAATTCTGGAAAAGAGGGTCACTGTCATGTTTATCACCCAATTTGAATTTGCAAACAAAAACAAAATTTTGTCAAATGTTTCTGTTTGTAAACTGTTTGCAAACAAAAATGTTTATAAAATTAAGATACCACTATATATCTATCGATATTGTCCATACTGAAATTAAAGCTGACATTTTAAAAACACAGCAACACATAAATATTCACGCATGTTGTCAGAAACACATTTAATTCAAACAGAAATTTATGCACAAAAATCAAAGGATAAGAAAGTTTTCCATATATAGGAAGCTCAAAAACAAGTGGGAGCAATTAGTTATGCTATTTTCACAAAGTGGAGGTCAAGTCAAAACTTATCATAAGAGGCTAAGAAGGTGACTACATATTGATTAAGGGAACAATATGAAGAGAAGAGATGACAAATGTAATTATGTATGCATGGAATGTGACTGGCATAAGCAACTTTACAAAACATGCACAACTTAATATAAAAGATCATATAAACATCAACATAATCATAGAGGACACCTCAGTACTCTACTGTCACAAACAGATTAAAGTCCAAAAATATCAATCTCACAATTTTGAACAAATTAATAGACAGCTACAGAGTATTCTGCTCAACCACAGAATATACATTTTGCTGACCAGCACACAAAACATTCTCTAAAACAGAACATATACTACCCAATAAAGCATGCTAAAATAAATAAAAAAGATTTGAAATTATCTCAAGAGTATTATCAAATTATAGCATAATGAAAATAGAAATCAAAAAAGAATCTGCAGGAAATTATGGAAACACATGGAGATTAATCTATATATATAAATTTTTTTTTGGTCATCTTTTTGAGACAGGGTCTCTCTGTGCAGTTCAGGCTGGCTTTGGGCTCACTTTGTATTTTAGGCTGGTCTCAAACTTGCAACAATCCTCCAGCCTCAGCCTCAGCCTCCCCAGTGCTGGGATTACAGGCGTGAGCCACCATGCCCAGCTAACAACATATTCTTGAAAAATCAAGGGGTCACAGAAGAAATCAAGAAGTAAGTTTCTAGAATCAAACAATAATGCCAGTATAACAAATCAGAACCTATGGGACATAATGGTAGCAGTCTTAAGGGGAAGTTTATAGCTATAAATCACAAAAAATAAGTTAGTCCAAATCAATAACTTAATAATGTACTTCAGAAAAACAAGAACAATCCAAATCTAAGCAAGTACAGGGAGAAAATTATAAAGATCATAGAATAAATTAATGACCCTCAGACTAAAAAACAAAACAAAACAAAACAAAAAAAACAACAAAAAGAATCAGTGAATGGAAAAACTGGTTCTTCACAAGAATAAAGAAAATAAACAAACCTTTAACAATCTTACCAAAAGGAGGAGGAAAAACTCATATCTGTGTAATTAGAAATGAAAAAAGATGCCACAAAAATTCAGAAGATTTTGTAATTTCCTTGATTAACTTGTAATTCACAATATTTGACAATCCACAATTAATGGATAGATTCCTAGATACATATGAAATATCAAAACTGAAGCAAGATACAAAAATTCTGAATAATCCAATAACAGGCAATGAGACTGAGGCAGTAAAATAACCTACCAACTTAAGCAAAGTTCAGGACATGAGGATTCACCACAGGGTTCTATAAGAACTTCAGGGAATACCAGTATTCCTCAAACTAATTAATGAAATTCAAAGGGAAGGAGTACTGTCAAACTCATTCTTGGAAGGTGCCATTATTACCAGGATTAGAAAATCGCTAGACTCAAGCAAAAAAGTAAACTATAGGCTAATCTTTTTAATGAACTTAGATGCAAAGATCCTCAATAAGATTCTCCATGAGATACTAGAATGTGACAAGTCATTAAAAAGATCATACTTCAGGACCAAGTAGACTTTATCTCAGGGATGTAGATGGATGGTTCAATATACCAAATCAATACATGGAATTCATCACACAAACAGGACAAAAACCACATGAGCATTTCAGAGACAAAAAAGGCCTTTGACAAAATCAGGAACAAGACAAGCTGCTCATTATCACTAGTACTGTGGTATAAATCTTAGACAAAGCATCAGGCAAGAGATAGGAATAAAAAGGATATAAGGGAAAATGAAGTCACACTATCTTTATCTGTAGAGAACAAGATCTTTTACACAGAAGACCCAAAAATTCTAACCAAATGCTCTTAGAACTAATAAATGAAGCTGGATAGCAGGATACAAAATCAATTGAAGAGGAGACCAGAAAATGGAAATATATCCGTGTGCCTGGATAGGGAGAACCAATATTAACAAATAGATATACAATCAAAACCGACATACATACTGAATGTAATTTCAATCAAAACACCAAAAGCATTCCTCACGGCACTAGAAAAAACAATCCTAAAATTCATATGGAACCAAAATGGACCCAAAATAGCAAAAACAATCTTGGGCAACAAAAACAAGGCAAGAAGTATCATAATTCTGTTTTCAAGTTATATTACAAAGCTAAAGAGATAAAAACAGTATACTACTGACACAAAAATTGACCAATGGAAGAGTACACAAACTCAAGTACTTTCAAACTGTCTGGTCTATGGCCAGGGGGCCAAAAGCTGGAGGAAAGATATTTCATTAACAAATGGTGCTAGGAAGCCTGGTTGTCTACATAAAGAAGACTGAATCTAGATCGACAACTATCACACACTAAAGTAAAATTAAAATAGAACAACGAAAAGTATCAAAAAAGAAAAATTTAATAACTTGAAGTCATATGGACATGCAAGAAGGTTTCTGAGCAAAACTCCAATTGAACAAGAAATAACATCAAGAATCAACAAATGAGATCATATCAAATTAGAGACTTTCTACGTTGCAAAGGAAACAACCAAGAAAGTGAAGAGAGAACTTACAGAACGGGAAGTTTTTTTTCTTTCTTTCTTTTGTTTTGCCAGCAACTACTTAAACAATGAACTAATATCTAGAATATACAAAAAACTAAAAAAAAAATTGGATCTCCTAAAAAAAGATTCAATAAAATAATGGGCAACTGAGATGAGTAGAAGCATCACAGAAGAAGTTCAATTTGCTAATAAATACATGACAAAATGTTGACCATCCCTGGCAATTAAGAGAAATGCAAATTAAAACACTGAGATTCCATCTTACTCCAGGAAAAATAACTATCATCTAGAAATCAAGCAATGACAAATGCTAGGTAGGCTACAGGGACAAAGAAATCTTTTTAGATTGTTGGTAAGAGTGAAAATTAGTATAATCACTGGAAATTAGTACAAAGATTCATTAAAAAACTAAAATTACAAATCCCATTTGACCCAGTTATTCCTCTTGATGTGTCTTTCTGAAAAGATTTTAAGCCATTATACTGTAGTGATACTTTCTATACATCTGTTTATGGCAACACAACTCTTTAATAGCTGAATTTTAGAAGCACCCTACATATCTGTCATCAGGTGAATGAATACAGAAAAGATGGTTATTTATATAGTATAGTTCTACTCTCCTATAAAGAAGAATAAATGAGTCATTTGTAGGAAAATGGATGCACTTTAATGTAATAATGTTAAATGAAATAATGTTAAGTATCACATGGTTTCCCCTAGGAAAATCCTAACAAATAAATAAAGAGCCAAAAAAAAAAAAAGATAATAGAAAATAGGGAGATTGATATTTTCTAAGTGAGGTATCAACCAAGAGAAGCACAAAGAAGGGAGGGCAGAGGAAGCAGAAGTACAAGTATTGTAGTGTGTGTTATATACATATATCAACTTCCCACAGTCAATGTGATTATTACATAATGCAAACATGTACTGACAAAGCATTAAAAATTATAAAAGTATGGCTGGTGGGAGCCTTGACAACACCTCCTGAAACCCACAGGAGCTCAGCAGCCAGCAACAGTTAGGTGAGCCCTTTCCTTACCCAGAGAAACTGGGTGGGCAAGTGAGAGCTTTAGCAACCCTTTCCCCAACCTGGAGGACCTCAGAGGGCAGGAGAGTACATGGGTGAGTTCTACCTCCACCTGGAGGACTTTGGTGAAATGGTGAGAGAGTAAGCCCTTCCTTCAAACAGAGGACCCTGGGTGGGCCTGTGAGATTGCTGGTGAGGTTTCCCCCATCCAGAGGAACCCGGTGAGCCTGAAAGACCCCCAGTAGCACAGTAGGGCCCTGGCTGGGGCATACACCATGGACAGGTAGGTCTGACAGCCTGGAAAAGTCTGAATTAGCAATAACAATACAAGCCAAATGTTGGTTTGTATCAGTACTCTTAGGCTAGGCAGCCCAGGCAGAATACAGGACCACCCAACTGCCTCTACAGGAGGAATTCAGGTGACTTGCCCCTCCCCCACACAATGGGACCTGGCAACTGGGTGAATGTCACTCACACAGGACTCTAAAATACAAACTATGGACAGATGAGATTAGTGGGATTAAAAAGACCAATTATGAACCTAGAGATGAAAATGACAAAGTAAAAAAGCAAAACAATCTTGGACAACAGCCCATTTGGAAAAAATATAGGAGACATCAACACTGAAGACATAGGAAGACACAAACCTGAAATCTATGAAAAGATAGCAAGTAAAATAAAGAAACAAATTCATGAAGCAAAAGGAAATCAGGTCAGTAGGAAATAAGATCAGAAATAGCCTCTCAGGTAAAAAAAAGAGATGTCAAATCTAATGAAGGAACTATTCTGCATAGCTAGAGAAGATATAGATTAAAAAATACAAAAAAAAATACAGGAGCAAAGGAAAATGATGGAAACCTTGAATGAACAATACAGGAAACAGAATGCATAAAACAGATTCAAAGAGATATCCAAGCAATTAAAATTCTTTTGAAAGCTGGTAAAACCACTTGAGTGAAACTGAAGATAGACTTTCAGATTCTGAAGACAAGCTAGAAGACCACCAAAGGAAGTATCTCTTGAAAATAACTAGGGAGCCGGGTGCAGTGGTGCACACCTGTAATCCCAGCACTCAGGAGGCTGAGGCAGAAGGATCTTAGCAAATTCAAGACCAGCCTGGAGTACAAAGAGAGCTCAAGGCCAGTTTGAAGTGGATAGTGAGACCCTGTCTCAAAAAGACAAAAACAAAAACAAATAAAAAAAACCCAAACAAAAAACCAAAAACAAGAAACCCAAACAAACAAACAAAACAGAAAAAAAAATGGAAAAAGAGACTATGAAATAACAATTCAACAGCTCCAAGATGAAGCAAAGGAAAACAATATAAGACTTACAGGTGCCAATGAAAAAACGAGGAGTCACCACAAATGACATAAAACAACTATTTTCAAAAGTAATAGCATGGGAACAGAATCTGACACACAGATAAGTGAGGCAAACACCTCCAAACAGCCATAACAAAAATACATCCAGACCCAGACATATAATACAATCTCAGAAATTCAGCACAAAAACAGAATATTAAAAGCTGCTAGAGAAAAGAAACAGGTCATCTCTCATGGAAAGTCCAGTAGAATCACAGCTGACTTTGCCACAGAAAATCTCAAGTCAACAAGAACTTGAAGTGAAGTTTCCTAAAAGAAAACAAGGTTCAACCAAGATTGAGGTACCCTGAAAAATTATCTTTCGGAATTGATGGAGAAATAGACACTTCCATAACAAAGCACAACTGAAGAAATTCACACCCACCAAATCAAACTGAGATTGAGTACTGAAAGATATTCTAAATAGAGATAAAAATGACCATAATTCCTAGAACAACAGAAAGAAACTACCAGGTATGGCAAGGAATTAAACAAAGGAGAAAAACAGGCAGCCAACAAAAGGAAAACAACATGACACAGATAAACCACTACATATCAGTTATAACCATGAATGTAAATGGCCTGAATTCAACAATCAAAAGACACAGACTGGCAGAATAGATGAAGAAAGAAGATCCAACAATATGCTGCATACAAGAAACACATTTAACTCAAAAAGAAATTCATACACTAAAAGTCAAAGAATGGAAAATAATATTCCATGCAAGAGGAACCCAGAAAAAAGCAGGAGTAGCTATTCTGTTTGCAGACAATGGGAACTACAAACCAAAAATGATCAAAAGAGATAAAGACGGTCACTACATACATGTTAGTGGAAAAATTCAAGAAAAAGATATCAATCATAAATATATATGCATCAAAAATGGGAGCACCAAACTATATAAGGCAAATAATAGACATGAAAAATCAAGTATACAGTAACACAATTGTAATAAGGGAACTTGATACCCTATGCTCATAAAGAGATAGATCAACTAGACAAAAAAGTCAGCAAAGAAGTACAGAACCGAATCAAGGGATGTTCTATAAAATAGACCATACATTAGCCTATAGAATATGCTTAAGTAAATTCAAAGGAACTGAAATTGTGCTGTGCATATTATCTGACCAGAGTACACTGAAATTGGAAATTAATGGCAAAAGAAACTGCAAAAACTCTGTAACCACATGGAAACTAAGTAACATCCTCCTGAACAATCAATGGGTCACATAAAATGAGAGAATAAATTATAAAAATTCTATAATTAAATGAAAATGCAGATACAGGAACCTGTGGGATGCAACAAACCAGTCCTAAGAGGAAAATTTATAGCAGTGAAACTTCACATCAGAAAAACAGAATGAGCACAAATAACCCAATGTTGCACCTCAAGCTTCTGAAAAAAGAAGAGCAGTTAAGAACAAAGCTCACAGAAAGGAGAAAATTATAAACATCAGAGCAGAAATCAGATATCAGAAAATGGAAAGCTATCCCTTGCTCAGGGATAGGAAGGACCAACAGTGTGACAATGGCTATACTCCCAAAAATGCTACAGGGATTTAACAGAACTTTCAACAAAATACCATTAGCATACCTCACAGATCTAGAGAAAACATTCCTAAAACTCATTTGGAAACAGAAGAGACCTAGAATAGCAAAGGCAATCCTGGGCAACAAAGGCAAGGTAGGAGGCATCACATTCTTAGACTAGAAATTATACTACAACACTACTGGCAAACCCCCCCCCCCCGCAAAAAAAAACCAAACAAACAAAACAAAAAACAGACCTGAGGATCAATGGAACACATTACAAGAAGCAGAAAAAACTCCAAACACACTCAGCCACCTTATCTTTGACAAAGAGGCCAAACAGGCACTGGAAGAAAGATAGCCTCTTTAAAAAATGGTGCTGGCAAAACTGGCTCTCTATGTGCTGAAGATGAAAACTAGACCCATCTCTTTCAGCATGCATTAAACCAAAATCAAAATGCATCAATGAACTAAATAGTAAAACAGAAACAATAAATATGCTTGAAGAGAGAATAGGCAGAACTCTTGAAAACATAGGGGTAGGGAAAAATTTCATGAACGAAATCCTGGGATCTTATCCCATTAAAGTTTTTGCACAACAACAACAACAACAACAACAACAAAAACTACCAACAGAGTGAAAAGACAATCCACAGAGTGGGAAAAAATTTTGGTTAGCTGTCCTTCAGACAATAGACTTATTTTATAATACATATAATGAACTGAAAAAAATAGACCCCGCCCAAATTTAAAGACCCAATCTAAAAATGGACATCTGAGATGAATACACACTTCTCAGATGAAGAAATACAAATGACAAATAAATATATGAAAAAATGTTCCACTCACTGGTTATTAGAGAGATGCAAATTAAAATAATATTGAATTTCTATTTCATCCCAGAAAGAATGGCTATCATCAAGAAATCAAACAATAAGAAATGCTGGAGGGATTGTAGGGAAAAGGAATCCTTCACTGTCAGTGGGAGTGTAGACTGGCACAACCAAATCAGTGTGGAAATGCCTCAAAAAACTACAATTGGAGGTTGCATTCAGTCCAGCTATTTCTCTTCTAGGTATTTTCCCAGAAGACTTGAAAACATCATCACACCACAGTGACATATAAGCACCCATGTTTATAGCAACACATACCATTCGTAAGAGCTAAATGTTGGAAATAATCCAAATGCCCATCAACCTAGGAATGGATTAACAAAGATGTTTTTTGTACAGTGGAGTACTCCTCGACCATAAAGAAGGAAAAACTCGAGACTTTTATAGGTAAATGGATGCAACCTGAGACCACACTCATAAGTGAAATAAGTCAAATGCACATGTGTAAACATCGTACTGTCTCTCTAGGGTAACAAAGCTGAAAGAGTAAGATAGATCAAAACTGTACAACAGATATTGTGAAAGTGAAAGGACAACTTGGATAGGGAAAAGGAGAAAAGAAAGGGAAAAAATTACATATATATAAAATATATACACACTATTCCAATGTATTACAATATACATATAAATATATGCAAGAGATACAACTATACCACTGTTCTTTTTTTGTTCATCAAAAGTTTGTGCTTTCATTGTTTGATCATTTTTTATGCCTACATCTTGTAATCTGAACAAACTACTTTGATGGTAACAATATGCAATATATTATTAACCATTGTTAATTTTGTTTTGAAATTCTGTATCTTTTGATTTGCCTAAAATAGTCATGAATGCACAGCTGATAAAACCATTAGAAAATATGATAGTCCAAGGGAAGTCAACCAGCTGAAACAAGCAACAGGACTTAGGAAGTGTTCAAGAGCACAGCTCTTCTCTTAGTCAAAAGAACAGAAGGGTATGGAAGGGAAGGGAAGGGAGGGAAAAAGAAGGGAAGAGGTGAGGCGAGGGAAGGAAAAAGAGAAGGGAAGGGAACAGAAAAAAGAAAAAAAGGAAAAAGAGAAAAAGAAAGGGAGGCAGACAGCCAGGCAGGCGAGTGAGTAGACAGACATACTGATTCTAGCCAAGGCTCTAAATCTAATTACCAAGAAAAAACACTAAAAATAACATGTTAATACAATGAAGACATTATCAGAAAAAAGTAGATGGAGAAATTCTACAAAACATGCAGTTTTGTTTGTAAGGGCCTGAGACAAAGTGAGGGATCTCCATGGGGACTTTAAAGGGTAGGTTTACTGCTGGGCACTGTCTTGGGATAGTCAGTCATTACCAGGGCTGTGTGCTCTCCCCTCTTCCCTTGTGACTGCACTGAAAGCCAAACTAGAATTGTGGGGGCAATGAGAGAACACTAGAACTTTGGACAGGCTTCAAACAGTAGCAGAGACTGTAAAAGAGACTGAGCCAGGGCCTTCTTTCTCCAAACTAATGCATGACCACATATCTCAGCTAGCACTTTATTGCTTGCTATCTTCCTTCCTTTCCATCCCTTTTTGTTATTGTTTTGGCAGACACTGGGGATTGAATTTGGGACCTTTGTACTGAGCTACACCCCTAGCTCTGTCTTATTTTGAGATAGTGTCTCACTAAGTTGCTATGGCTGGGCTTGACTTTTGATTCTCTTTCCTCAACCTGCCTGGATGCTAGCATTATAATCATATCCCCTTTACCTGGCTCTCAGCTTACCAACTGCTCAAGCCTTCTGAATTAGAAGGAATGGATCCCTGAACCATTTGTGAATAAGCTAGTTGAATGGAATTCAATGGATCCTGAACCATTTGTGAATAAGCCAGTTGTCTAGGCTAGAAAAGTTCAGTTGCTTCAGAATGCAAATGATGGTGGCCTTCAAAGTTCAAATCTCCATTATGTTCTAGATTAAAGTCAAGGTAGAATATCCTGAGAGTGTCACAAAAACAGTTAAGAGCTTGCTTTCATTTCCAAGATCCTCTTTGTGAAGCAGGGTTTTTCTGTGGTGACAACCAAAACAATATTATGGAGTACACTGGACATAAGCAACACACTTTGTGTGTCACTGTGTCCCATCAACCCTAGATGGGACTGCCAAGTTGCAGGAAAACAAGCTCAAAATTCCCTCTGATTCTGTATTATGGTGAGTGTACAATTATTTCATATTACAATGTAATAACAGAAATAAGGTGCACAATAAGTGTAATATGCTTGAATCATCCCTGAACCACCCTCCCCCAGCCCAAAATGTTGGAGACCTCTGATATAGAGTATTTGTAATTCTTAAAGCTAGGTGATGATTAAATGCATATACAATACTTCTTTGCTTAAAAAGTTTCATAATAAGTTTTTAAAAGACCCTACTATTTGATCTATAAGAATTATTTTTCTTATTAAATTTATAGCATTAGTGAAAAAATTTTAAATGGAATGGAAGAAACATCATGCAACTATTTAAATTACTATGAATTCATACGAATTGGGGAATTCAAATTCTAAGGTGCAGACAATAAATTTAACAAAGACTTATTTACTACATTCACTAATTTTTTCCATGCTTCTAATATAATTGACTTACAACTTCTTAGCAACTTGGTCTTAACATGCAGTGCATTATGAAATGAATACTAACTAAAAAGTAAATAAAATTCCACAATTCTTAGGAAGCTGAAAACAAGTATTTCACATTTTGGTGTGACTCACCTGCTGTAAAATCTTCAGTCAGATCAATAAATGCATGAGAATGTGGAATTCGCATTGTTCTTTTGGTAGACAATGCAGGATGCCATGATAAATTTCTAAAATGTAGAATAAAAAATTTTCTTAAGATAGTAAGAAAAACATATTTCAAAATACAAAGATAAAGCTAGATGACTATATATCTACACAATGGAGTATTATTCAGTCATAAAAAGGCATGAAATAATGATACATGGTAGAGATAAACCTTAAAAAATAATGTTCTACAAACAAAGCATATCCAAAATGTTATAAGCTTTATAATTACATTTATATGAAATATTCATAATAGGTAAGTCCACAGAGAACACAGAGGAACAAAATAGATTAGTGGTTGCCAAGGGCTTGTAATAGGGAGCAAGTGATAACAACAGCTTAATAGGGTAGGGTTTCCTTTTGAAAGGATGAAGCAGTATTAGCACTAATTAGAGCTGATAGTTATACAGCATTATAAATGTCCTAAATACACTAAATTGTACACTTTATTAATGTGCACACTAAAAATCTGTAACAAATAAAATAGTTTTGCTATCTCAACTTCACCTCACTAAAAAGAAACCAATTGAGCCGAGTTTCCATATATCTCTCATTCAGGTTCACCTAGTACTAACATTTAATATGATTGCAGTATAACTACCCAAATCAGAACACACTGTAACACTGGTAGACTAACGTAAGGAAAGAAGAACAAACTTATATCATCCCATTACAGCTCTCTATCAGGCGAGAACTCCAGACTTCAAGGCATTTCCACCTAGGAAGATATCCTAAAATCAGCTTCTTTAAAAAGATCTCTCTCTAACTACTTTCCTATGAAACTTTTCTCTTTCAATAGCATTTTGATTGGCATTAAAGTTAGTGGAAGAATTTTCTCTTTGATCCTGCACAACTCCAGAAACATTGACCCAAGATATTTAGATCTACAATGCTTATGCTGACCCCCTGAAGTGCTCAGCAAATGACTGTTATTTCCTATTCTCTAGTTCAGTTCAAAATACTCATTCTTTCCTAAATACTATGTTCCCTCCAAAATGGAACCACAGATATATCATCTTCAAAAAGAAATGTGAGGTTATTTAAGTCTAATTTAATTGTCCACACAGTATGCAACTGGCTGGACAGGAAACAAGATCTTATTTGTGAATTTGATTTTGATGTCTTTGTGAACAGAGACACCATGGGCTGAAAACAACTCCTACTTATCACAGAGTCCATGCCTAGAGGCAAAAAAATCTAGTCCTGCCCTACTGCTGTTTTCTTTCCTAGTTCCTTTCAACTTTCCAGTGTGTATCTTAAGATATTAATAGTAATCTTGCTTTCTTGAACATTTAAAATCAATAATAGAGTTCTTCACAATACTTAAGAGTTTTTAATTTTTGCCTATGCTTTTCTCTTTTATATTCATATCACTTAAATGGTAGTAGCTGACTCTCAGTTTACTCATACATAGCTATTCTGATCACAATGGAAACAACAGCAGAGATGAAAAAGCAGGCAGTTCTAAGCCACATTAAATCTAGTCACTGACATTTTTGAACCTCTGTCAGAAAATTTCAATTAGCATTTCCCCCACAGAAAACACAATTATGGCAAGGTGTTCTAATTTGTGAGTATTATTATCCTTAATCTCAAAAAAATAGCATCTATCAAAGGATGAATTTAAAGGCAGTTAATGTCAAGTGTAGCTTTTGGTTGCCTATGGTAACTACTTTCCAAAAATAACTATTACCTCATCCAATTATCAATGATTAGCTTGTACTGAACTGCCACTATTCAGGTAATGGTGGCTAGTAGGACACATAATTGGTGTGAAGAGTCTGCCTGTAGCTCACTGGTTTTCCAACCTTGTTTTAGGCTCAGATATGCTCTAAAAAATTTTCGAAAACATAAACCTAACACATTTAATCTTTGGTTCTATTAGCCTTATTAAACTTTTAAAGTAAAATGATTACTTTAAAAAATCAGTGAAATATAAATAAAATATTCAATCATCATTGGTCATCATTCACAAAAAAAAATCTGGAAAACCAAAAAAATGCAGTAACAAGGTCTTCCTTAATATCTAGAAATTATGTATCTTTTTTATCTTTGAACTTGTACTACCATTTCTGTTCTTAAGAGAATTTAATCATTATATAAAATGTTTTCTATATCTAAAACCATTTCACTGATGACTCTAGCATAATTCTCTAAGTAAGAATATGCCTGGGAAGTGAACTGGAAAGTAATTGTTATTTATGTCGGTTCTCTTTATAGATTTCAGTGTTTAAAAAAACTCTTTGAAATTGATTTATTCTAAAAGTACACAACGGAATGAAACACATATGCTATAGTTTGATAACTTATTAAACTAAAGGAAAAATTTTATTAGAAATGCCTTTTAAAAAGAATGAAGCTTTAAAATATTTATTCTTAAAAAAGTCTTACTGAATCAATGAAACAGAACTCAGCAAAAAATCTATTCCTAATTTTCACTTTTTATAGATATAAATAGTAAGGCATCTTCTTACAAGTAGGGAGATTAAAATGAATGGATATTTATCATAAAATGACTCCCAACTCTTTGAATTCCTTTGTGGTTAACTTTAAAAAAAAATCACATAATTATCAACCATCAAAAATAATTTGTAATGTGGTATCAATTAGGTCTTCCTTCAAGCTGTTGACAGTAACTGGAAATAAGGTCTATAATCAAAGATCTTACCAAAGATTTATCCAACTACTAGCTATGCCAATTACTTTTTATTTACAGAAAACTTGTTTAACCAGATCTACCAAAAACAAATTGGGGAATCTTTTTATTGCATCTTTGGCAATATTATATATACATATACTTTTAATAAAATGTTTCTATAATTATATTAAGAATATTTACATCAAACTCCTCCTGAAATTTTATTACAAGAAATTATCCTAGCCAGGGTGGTGGCTCACGCCTGTAATCCCAGCACCCAGAAGGCTGAGGCAGGAGGATCGTTGTGAGTTTGAGACCAGCCTGGCTATAAAGTGAGCTCAAGGGCAGCCTGGACTGCACAGTGAGACCCTGTCTCAAAAAGCCAAAAAAAAAAAAAAAAAAAAAAAATTATCCTTAATTTTTACATGTGGTAAGTGGGTTATGGTATAACTATGGATATGCTACAATATTTTTTAAAAATCTTTATTTTCTAGAGACACAGATATGTATTTGTACATTAAAAATGCTGGGAAACTGACACAAAAAAGGTGTGAAGAAAATCAGTGATCATGAATTGGTGGTTGGTCAGGCTGGGTAATAGGAACATTGCATACAAATTTATTGTTTCATTCTCTTTACCTTTATAAATGTTTGAAATTTTCCATAACAGAGTTAAAAATAAAACAAATTTAGAGTTGCTAATTTATCTTACTGTTTAGGGAAAAAACTGGCCACATAACCAAATCAGAAAAGTCTGACCTTACTGTCAAATCAATCTCCAAAGGAAAGTCATCTTTTTTGCCTGAAAATCTTTTGCTCAAGTTGCTACAATGCTGTGCTCAAATTTGTGATCCTCCTGCCTTATCCTCTCAGAATACTGGGAGGATTCAGGCATGTGCCACCACACCTGGCTGAGAACAAGCCCTTATAAGACATGCAGCTTCTGCTGCAGTTTTGAAAATACTCCTTAGAAAAGTCATCATACTGGGAAGAAATACAAGTTAGCTATGCACATGGAAAGAAGCTTCAGAAAGGAGAACTGAGACCATAGAGACCGTGACTATAATGATGGCAACAACTGGACAGGGATGAGAGGAAGAACACAGGTTTTAGAATTTTGAAAATCAAATTCAAGTCCAAGATCTATTTATATAAATTATGAGCTAGTTACAGCCACTTAACTTTTGAATTAACCTCTCTACCATTTCTCACACAAGCTATCTACTGAGGGGAAACAAAACACAAAAAACAACCAATGAGAGAACTGATGTAAAGAATCAACCCCAAAGATATCAAATAAAAAATTTTAAAAACAAAAAGCCTCAAAATTCTGTTTCTTTTCTTCCTTTTTTTTTTTAAAATCTAACTCTGAGCTTCAGAGGACATATTGTATACATGTATTAAAAATAAATATACAAAACTATGTGTCATTTAAACATTTAAATAAATCAATACAAAACAGTGTATTACCTTCTGTGCCACTAATATTACATTAAAAAATTTGATGCAACCACTTGTGAAGTAAAACAGCATATGCCAATATATTTTTGACATACTTAAGTTAATGCCACTAAGTATAAAACTTGGGCCTAACCCAGAAATGTGTTTGAGTTCAGTACATGATTCCTAACAAACACAAACAGAATGTCATTATATTGCCTTTGGTTAAAATTATACGTACGAGTATTTCATTTCAGTACTAAAATAGTATTCTGAATGCTTACACAGTATCAGTTTTAAATACCTTTTCATAGAAAATGCTCATCAGTGATGACTTCATATCACTGCAGAAGCTGCTGTAACACTTAACAGCTAGTTGTTCTCTCTGAGCAATGTGGCACATTATCACATGATTCAAGTCATCACAAAGTGAATTTGAGGAGCAAACTGAAGCTTTGCCTTTCTTTGCTTAACACTTTCAATTATCTCCTGTACCTTACCACACTCCCGGTGCCTGTCAAGTGACTAGTACTCCAGCAATGACAAGGGATTCCACCACTTACTACCACTGCCTGTGAGATGACCACATTCACCTTTACTTCAGCCAAAAGGTCTTGCTAGATTAACCGAGGGCAATCTCCTATTCTCGCATGTGTACTGGGCCAGGTTATAATCATAGGCTTTCTAGAACAATTCTTTAGCAGCATTGAGAACTCTAAAATTGTCAAAAATTTCCCATAAATCCAAGTTGCTGAGCAAATTTAATTAAGATGAGCTTGAGTCTGGCATTCCAATAAAGCATGATACTGAAGTTGCAAAAGATAGATTTCTTGATAAACCCAGTGAATTTAGAGTTCTTAAAGATTAGGTAGTTATCCAAGTTATGGGACTAGTTCAAAACATCAATGCTAATGGTTTTTTCATATATATAAAACCACCATGGCATTTTTTAAATGTGCCCCAGAAGCAGTGGGTTCAATTCCCAAAGATCATGTGCTGGAGGGCCCACAGGAGCAACCCTGTGGCACTACTAGGAAGTCATGGAACCTTTGGGAGGTGGGAAGTTTGGTCACTGGGCTATGCCCTTCAGGGGACATGAGGAGCCTGACCCTCCCTGTCTTTGCTTCCTGGCCAGTAAGAAGTAAACATATTTCCTTTGCCATATACTCCCTGCCATGATGCTCTGCCTTATCATAGCTCTAAAAATAACAGTGGCAAACAATTATGTCTTGAAACCTCTGAAACTGTGAGCAAACATGAACTTTCCCTCCTTTTATTATCTCATGTATTTTGCATTAGTAACAGAAAATTGATGAACATATAGTCTAAATGTACTTTTATAGATCATTAATATAGCAATGTTTGCTCCTAAAGGGACAAATCCATCCTTCGGTTGTCTGAATGATAATGTTAAGCTACAGTTATCCTAACAATGAAATTAATAGAAATTCTGTTATGTGAGATGGTGGTGTAGGGTATTAAGCTAGGTAAGCACCTTAGTCCTGGCACTGTGGGAAGCTCAGAGTGAAGGACTGAAAAAAGTCTGAGCCCAGTGTAAGCATCTTTCAAGTTTGTAAGATCCTGCCTCAAAATAAAAAACAAAAAATTTAAAATTGGCTGGAGATGTAACTCAGTATGAAGGGTCTGGGTTTAATGCCCAATACCATTTAAAAAAAAAAGTTTAGGGGTCAGGGATACATAGCTCAGCAGCACAGTGCCTGCCTGGCAAGCACAAAGTTGTGAATTGAATTCTTGATACCAAAAAAAGAGAAAAGTTTGGTACAGGGAAGTGGAAGCAGGACCTTATATATGCTAAACATGCATTCTACCACTAAATTACACCCCAACTTCCTAGACAAATTCTTTTCTGTGATTTCTTATAAACTCACTGTTGAAATTGGCATCAGAACCAATCTTGGGTTCGAACTTGTCATTTAGATTAAGCTTAGCTACTAGTGTGACTGAAGTTTAAATGCGGGTTATTGTACAATAATTGTATTACTCTAGTATCCTGGAGTACACTTGTAAATGATATAAAGTATATAAGAACATGACTTTATGCAGAGTATGTTTTAAGCTATACTTCTTAAGCATTAGAAAGTCTAATGAAAGAATTCATAATAATAAATAAGCTATAAAACCATTATATGATATTCTAAATAGTTTTCTGGGTACATTAAGTACAAATTTCATAAAGATATTAGAATTTTATTTTCTAAGTATCAAAATAGGTATTTACAAGTTTTAATTTCCAAAGGTCAAACTGTATCAGATTAAAGATACTGTAATGAAGTCTGTGACTACACTGAGGCTATCCTGAAATAAACTGGGCCAGTGGTCACCATCTCATTCTGTTCAATCCTATGTCTGCCTTTGAACAAAGGAAAAGGTTTCCTGAGCATTTGCAGTTTGCTGTGGAATGCATGCGTGGAGTGGAATGGCATGCAAGTTCTCTTCTCCCTCCTCATACTAAGTTCTTCCTAGATATAGGCCCAAAACATTCTAGGGTCTGCTTCTAGTCTGTCTCGGAGGTAGGACTTGATTTCAGGTATTTTGCCATGTGGCAGTATGGGTAGTGGTGGTGTAAAAACAAGGTTTCTCACTGGAGATTCACAATAATTCAAAGTTCAGTATATTAGCATCAACATTTTCATACTTTTTATGAAAATCTTCTGGAAAAAATGACATGTAATACGACAGTTTCTCTTTAGAATACCTTAAATTTTGACAATCATCTGTGAGTCTGTGAATCACATGTCAAAAACTAATCATAAAAATGTAGTATATTTCTCCAAAGCATAAATTCAACAGATTGTCATGTAGCTAAGACAGACTTATAAAGGTGGGTCTCTGCACTTGCTCAAGAACTATAAAAGTAAATGTGTTCTATACACATCAACTAAATTCTGCCTAATCAGCAGAATTTTAAAAAATTAACCAAGTTGATGTAATTATATGAAAAGAATCTTGGTATCATGAATTCTTGTATTAGGCAGATAGGAACTTTAGTGGGGATATTTGAAATGTGAGATTCCAGGTAGTTTTTCTGACAAATAGCATAACTGGATAATAAAAGAGGCTTTGCACAAATTTTCAGCGCTTAGAGAACTGGTTATATTTTTCTGACAATTACTTATTAGTTACTGAAAAAATCAAACAAAGCTTATCAATTAAAGTAGCTATCAATCTAGGAACTACTAATCTAGCTATCACTCTAAAAACTAACAAGACTGCAATATCCATCCTATTTCATTTAAAAGAAATACTCCCAATTTCAGAAACATCTAGCAAATCAACTTTTATATAAGACATGTAAAGTGTATATCTCTAATTGCCAGGAGCACAGAAGCACTAAGCAAGTTCTATTCAGCAAGCAGTTATATATGAAATCTAAACTCTTTCAGAAAGTTTTTATGTTAACCATAAAACTAAGGATTTCTAAACAGCTGATGGTTGATGCAGTCAGTTCACAGAGATATAGAGCCCCTGCAGCAGCAACAACTTATATGATTAATTACATGATTTTAACCATACTTACTACTCACCCTCCTAGCAGTATCTGTGGCTGGCTAGATTCATTTGTGACACCAAATATATCAGGAATTAGGTCCCCATTGAAGCTGAAAGGAAAACATTAAAAACAGTAAGCAGGATTTTTAAAAAAAAAATAAAAATGCCACTTGTAAGTTAAAACATGTACTTTTGGGAAAAATGGTAGACACTACAATGTTCATCAGTATCTAGTCATAGTCCATACGTTATCAGAAGTGCCTCTGTTGCCTCACAGCTACAGCTCAACTTCTGGAACTGGGCCATGGTCCTCACTGGGCCTGCTGTGACAATGCTGAGAACATGTGTCTGAGATGGCCCAGTTATAAAGCCAGCAGGGCAGCTTACAGCCTGCTTGCTGAGCAACAGCACAGAGCCCCTGAGCTGGTCCAGCTGGAACGGTAAGCAGGAAATAAACATTTGTTATGAGATTCTGGGATTGTCTCTAACTTGTGGGGCAAAAAGACAACACTAACGCCTAGAAATTCAAAAACAGGACCTAATTTGTTTGTTGAAATGGACTTAGAAGCAATAACCCCTCAAAAATTAATTCCTAGCTGGTATAAAAAATTTGTACTGGTTACTGATTATCCCAGCAACACTTAAAAAATACATAACTATTTAAAATTATCAAGCTGAGCACCCTTAAAAAGATTAATTTATGAATTTATAGTTCAGACTTCCACTAGCCACTGACCCATTGATGTTATGATTTTAATAATCATAAGAAAAACATGACTGAAAATAAGAACGTGGATATACTTTGCTTTAGTTTCAGGAAGTGTCTCTAGTTCATTCCCAAAATATTCTCTCGGAAATTTGGCTTTAATTATTCTAGCACATGAGTCTGTTTTAAGGAAATAAATGATAAAAAGGAAGACGTGTAAAAATGATAAAAATTTCTCCGTATTACAGAAATTTTTCTATATTTCTAGAGGAAATTCTACATTTCTCACATCTGTCAACAAGCACCGAGTTAACTGAAAACAAAAACACAAATCTTCCTTTTTTTCAAAACAATGAATTTTATTTTTCTCTATCCACCAGCACAGCAGAGACACACACACAATCAAGAGTATCAGCTTCTATTAGCTTTAGGGTATGAATTCAGTGGTACAGTACTTAGCAATGTGGATTTCTATGTAACAGACTTATTTTATGGTCATAAATTTAATGTAATTTCTAGGGATATACACATACTTACTCCATAATAAGTGGTTGATCTTGAAAAGTTCTATTGAGTATGGTCATATTGTTAGGATCTATAAAGTGAGAATATATATAAATCAGTAGGCATTTCAGATTATTTTTGATACCTACCTTGAGGGAAATATTCTTTTTTTGTTGATATGATGCCTATCTAATTTATTTCAACTGTTGTCATTAATGAGAGATTATTTCAATATAAAGATAAAATATTGGCAGAATTTATTCTCTAGTGAAGACCAGCATGACAAGCTCCTTTGGAGTTTTCTATCTAACTATCTTTTGTCTGAGCCTTCTTCATACACAATTTAGCATTAAAAAAAGTGACAACCAGGCTTTGGTGACACAGAAACCAATATAAGCAAAATTGCCCAACTCTACCACATCCGTGCTCCTACACAAGAAGTAATGTGTACATGTTAAGCCTTTTAAAAATACGCATTGCTGGAACATAAAGTACTGTGATAATTGATTGTATTTCCAAATGTGACCACACAATTGCAACTCCGACACTGCCTTGGACTCTGGCACTATGAACAATTGTCCATTTAGGTATCACTAATTAGCTTTTCAGACAAAACTTAAAGATCACAGGTAAATACAGCAGACTGAAGTGCCTCTGCTGTATTGTTAGGGTACTAATTTGAAACTTGTTTCAAATTTTTGTATTTTTCTGTACAAGGTAGAGACCAAAGTATTTTACAGATATCCTTGCGTCTGTGTTACTAAAGGAAAGCCAAGCTTTGCCAATCAGATACACTGTGAGCTTTGAAATGCAAAAATGAGGCAAAGGCTGTGCATCTGCTTTTTCACTGAACTTCAACATGTCAGAGGCCAGGAAATGTTATACTTGTGAGAACAATGGCAGGCATGCAGATTCACCCTGACAGCTACTGTGCAAATGCCCACTTCACAGTTTATTTATTTATTTTGTCTTTTTGAGACAGGGTCTCGCTATGCAGTTCAGGCTGGCCTTGAGCTCATTTTGTAGCATAGGCTGGTTTTGAACTCACAACGATCCTCCTGTTTCAGCCTCCCAAGTGTTGGGATTACAGGTGTGTGCCACCATGCCCGGCTCCCACTTCACAGTTGACAGACAGCAGCTTCACTGATGACACTAGAGATTGTTCTCAGAAGCTCAACTGAAAAGAGTTTCATCTTTCGCCATCCCAATAAAGTTATAAGCCATTAAAACCTTTTAAGAAATCTTCTTTCTTTAAACTAACAACAGTAGATTTTTGTCCTCTGGAACTGATCCTACACTGGTTCTGAGTTGAAGAAGAAAAACCAGAAACAAAAATTTTTATGATTACTGACACCTAAGAAAAGCATTTTGAACTGATTTCAGAACCATATTTTTGTTATATTTTCTAAAGAGTATCAGGCATATCCTACATTTTTCATTAGACAACTAATAATAAATATTAAAAATGTCTAAAACACATTCACCTAATGTTTGATTCTGTCCCCAGAAGATAACAGCTCCCAATTCACTGTTTGCATGATTTTGAGGAAAATATGTTAGAAGGACATCCATTTGTGAATCGCCATCGTAATCCCCAGGGACCACACTTGTTATCAATGCACCATAATTCCTAAAGAAAAAAAGATTTAAAAATGATCATAGAAGTTATTTTAAAAAGGGACACACTATATTTCACCATACATATATTTAATATAAAATGTAGTATTTTACAAAACTGAATAATCTTATTCTCTTTTTGTTTGATCACCTTTCATGTATAAGATCACTCTGGTCTACAAAAAGAGTTCCAAAGTGAATACAAGGAAGGACCCATCCTGTCTCTCAGGAGCTACTGCTATTCCCCATTTCCCTGTTCCTATTTCCCATTTCTTTTCTCCACTAAATTTTCCTGCTCTTAAAAGACAAACAAACAAACAAACAAACAAAAACTGATTTAAGTTTAAGTGTTGGATAATATGTTTTATCTTTTGTCAAAGATGCAAAGACATTTAGACAGTGTTAAGTTATTACAAAATGGGGGGACATTAGGCATAGAGGCACATGTCTGTAATCCCAGCTATGGTGGGGGAGTGCTAAGGCAGGAGGATCACCACACGTTTGAGGCCAGTTGGCCTACATAGTGAGTTCAGGGCCAAGGCCAGCCGGGACTACAGAGTGAGACCCTGTCTCAAAAAAAGGGGAGGGGTAATGATAGAAAAGATTATCTCAGAATGTATCAAAGTTATTATTTATAAAATATGTAATTTGAATTTTAATGTAAATTAAAAATTTATAGGAAACTATAACATTTTATTTCTGAAAGCTAGACCAGATATACAATAGATATTTTTACATCTACCTAAACATATGTCTAATTTTATATTTTAATACAATTCCAAAATTATTTATATTTTCTTTCAAAACATCTTGTCATAATGGTACCTGAGTGACTTGAACAAAAAATAGGGCTTACATTTATAATTCTATTTAGAGCAAATAGCAAGACAGCAAGCTTTCACTCAGGCTGTGGATAATTATCTTCTAAATGTATCAGTAGCAGTCCCTTATCCTTTTTATTCAGCAAAGCAAGAACTCAGTGGTTTATTTCTGGAAAGTCTTGGGCATTATGGGTTTAAGTAATAACAGACGGTAAGATTTTGGCCTTAAGTTTAAAACAAGGAGTCAATGAAAAGTATAAAAAATTAACAGTTTGATACTTGACTCTATTTCTTAAATGTCAACCAAGTAAGAACATACATACAGAGTAAGAGACAGAAGTCAAGTACAGCCAAGAAATTAGTTTATCAGTGACTGAAATATGAATAATTACCAGCTTTTTGAAGAAAACTGAATGTTAAAGGCAGCCAAAACAAATAACAACCTGAAGAAACCATAGCTAAAGAAAAAAAAAAAAGAAGAACACTTCAAAATTACATGAGACTAAAGAATAAAGTATGTTCATAAAAACAGAACAGCAAGCTAAGATAAAACAACAGTAAGAGAAAAAAACCTTTGAAATTAAATCGACAGATAATAAACAATTTAATAGAAAGCTTAGAAGATGAAGTTGAGAGCTCCTGGAAGACAGACAACAAACAAAAAGTAACATGACAAAAAATAAAGCAGGGGAAGGAAAACCAAAGCATAAATAATTTAAAGGACAAAAAGAGATATATGTTTTGTAAATAGGAAGGAGACAAAGAGATGAACAGAGGAGGGAGGCAGAGAAGAAGCAAGAAGAGCTGTGATGTATGATGTACATGTAACAACTTCAAATGATAATGCATTATTATCATATGTAAACACGTACCAATAAAAATTTTAAAAATTACAAGCAAATACATATAAAAACATAAATCAAACAATAAGATAAAAGACCAAGGGCTACTCTGTAGATCAATAATCAAGTGATATAATTCCTAAAAATGAGAACAACAAAAAATTATCAATGTAAGACTACTTTAGAAAGCCTAAGACAGAGGCCTCCAGTCTAAAAGGGGTCCACATAATAATGTTCAGTGTAACACATGAATGTAAGTTACACCAAAGCACATCTCCATGAAATTTGAGAAAAAGGACAAAGAGACTCTAACAGTTCCAGAATTAAAAATGTAACAAGATAAAAACAATTCAGATGGAATTCACCAAAAGAAAAATAACTGGTATTTTGTTTTAACTTACCAGACCTCAAGCCCTTTGTATCCTATATATTTCCAAGAAAAATCACTCCTTGACAGTTAATTTATTTCTATTATGTAACATTTATTCTTTTCAACTTTTCCCCCATTCTAAAAATTGTTATTACCCAGTACATACACAGAAATATTTCTCAAGGTTTATAAATTTTAAATTTGTTCACTGATTTATAACTTTTCTTTCAATGTTGTAATTCAACATTTTTTGAGCATGTGTTTGAGTTTAAATTAAATACTGCATAGTATGAGGCCTAATCAACTCATAATTTGGGGAAGCAGTAGGGGTATTGATTTATATCACCAGTCCTTTTTTAATTCTTTGAGACAGGGTCTTGTTAAATTGTCAAGTTGCCCTGCTTAGCCTGGACTTGTGATCTTTCTGCCTCAGCCTTCCAGAGTACTTAGATTCAGGTGCATACCACTATACTTGGCTCCCACACGACTTTTTAAAAGACAGTTTCCTAACTAGGCCCTGATCATCTATATGGCAATTCATCTTTTATACGGTTAGCAAGTCAATCAATTTAAAATATTATTTTCATCATCTCTTTTCTACATAAAAACCTGTAATACCCTTCCTCCCATGGGACTGAGTTCACTCCATATTTATGAAGGATCCTAGTCTGCTGTGTTCTCATTAACCCAGACCGTAACACTCCAAGATGTATCTTCCTCTTCTGTAGGGCAAAGCCTTTTGTCCTCTATTCATAATATGCCTTTTTACTGCCATCTCTTATAAATACTGTGATCTTCACATTTGAACACCTTCACCTAAATTTTATTCACACTATGGTCAAGCTTGAATTCTATGATGGTCTGGCAGTTGCGACTTTAGCTTGTGCTCAACTTTTGCATTCTGTTGTTTGGAAACTGTGTTAATTCATAATCCTGGGGTAGGTGCGGTCAGAGTAAAAAAAAAAGAATGGGAATTACTATTTAAAACATTTAAAAAATTCAGATGATTTCAAAAGCTTGATTTGAATTTTTTCAAAACTGAAACTTAAATATTTATTGCCAATTAAAAAATTAGAGCAGAGGTCAATGATACTTTCCCCACTGAAAACTTCACATTTTTTTCCCCAAATATGCCCAACATGCCTAGCATGATGAGCTTTCTATGAGTGAACTGCTCCCCCATTCACAGTCAGCATGAAGGACATTTTCCAGCACATTCAGGAAAGCGTAAAGAATCAGAAGGGAATAAAAGGTGCTTATATTGTAACAGACCTGATTTCTACTCTAATTTTGTTTACAGGAAATTCTTTTTCAATTTTGGTACTTTTGCTATTCTTCCCAATAAATCGCTGGCTAATCATACTTCATAATGTGGTGTCACAACATTACAAGGCAGTAGTAAGACTCATTACAAAAACCGGGTTGGGAATTTAACTCAGCGGCATAAGCACCTGCCTGGCAAGGGTGAGGTCGTAAGTTCGATCCCCAAAAAAGACTCATTACAAAAACAATCCACCTATCTAAGTGTATTATTACTTTTTTTTTGATACTGGGAATTGAACTCAGGACCTTGTACTGGCCAGGCAGGATCTGTGCCACTGAGCTATATCCCTGGTCCTCTACTATATTATTACACTGAAGACTACTATTAAAAATCAAAACAAACTTCTTGTACTTACTTTAAAGACACCTTTACTTTAGGTTTAAAATAGGGTGCATTCTGGTCTGCCAAAAAGACGATTAAATCATTTCCTAAAAGAAAGAAATACAACATATTAGAAAAATGTTTCTTGGTAAAACATCTAACATCCAAACAGTTGTGATAAACTTTCTGGGAACTATGCTCAACTATGAAACTGTTGTCCTAGTCCAGAACATCTGCCTATCAAGGTTGATTCCACCTATCTAATGAAATAAGTATCTAGAACAAGCTTAATGTTTAAAGAAACAGAGGAAAGATAATCACAGAAAAACACAGTTGATCAAGACAAAAGGAAGACAATGAATTCTGCCAAGTCTGATTGGGACTTAAAAGAACCACATAAAAAACAGGCCTTAAAACTCGACTATATTGTAGAAGGCACAAAGTCTTGCATTTAACCCATACTATTTCCCTCCAACATAAAAACAATTATAATATATTTTACTATATATCAAGCCTCATGTTTTCCAACCCCACCCTTGCTACCACTGGTAAAGCTATTTAATTCACCAGACAGATCTATTACACCTAGCACACAGGACCTCTCACAGTAGGATTCTGACAAGGCACAAGGACATAATCCAACAATGTAAACACAAAAAGCTGATTTCTCTTAAGAATGTATTTTATGAAATTATCTTCTGGGTTCAATTAACATTTACTGGGACAGACTTTTAAAATTGTTTTTAATCAAACACAGGACATCTTTGAAGTCAAGGAGCAGGTCTATTCAGTTTAGATAGTGTAGCCTCAGGTTCCACAGAATGTACCCTTCTTCCAATATTGGACATCATTAAAATATGGGAAAAATACTCAGGGGTCACAAGAAACTCTGGGATCCTCAAAAAGTCAGGCTCTGGATCCTGTTCATCAAGTTCTGCATCAGCTTTTCACTTCTTCCTTTCAGTTTTGACTTTTAAGCAATAGGTGCTTTTGTGTGAACTGAAGAATGGTAAGATCCCCTCTAATGTCTTCTGCAAGCATCAAAGAACAGAAAGTTCTTAGTGACAGATACCGTAAAGGACTTCCAAGAAGCACACGATAGCAAAGAAAGATCTTAAAGACTAGGGTGGTGACCAAGGTGAGAAGTCAGGTGTACAACACAGACTAGGCAGCTGATGAGATGAAGAATTTGTAGTCTGAGAAACTTTCCCTCAAGGAGGCATTGGGTTTACCAGTGGTTCCTGCAAAAACGCTTTCGGGAGCTGTGGAATGTTAGGATCTTGTACTTTAAAGAAAACTGAGAAAAAGAGGGGCGGGTGAATTAGACAAATGGGTATGCAAAGAAAAGTCCTGTATGAGAAGAATCTGCCAAGTTGCATTTTATGTTCATGCAATGGAAAGGCAGATTTAAGCAGAACGAAATGAAGGGTGCTGGAGAAAGAAGGTATAGGCCAACTAACAAAGGGAATCAGGAAGGACTTTGGGAGAAAAGAAATTTCATGGAGAGGGTGGTACGTCGGTGAAAGCTGAAAGCTTGTCAGAAAAAATAAAACCAAAAACAGGCAAATAAATACTGCCCTGCTGCCATGGGTTTCTGGGACAGGTTAGACCATTAGGTAACTAGATCAGGACCTGGAGTTGGGATAGGATGCTGGAGATGAAGGAAGGCCACAGGGCTGGGAGGGAGGGGCTGGGCAATGAGAGAAGCCTAGCCGTCCATACAAGGGACCTGGGGAGCACCGGGAGGGGCACATGGACAGCGGACAGAGGGAAGGGCAGGCGAGCACTAACTTTCCCGCAGCACGAAGAGGTCCGTCTGCTTGTCGGAGTTGAGGTCCCCGAAGGCCGCCAGGGTGCCCCAAGCCTCGGCCCCGAAGAGCTCGGCCGTGACGTTGTGCAGTGCCCACGCCGGAACCGGCCCGGCTCCCAGCAACGCGAGCCCCCATAGAAGAGGCCCCAGCAGCGTCCAAGAGCTCTGCAGCCTGCCTGCCGCCGCCATGGCAGCCCCTCGGCCCGCCCGCGGCCCGTAGCCGCGCTTGACGGCAGCCGCAAAGCACTGGACGGCCAGCGACAGAGAATGTACACAGCCCAGAGGCGCGTTAGAGCCGCCGCCGCCGCTGATCCCCCTTGAAACTTCTCTAGGGATGACCCTTTGAGGACCGAGAGGGCGGGGAGCCTGGGTGAGGCGCACCTTCGCGCTCACTTCCGGCCGGCGCGCCTCCCGACAGTGTCGTGCGCGGGGGCGGGGCCGGGAGGTGGTGCTGCCTGGCGGCCAGCGGGCGGGGCGGGGCCAGACGGCGGCCGGGGAGCCATGGCGGGGGAGGCCGGGCACATGGGCGATGTGACCTGGAAGGTCCTGGAGAGAAGAGCCCGGACCAAGCGCTCAGGTTTGGCCGGCTGGGGCGCCGCCCCAACCCCCGCACAGCGGGCGGTGCTTCTTCTCAAGCGCCTTGGGAGGGAGGCAGGTGGGGTCGTGGTCACGAACAGGTGTCCCCCTGAGTTTCTCCTTAGAAAGCAGGCGGCGGCCTGACCTTGCACCTGATAACGCCCGTCTCCCTCAGAAACGAAACGAAATAAAACAAAACTCTTTAAGTGGCCTTCCCAGCTCTGTGCTGTGTGTGTCTGTTCCCCAGCCTTAGAAAGTAAGGGCAGCCCGACTTCTGGAGTCCCGGACTCTTACAGACGAGGCAGTGACAGGTTTCGAAGGAGGAAGTGTGGCCTCCCAAGTGTGTTCCTCCGTAATGTCCCTTCAGATTAGATTAGAGGAGCCCTGACTTCTGAGTGTCGAGCCTGCCCTTCGCCTGATTTCGTGGCTCCCTTTGTAGGCTCCCCACGCGTGCTGAACCTGAGCCATTGTGGCAGCTATTCAGGGAGCAGAGCCTCGGCTCACAAAGTAAAGTTCAGCATGGTCAGGGCTCAGAACCAGTGGGCCTCTTTGCTTGTCAAAGGCTCTGGAACCTGTAGTTTACAGTTGTGGTTTTCAAATCCAAGGCCACGAAGGTCAAGAGATGCCAACAGTTCAAGTATTCTGCACTGACCTGTCGAAAGTGCGAAGTCACGACTTTAAAGTTAGCACTTATGGCTGATACCTCCTCTTGACAGCTGCGATGAAAACTTTCCTTATTTCTGGTTGCCAGGCAGTAATAAAAAGTATGGCAGTAAACAGTTGAGATGGTGGAAAGACAAAGTCTTCAAAATAGGGCTTTTTTAAAAATGATTGATGACTGTATGTCATTATTAGATGATGTGAAAAGCATTATCTAGGACAACTGACTCTATTTGCATGTTTCCCCCTTAACTAATATGCCCCTGTTATACTTTGGGCTTTTCTTGTTTCTTAGTTAAAATTTGTAGTTGTATATCGTTAATCAATTTAAAAAATTATAGAAAGTATCTTATTTCATAAACCATTTTGTTGCCAATTCTGTTTTTAAATTTGAAAGTTCTGTGTTTATTTACTTGGGCTTATAGTGAAATTCCCATATATGAAGTATGACAGAAAATTTTAAAAAGTAGTCTTTAGTACATTTTAGTCAATACATTTCCTTGAAATAGTCACATGTGTTTTTGTTGGCTACTAACTATTTGGGTGTCCGGCCAAGAGGTTAGCTCAGTGGAGTTTAGCTCAATGGCACAAGTGCCTTCTTGGCAAGTGAGAGGTCTTGAGTTCCATCCCCATTACCAAAAAAAAAAAAAAAAAAAAAAACCCACCAAAAAACAATGTGGGTATTTAGGCTATGAAAAATTTATTGAGTCAATTATGTTAGGACAAAGGGGAATAACCAGAGTTTTCTTACAGGGAACTGAACACTGTCTCCAAATGTATTTTTTCTCGTAGTAAGTGCAATTGATTGTCCTCTCCAGTCTTTTATGTTTTGTTTTCTCTTAAATGCTTGTAAGCCTTGAGCACTTTTCTTAAATGGAAAAAAATTGAAGTTTTATTTATCTGTTGTTAAAGTGCAGTGGCTTAAATCCAGTTTCATGTGCAAAGTAGTTGAATGGATAGCATCAAGGTTGGATGTTCCTATATCATGTTTTTATATCACAGTAGTAAAGAGAGATACCAGTTGAAGCCAGTTTATTAAATTTTAGTTGTCTGAGGTTTCAAAATCTTCTAACTCTATGAAGTATAGATGATAGAGGTTCTTGAGTGAATTATTTACTTCCTTTGTCATTAAAAACATTTATCTTGATTGTGTTTGTGACTTTAGAAAAATACATAAACAGAGGTTTGTCTCTTGAACTGACCTACCTCTGGTGTAGATTCCTTTGTAGAGTTCTCAGCATTGTTACATAGTAATTACTTTATAATAAGAAATGCTACTATTATGTTTAATAGGCAGATACTGTATTTTCTGCCTTATGTATATGAGCAGATGTAATTTATCAAACAAAGGAAATCAGATTTTCAAATCATATGAGAATAAATTACACAGTGATCTTCAATTATTGCCTTTTGTTGCATTCTGCATCATGTTAATAACTGCTCACACTGCTTTCAATTAATCTAATGCTGATTGCTTCTAACCTTCACTAAACAGTTTTAAGATTGCTGTAGTTTAGCCTGGGACGCTTTTGATTAGAGTCAACATTTTGAAATGGCCAACTCACTTGATGCAGTCGTCTGTTCTCCACCTGCTTTCTTAAGGTCTGGTAAGTGTGTGGACCCTAAAAGGGTCACTTGGTAATTTTAAATACTTTTTATTTTTGAAAGCTAATAATAATATCATAGAGTATTATATGACCATATGATGTTATTTTTCTTTAGTGGGCCCAAAGCTGAGCATTATTTCAGCTAGTGTTAGGCTTAGGTTTACATTGTATTGTGAATGTGATACTATCCTGTTTTGCCTTAAGGGGTGAAGGCCATCAGAGGGAAGGCTCTGCTTTGACTTGCAAGCTGTGTGGTCAGGGCAGTTCCTTAATGCCTGGGAGCCTCAGTTGTCAAATGATAATGTAGCTTCTTAAATGATTTATGTCTTCTCACATGATGGAAATAACCCTTATAAATTGGAAATTTTGGGTCAATATCCCACTTACCTACTCTGTCAACTCCCAATGAAATGTTTCTTAGACAGTTTCGTGGACAGGAAGCAATTTGTCTTCTTTCCTGAGACTGCTGTGTTTTAAAATTTTGTGCTATGTACTGCATCCATGGCTTCTTGGTGTAGGGCGGGAGATGTTTGTTCAGCAGCTGTTAGACTTGTTTGACAAAGCCCTGTGAGAGGTAGGGAAACCTGGGGAATCAACTCTCCAGAGGAATGCACAGCAGTTTGAAAACAATTTTGAGATAATTTTTGGCCCTGATAATGACACTGTGTAGACTCCCTTTAGGAACTTAGGCCTTTGAATATATTCATCTTACTTTACAGAGGAAAAAACAGGTTTTGTTAAGGGACTGCATGGCAGAAATACAGACTGAAGTCCTAAAGATCCTTTTTTATAGGTTGGGAGTCAGTGTTGGGTAGTGAACATATAATAAGACAGAAACTCTGGGAGGAGTTTTTCCACAAGGAGCTGCTTTGTCTTTATGGTTCTTAAGTAGAATATTCAGTAATGAAGCAAACTGAACTCCACAAATGGGAAACTATTTGGCTTTATGGTAGTCATTCAGAATGATTCTTCCCTTCACTTCCATTTATGTTTCAAGTCTTAGTTTTGGAAGATGGAGGAGGAAAATTCAGTTTAAACCCAAATCAATCAAACATGAGAAATCAAAGCTGATACTTTAGGAACAAAAATGATCCTTGTATTTCGTTATCATCTGTTGACAAAATATTTTAATATCAATTGATTTTTTTTTATTTTGTCTTTCAACTAAAAGTATAAGAGGACATGTATTTTGCTACTGTATTTTTATCGTTAGGTAATTAAGTTAGATAGAAATTAATAGAGTCAGAAAAGGATTGGAATCTCAAGGAAGTCAGCAGAAAACTAAAGCTATCAGAATTGTGGCTGGAGCAGCATCTGTGGAAGACTAGGCCTCGAGATAAAGATGCAATGGCCAGACCTACATGCCTCCCTAAGGAATAAACACTAACTTGGAATTATACTGTAATTGGTATTAGCTGGTCCAATAAAGTCCAGATAGACAACAGTTACACAGGGTGGATGATCAGAACATCCAGACACATTTCTTCCCAGAAATGCCTTTGTTCTTTTCATGTACCTTTGCTGTGTGAACTGCTTCCCTGTTGGACCAATATTAATTAAACATCTGTACTTGTAATCTTATTGGTTGATTATAGTTTGACTCATACTGTCCTTACCTTGTGATTTTGTACCTACTTTGTGATTTTACACTGTAAAACATTCTTAGAGAAGAGACTTCAGTGGCAACTCACTTTTGGGTCTCCTCTCAGTCTCTCAGTTGTTCCTTAGAATTCATTCTTTTCTTTAGGAGGACAAGAACTCTGTGTTACCTTGATCTAGCAGGTTGAGAGTTATACTTTCCCCTGTATCATTTTCATTTTTCTAGGCTCTTATTTTTTAATTTGGCCTTCCTACTAAAAATTATAGTGTTTGTAGCACTAGCAGTCATTCAGCAGTAAGAGAGAAGTAGAATGCTGAAAGTAGGCTTTAATGTATCAATAGTCACTCAGATTTCAAAACTCAAGAATTGTGCTCCAATCTTATATAGGATGTTTGAAGGCAATATATAAAAAAAAAACTTTTCCACTATCATCATATTAAATTAAAATCAAACATACCAGGGAACAGAAAAACACCAAACTGCAGTGTTATGAGCCATTTAAAAGATTGATTCTTTTTAACTTACTTCTACATTTTTGGAGGGATTCCTCTCTCCAAAAATGTAGAAGTAAGTTATAAAGTATTTTTGGTGGGATTCCTCTATCCAAAACTTAAGAGTGTCACTGACCTGGGTCTGAGGATCACTGAGGGTGAAATAAGGAATTTAACCCACTCTTTTAAAATAAATTTGTAGGTTTGCTAGCTCCTGTCAGGGAAAAAGAATATTCAGTAAAAGAGGCAGAAGTATTTATCAGAGATAGATGCAGGACACACTCAAGACCTGAGTGCAGGTGCTCAAAGAAATGAGGTAAGTTACAAGCCAGAGTAGGGCACATTGAAAGACTGTCTTCAAGACAGGTGTTCTCGGATGTGCATTCTCATTACCTGGCAGGTTATAGTACAAGCCATCTATGAGTTTGAAATGGAGATATGTTGAAGTTAAGACTCATTGTGTCCAAAGAAGCTGCTTTTGAGGCTGAAGGAAAGGACAATTTACAAGTGAATGGGGGGATGATCACATGCTTGAGTGGCCTCCAGATGCAAGAAAAGACTGAAGCTGCAGTTTTTCTTAAAAGTATGATTTGAAAATCTTAATTTGTCTCCTTTTTACATAGTTTTAGTATTTCTATCCTGTCTCATCGCCCCTCCCTCCGACAAGACTGTGTTCCTTTATTCTTAGGGAGTTGCAGAAGACCAGTGTTCCCTCTTAAATAACTGCTTCATGCTGTGGAGGGGTCCTTAATTCTGCCTAGCCAAAGACTGAATGTCTTCTTCTGACTGATCTAAAGGAGACATAGAAATATTAGGTTCTTTTAGAGTTTTTTGGTGTGGTTAAGAGACACAGAGGTAAAAAAGCCTTTATTTCTTGCGTGGGAGGAGGGCTGTAGGAAATTATGAGTACCCTCAAAAGAGACAAAGCCAGGGAGTTGCTTTTATGGGATAGGAAAGTGATGAAGACTGAGTGGACAGGTCACTGTGTCAGGAGAGGATTGGGAGGACCTTTGGCACATGAATGAAAGGAAAGGGGGAAGTTTGTTTTGGGACTAGAAGAAGAACATGGAAGTTAATGTAGGAGAGATACACTGTTTTGGGGCTTAGTACCGTGTTAAACAAGCACCATGTTGAGCCTGGAAGAGTCCCTTATGAACTGAACCCATCATTTTAGTCTTTTACTTGTTATGGGGGTCCAACTCTCTTAAACTGCTTTCTGCTGCCATGGGATATCATAGTGGGGACTATTGCATTCATTGAAAAGACAGGTTAAGCCCATATAGAAGTTGGTGCCAGGGGCCTTGGCCAGGACAAGGAGTTTTCTGGTATCTGGCCCATATCTTGGATTGAGTGAATCTTGAAAAAAGTTTAAATAGAGAAGGAGCTAAAGGCAAAATAATAATAATAATTAGTATAAGGGGTTCCACCAAGGAAGGAAAGTAGGGGTCCCAGCCTCCTGGGAAAGACCAGATGGAAAAAACTTGGTGAGAGGCCTTGTTGGTTTTGGAGGTAATATATTCATAAATTTTCTTTACCTTAATCATCACAATACTTGATTGATTAACAAAATAGCAGCATTCTTCTCTTAGCTTGGCACAGTTACTCCTGTTTTAGCTGTCAAAACATCAAGGGCTCAGCGGTTTTGGAGAGTAACTGCTGCTAGGCTGTTGATTTGAGTTTGTAGTATCTGGACTGAAGTAGCAACTTCCTCAAGTTGTTATCTGTGTTTTAGTGTCAGTTGGAAATATAGTTATGTGGAGTGTACAGCTAGGTCTATGCCTGTTCTTCTGAAGCACAGCTCTAGGTCACACAGGCCAAATTAGCTACACAATGGCCATACCCTTCTCATCTTCTTCCCCTAGTCCCAAACACCCTGCCCTTGCCTCAATATTCACTACAACAACTACAATTACTCCACAAACCTACCTATAACCAAATACTCAGGAATGGATTTTCCAAGGATTAAAACTTCTCCTCCCAGACCAACAAGCCTTAAACATCACCCTTAACTGACACAACATAACTCCTAAAGACTTAATATATCTCAAATCCACTAAAGCCACAGGACTTTAACCAAAGTGGAAAGGACCCTAACTGATCAAGCTATTGATACCAACAGCAGTCAAAGTTGCTGGTCTGACATCTTGGTTTCACATCACCCAAGGTAAGCATTGCTCTGATACTCCTAATCCCAAACCCTCAACCTCAAAGTAGTCTTCATACCTTCTGTCTCCCACTCGTCTTCGCCTCACTCGTTCCTAAGTCTCAATGTTCTGTTACCCACCACTCTTCCTTACCACTCTTTCTTTGCTAGCTCTACTTCTTATATTCACTGTTATACTCTGGACAGTCTTTCCAAACAATGCCAAAAAGCTCAATACAGTCCTATTTCTTGTTACAATTTTAAGCCTCAATACCTTAAATTACCTGAAATGAAGCCCTCAACCTCACTCTCTCCATTACCTCTCCTACTGATTCTACCACCCCAGACGTTATTGACCTCACTATCCCCATGACATATCAATCATCTTTACTTGACACATATCATAAACAACAAGTGGTCCCTCCCCCACCCACCAGCTGCTATGTGGTTCACCAGTGTGTACTTCACCAATTTTACATAAAAGTGAAAAATTATTACACTAGTCAGGTCAGTCTACAACCACCCCAACTTGAAGACACTCTAAAAAACTAATTCAATGATTTCCATTCCCATCAATTTTACACTGTAGTCAAAGATTATTACATTAATGCCAGCCTACATTCCCATGACGTTGAGGCTACTATAAAAAACTACTACTATTCTCTCAATCTGAGCTACCCCCATCAACTGGTCTTAACTTACCTTCCCCAACTAAACACATTCCACTTAATACCAAAATGGTGACAAGGGGTGGAGGAAGAAGGAGTAGTGAGTGGTATCGTGAGAGAGAGGTGGGGTAGGTGAGCCTTGTTAAGGAGATTGAGGTGATTCCTGTGGATAAGTTGGAGGGGGCAAAAGCAGAAGGGATATTGTCAAGAGGATCAGTGGGGTTATTGGGTAATTTTGGTGATGCAGAGTGGGCCAGGAGTATTTGGGCTGTCTCACATGCCTGAATGAGGGAGGGATGTGCCCTGAGAGCAAAAAAAAAAGATTGTGTGAAAGAGATTTCTAACCATTTGCTATTGTAGCAGCAAAAGTTGTCTAAGTCACAGAGCACACTGAATTCCAAAGTACCCTCTGGCCAGTGGCTGTCATTATGGAGTTTGTATTGTGTCCAAATCGTCTGGCAATAAAAGATTAGCTGTTTTGTTTTAATGATCTCCTTGAGACCTAGAGTGTTTTTAGGTTTTTTAAGAGACACCCAAGCAGAGTGTGTTTTGGGAGTTGGAAAGGAATATTTCCCGTAGTGATCCAAGGGAGGTGAGCCAAAGGTTGAAGCTGGTCACAACCCTTAGGAGGATCATAACCTTCATTGGGGTTGGATAGAGAGAGGTACCCATTGGCACCATAGGTTGTCACCTAGGGAACAGAGAGGTATCCTGGAGGAGGTGAGGGAGTCCTGACGTGGACCTATGATTTTGAGAGAGAGAGAGAAAGGGAGAGACAGAGAAAGGAGCTCCTAGGATGAGGAGTGGCTCATGTGTGGTAAGAAGACTGGTATTGGATGGAGGCTGGCAATGGCAAAGGCAAACAGTAAGGGTAGCTTGTTGGTGGGGTAGCTCAAGCTGGGGTAACCCCTCAGGAGCTGCATGCCCTAAACGATCCAGATGTCAGCACCAAAATGTTAACAGATTTTTAGTGCAGTCGAGAGACACAGACAGGTAAAATAAAAGCCTTATTACTGGCATAGAAGGGCTGCAAGAGAGTACAGGACCCTCAAAAGAGACAATGCCAGGGAGTTGCTTTTATGGTCTTGGAATAGGGATAGAGACTATATGAATGGACAGGTCACTGTGTTAGGAGAGGATTGGAGGGCCTTTGGTGCATGCTCCAAAAGGAAGGGGTAAGTTTATTTTGGGACTAGAAGAAGAACATGTAAGTTAGTGTAGGAGAGGTATAACATGGACCTAATGCCATGTTAAGCAGGTGTCATGTTGACCCTGGAGGAGTCCCATCCTAGCAGAACCCATCAGGTTCCATGTTTTGAAGACCCATGATCTTTTGATAGGAAAAAAAGGCAAGGACATATGAGACAGTAGCCCACAACAACAATGAATTATGCAACAGTAAGAATTTCAGTGTCTGGTATCATAGTAAGAAAAGTGAGGATTTTTGCCCACCAGTTTGTTCTGGGCAACCAGGATGCCAGCCAGTTAAAAAAGCTCATGGTAGGGTCTGACGTCGCACTGATTTGTGAATGTAGAACATGCCATGCAGAGGACACATTTGCAGAGTTGTCAGGAAGGTACAGTACACTCTGGTTTGATAATGGCACATGTCCTCCTTGTGTTGCTGTTTGAATATCTAGGGCCATTTGATTTTGTAAAATGACTGTTTTCAACAAGAGTACAAAGAAAGACCTAAAATTTTTTATCTGCCAACATAAATACTTAAAGTGGTTTGCATGTGTAATTAATACTAATTTGGAAATACTACATTTATGTTACAAATGATTTGCTTTCCCTTATTGTAGTTCCTTGGACAGTATTATTATAAGAGAGTATTTATTGCATACTTTCATTTAATAACAATTTTAAAGCATGTCCTGAGTTCACAGCTGAGCTGTTTACTAGTATGTTTAGCTAGAAACTGGTTAGTATCCCCCAGATTAAACCAAGTGTCTTGATTTTGGAAAATCAGTTGCCAGCATACCTGATTGTTTTATGTATTTTAATTCTGCTTAATCCTTTTGAATATGTTTGTGCTTTCAATATTTTTTTCCTTGTTTCTGCTCTTTATCAAATTTGGTGTGAGTCCTGTACTTTCATTTCTGTGTGCATACTTCAGTTGTGCTCAGACTACTAAGGTGTCAGTATGTACTGTGGTGTAATTTCTTTTGACTACCTAAATTGAAAGAGAGATCTTGGTATCTAAGTTTTTCTTTAAAGAACCTTGGGGAGAAAAATGAATATGTTGGAGTAAAATGTACAAAATAATGAAGTTATTAAAAAAACAATTCAACCACCAAAAGAAAGTAAATAATATTAAGGAAGGAGTAGAGTATTGAATGCCTCCCATTGCTTCCATTTTTCTCATGTGGCTGCTGTGGTACACAGTTCATAAGATTAGCAGAGTTGACTACCTGAAGTACTTGCTCTGTTATTACCATTCAGTTATTTGAAATGATTATACCATATTTTGATGAGAAAAGAAGTGACTTGGTACTTTTGCTTTTGTTCTCAAAAGATAACATAATTTAAGAAATTGTTCCTTTAAAATGAATCCTCACCAGTCCTCTGTATTGTCTCATTAAGTTTATCAGCATCTGGTAAGTGTGTCTCCGCCTATGACTTGAGTTTGTTCATTCATTTTTTTTTTAGGTTTTTTTTTTTTTATTAATTTTCTTGTATTGATTTGATTGGTATCAGTACCTGGTAAAATTCTGTTATATGTTCTAAGCAAACTCAATTTTTCATTGTATGTATTCAGTACTGTTTTTTAAAGGCACTTGTGTAGCCTATGTTTTCAGACTAATTTAGTAGTTAGTTAACCAAAACTTCTTGTGGCTTGAAAAGACCGTAGCTCCGAGATACTTCAGAGTCATCAGCCTCTACTTATAGAGGGCCTCTTGAAAGATTAGCCAGGTATAGTGGACCTGACCTTTAGTCCTAGCACTCTGGCAGGCTGATACTGGAGGATCAGAAATTTGAGCCCAGCCCAGGCAACTTATCAAGACCATTTGAAGCAATCAGACAAACAAAAAGAGCTGAGTGTGTAGCTAACTGTGAAGGTCTTTGCTTGAATTCTCAATACTGCCTCAACCCACCTAAAACAAAACAAAACAAAACAAATAAAACAACCAGTGTGCAGTTTGTATTCATCTATACTCAGAATCTAATCCTGGCTCTGTTGTTTATACACGTTTTGATCTTGAACAAGTTAGTTCACAGTCTTTTTCAAAGTCAGCATCTTTCTCTGTGGAAATGACCATAATAAAACCTATCTAAAGAGCTTATTATGAGGATTAAACAAGATGTTATATGTAAAACATCTGAAATTTAGTAGCTACTCAATACTAAAATTTAGTTACTGCTCCTAAAAATGTGTCTTTTGCAATATTGCTTTTATTTATTATAGAGTGAGGACTTACGTACACAATTTTAGTATATGTGTTGCAGAAGTGAGCATATGGATGTATTATATACACAAATATGATCCCTTATCTTTCTTTTTTGATATCAACTCTTAAGTTAGCCATTTGATTAAAAAAAAAACTGGCATACTAAATTATAATTAGCTTGAATAAGCCAAGACACTGATATTGGTAGAACTTGCAGCGTTTCATTTTACTTTCTCTCTGTTTTTTGTTTTTACTAAAAGCATTGTTTCTGACCATTTCTATAAAAACTTCTATAAAACACCAGTTCAAGCAGTTGTTATTTTAGGTATAGTTAGAAAGTACTTTTTGTCTTATATTGGGAATGTAATGTGCTTCCTTCATATAGGATGAAATGTTTGAGAAGCATTTACAAATGTTATCCTATTAGGAGCTCTGATTTGTTTTTACTGAGCCCCAACTTGTAATTTTATTAGATTTAGGGTGATATTACATAACTCTCTTGGCCTGAATCTTGTTGCTCTTAAAGCTTGATCTCTTTCTGTGTCAATATGCAAAGCAAAGATGGTGCTTCAGATTTCATAAGTGAGATGATTTCATAAGGAGTGCAGCATTTCTCACGATTTTAGATTGTAACCAGCTATTCATACTGTCCATTTTCCTCCTGCATTTTGTTTTGTTTTGTTTTGTTTTGTTTTGTTTTGTTTTGTTTTTTTGGTATTCCCTGCAATCAGAGGAGAACTGTGTATAATTCCTGATTTGGAGCTAGATGCCCACTGAGTGTTTCCAAATGGGCATATGCTGAGCATCTCAAATGTAACCTAGCCCTAGGCGGAATCTTTTCTTTCAATCTTACTCTTTACTCAAACATGTTTCCCCTTATGTACTCTCCACCTTGGTAAACTAAGCCATCATTCTTCTGGCTGCTTTGGCTAAAAAGATAGGAACTATTTCTCTTTTCCTCATCATTTATATTCAGTTCGACTGTAAATCTTTTCTACTCCATCTGTAAAATGTATGCCAAATCTTTGTTTTTTCCAGCTTCTGTAGTTCATACCACTTTAGTTTCTGATGTAGCCTACTGAAATATCCCCATTTCCTTGTCTCCAGATGCTTATCTTACTACATTGTTTTTCACCTAATAGTGAGAATGCTTATAAAAATGTAAATCAATCACATTATTTCCCTGAAATCTTTTAATTGGATCCCTTTATTACCTTAGCCTAAAATTCCCAGTCCTTTACCTTGGTGGCAGAGCTTCAAGAGTTTGTAACACTTGCCTACTTCTCTGACCTCCTCGTGGGTTGTTCTCTCTACCTCAACTGCTTGCAAGTATTGTGGCTTTTGGATCCTTAAAGTTATTGTCTCATTTTCAATTTAGCTCTATTAGCTATTTTCTCTGCCTTGGAATCTCTCTGTGTTGCTTTTTTGGGCAGCTTATTTCTTGCTTGTCTTTTTGGTTCTCATCTTAAACTTAGTCTCTTTAGAAAGGCTTTTTCTATTCATTTGATCTAAGTGGCCCCCAGACACATTATTCTTGATGTTAATTCTCTGGAGCACACTTCTCATTTTTTATATTTTCTCCTTTCATAGCTTTCCTGTCCATCTCTATCCACTAAAGCTATATGAAAACATACATCATTTTTTTTTACTGCCTTATTACTAGAGTCTATGATAATTGTTCAGTAAATCATAATAGTTTGAAAGTGCTCTTATTTTTCACATATAAGTTCTTATTGCCCCTTTTGAGAGACAAAATCATAATATGATTATTATATTGATTTTAGGCTATTGGGCTCAAATATAAATACTGATGCTTAGAAACTGTAAAATGCATTTTCATGTAATATTTCTTGTTATACAATAGAAGTGTACATATCTGTATTATGTATGTGAAGATCAAATAATGTGTACAAAGTACCTGGTGATAGTGGTAGTGGTACTACTACTACTGATTATCATGTTGATGATGACAGTATGAGAATCATTTAAACAACCAATTTTTATTTAACACTTGTAGTATTGTGTCACAAGTAGTGTTCTAAATCCTTTACATTTAAATCTCATAATTCTATGCTGTAATATTGTTGTCCTCTTTTGAAAAACATCAAACAGAAGAGTAAAGTCTTTTCTGTAAGTTACTCAACTAATGAATAACAGACAGGATACAAACTCTGGAAGAACCTCTGCTCTAAGCATGGGGCTGTCCCTGTCTTCATCATTCATCATGCCTACTACTCCATAAGTATGTGTCACTACTATTTGTATCTTGGTGATATTCTCTCATTCATTTCAAATTAATGTGAATTGGACCTTTGTGATGTTATTTACACTACAGATATTTTTTGACTTGTGATGGGATTATATCTTAATAAGCTCATCATTATTTGAAAATGTTGTAAATCAAAATGCTATTAATACATCTAACTTAGAGAACATCATGCCTTGCAAAGTCTACCTCACATGTACAAAAGCCATTAAGCTACAGTGAGGCAAGATCTTCTAACACAAAACCTGTTTTATGATAAATATCTCATGTCATTTGTGAAATATCTGTGTCTCAGAAACAATAGTAACTCAGTAGAATATGTGTTTTCCCTGTGACTGAGTGGCAGACTGGGAGCTGTGCTACCCAGCATTGTGAGATGTATGGTAGCCAGTATGGGAAAGGATTGGAATTCAAAAGTTGGAAGTATGATTGCTCCTGCTTATGACTGTTGTACCATTGTAAAGCTGAAAAATTGTAAATTGAAACATTATAAGTCAGGGACTTTCCTTAGAAAGCTGATAGCCTGGTGGAACTTTTTGCAGAACTGAAAGTGACCAGAATTTTTTTTCTAGTTTTTTAAATAGGCAAATAATAGAATTTGATATGTTTATACAAGTTATAATGATCAATTCAGGGTACAGACAATACTCATTTAATGTCTGTTAATGTTAGTGCAATTCATGTGAACTGGTCACTAAAAAATTCTCACTGTTTTTTTTATTATTATTTGTTCCTTTATATATATATATATATATATATATATATATATATATATATACATACATACATTTCATTTGTTGTTTTACCAACAATGGTGTGACTTCTTGGTCCTTAAAATTTTTTTTTCGTGTCTTAATTTCATAGCTTTTTTTTGTTCATGTATTATAAGTTGAGGAGGTTGATTTTTTTTGATGAAGTTAATTTCTTTAGATAAATTGATATGATACTTAAAAAATATTAAATGACCTCCAGAAAGACATAGAGGGAATCTTAAGTGTACAATAAAAGTTGGACATTTTTATCAGTTTTGATATATTATTCTCAGTTCATTTGAGCCTTTCAAAATAGCATGCATCATTAGTTTCACATTAAAGTGTTACTATAATTATTAGCAAATATCGATTGTACAAATTAATGGTATTTGCTGTTATATTTCCATGCATGAATATGTTGTGTGTCAGTCATGACCATCTACCCTTCTTCCACCCTCTCCCCACTTCCTGTCTTACCCCTACCCCCAACCCCTTTCCCATTTTCTAATAGTCTCTCTTTTGCTTTCAGGTTACCTTTTATTGTTTCCACATGGGAAAAAAAAATCTAATACTTTCCCTCTAGGTCTGGCTCATTTTCCTTAATATGAAATCTATTTTCCAGCAGTGCATGGAACTTCATTCTTTATATACCTGAATACTATTCATTGTGTATATATACACTATGTTTTTTAAATCCATTCATTGTACTGTTTGGTATAATACTCCTGAAACCAATTAAGTGATGAGTATTGATATACCACTATATAGAAAAGGTACTGATTTTTATATATTGATTTTGTATTCTATTACTTCCACTGAATTTGTTTATAGTGTTGTCAGCACCTAGGCTAATTCCCTATCTTGGTTACTGTAAGTAGTGTGGCAATAAATATGATTTGCTGGTATTATTTTTATATGTTGATTTAATTTCTTTCAGATATATAGGTAGGAGTAGGATAGCTAGATCATGTGGTAGTTCTGATTTTAGTTATTTGAGGAACATCCATACTGTTTTTCATAGTAGCTGTATTAATTTATATGTCTATCAAAAGTGAATATCGGTTGATTTTTCTCCACAATCTTGCCAGTATTTAGTGTTTACTTTTTTATTTTCTCCCCTTCTTCCTTCTTTCTTCTTCTTTACTCCCCTTCTATAATAGTTATTCTAATTGTCCCCTCTCCTACCCTTCCATGATATTCATTCTAATTGGGGTGAATTAGAATCTCAGTTTAGCTTGAATTTGCATTTTCCAGTGGCTAAATATGTTGAGAATTTTTTTCGTATATATATATATATATATATATGTTTTTTTTTTTTATATTATTGGTCATTTACCTGTCTTCTTTAGAGAAGTGTCTGTGTAGATCATTTGCCCTTTTTAGATTTGGTTACTTTTGCTGCTAAGTTTCTTGAGTTCTTTGTACATTCTGAATATCAATCCTCGGTCAGATGAATAGCTCTCAAAGATTTTTATTGTTTTTCTGCCTTCACTGTATTGATTGCATCCTTTGCTTTGCAGAATTCTTTTGATGTGATCCCATTTTTTATTACTTTTGTTTCCTGTGCTTTTGGAGTCCTATCCAAGAATTCATTGCTTATGCCAAATCATGAAGTGTGTCTCTATTTTTTCCTTTAATAGTTTTAGAGTGTTATGTCGTACATTAAGATCTTTCATGCGTTTTTGAGTTGATTTTTGTACAGTGTAAGAGATAGGGGTTGAATTTCAGTCTTCTAAATGTTTATTAAAGTTTTCCCAGCCCCATTTTGTGAAGAGGCTGGCTCTTTCGCAGTGTATAATTTTGGTGCTTTTGTCATGAGTCAGTTAACTGAATATATGTGGATTTCTTGCTTGGTCCTTTCTTCTGTTCCATTGGTCAGTCTGTCTTTTATGCTAGTAACTGTGGTTTTGGGTACTGTGGTTCTATAGTATATCTATAGTGTAGCTTTACTCTGTTTGCTCAAGACTATTTGGCTATTTAGGGTCTTTTGTGCTTCTGTTATAAATGTTAAGTTTGTTTTTCCTGCTTCTATAAAGAATATTATTAGCATTTTGGTGAGTATTGCATTGAATTTATAGATTTATTTTTAGACAGTATGGAAGTTTTAGCAATGTTAATTTTCCTGTCTTTTCAGTTTTTACTCTAATTTCTTTCCTAAGTGCTTTGTTATTTTCACTGTAGAGGTATTTTACATTCTGATATTTATTCCCAACGTGTGTGTGTTTGTGTGTGTGTGTGTGTGTATTGCATATGTGATTGTTTTGTTAATTTCTTCTTTCTCAGCAAGTTCAAGAGTTAGATTATTGTTAAACTTGGCAGATTTGGTACTTAAGACATTTTTTTTCCTCTCAGTACTTGCTGGTTTGATACTTGAAATGCAAGCTAGAACTTTTGGTGTCAATTGCTTAGTAACTCACTATCCTTTCCAGCCAAAATAATTTGTTTGATACAGTACTCCTAAAACAGTTAATGATGAGTATTGAGGTATCACTTTGTAGGAATGCTGATTTTTATATGTAGATTTTGTGTCCTGTTACTTTGGTGAATTTGTTTATCAGTTCTCATAGTACTTTGCTGCAAATGAGTAATTTGACTTTTCTTATTCCTATTTGTATTTATTTCTTTGCCTTACTTAATTGATCTGGGTAAAATTTCTAATTATATTGTATAGGAGCAGTGAGAGTAGATATTCTTCTTTTGTTCCTGATCTCAGAGGAAATGTTTTCAATTATTTTCTAGTATGTTGGTGACTATGGGTCATATATAGCCTTTATTATGTTGGAATATGATTCTTTTGTGTCTAATTACTTCAAGGTTTTTATCATGAAAAGATGTTGAATTTTTATCAAAATTTTGCATATATTGAGATGATCATGTTATTTTATCCTTGATTCTATTTATGTGATATGTTATATTTACCGATTTGTGTACACTGAACCATCCTCGTATACCTGGATAAAACCAATTTGGTAATGATGCTTGACCTTTTTGACTTTTGCATGTAAAATTTTAACCAGCTTTTTACTCTATTATTAGTAATCCCACCATTTACTTAGTCCTCCTCTTTGGCCATTTAAGATTTGAGTTATTAAGGCTGAGGAAGTAGCTCAGTGATATGGTGCATGTCTACCATATACATTGTGGAATCTATTCATAAGAGTTTTTTTTGTATCAACTAGGAAGTCTCCTTTTTTGGTTGTGTTACCTAAATTTTATGGAAATATCAAATGAAGCCCAATTAACTTACTATATGCACTTAATCTAATTCTCAGTATGTTTGTAGCGTTGATAATAATCATTTACTAGTTGAAATGATGAAAAACATTTGTAGCAAGATGTAAAGTTAATTATTAAAAGTTAGAAGACTCTTATGCTCTATTTCACTGTATGCAGTGTTGATATTTTCCTTTGTCCAGACCAAATTTAAGCCTTTCCTATCTCTTTTTAAAAATATTTCTTGAATATTTCCTCCCCTCTGTATCACTGCTATCACCTTCTTAATTCAGAGGCCTTGGAAGACTGTTTTGAATCTTGTGTCCAGAATTCCACCCCTTTCCAGCAGTCCTTTATTGCTAAGAGGCTCACATATCTAAAGCTTAGATCATCTGACATTCCAGTGGCTCTCCATTATCCCACACTATTTTGTACTGAGTTTTGCTTTCCTTGTAGTGGAAAGATTACATTCATATTGTTATACCAAAAAGTTATCTGTAGCATGTTTGTTCTTTAACAAAGAGAAAATCGACACATTTCATCTGATCCACTTTGTCACAGTGTTATAAATGAAATGTTAGTCTTGATAGTAAAGCTATATTGTTTGGTTCATGGTTTTACTTTATTGGAGTTGTAGAGATAGGTTTTCCTAAGAAAACTGAGCTGCTATTCAGTATTGGTCTTTGTCTTCTTTAACATCTTATGCCCTCTTTTTTTCCCTTCTCTCCCGTCTCTTAATTTATGAAAAAGTAACAATACTGCCTCTGTAGAACTCCGGATCTCCTTAAAATGTGAATTCTGATTCAGCAGTGCAGAGTGTCTACAGTTGTGCTTCCATTTTCAAGGAATTGTGTAGCCAGTAAGAATGAAAATGGAGGCATAATTGGTCAGCATTAAAAGTTAAGCTAATCCCTATCCCCATTTTTACTCAAGTACTTCTTTCAGAAACAAGTGCTGATTGTTTGATGGTCTTTTTGAAGGCTCCAGAATAAATGGTGATCGGTTTGGGTAAGGTTCCTTTTGGTCTTTTGCATATGTCATGCAGCTTATCATTTAAGGCAAAAAGATGGCAATAAATGTTGACTTCAGAAGTCTTTTTCCCCCATAAGTATGCTTGTAAAGAAAGATTCACGAAGTTTATATATAATGAACATAAAAATGGGGGTGGGTGCTTCAAGTATATGACAATTTTCTTTGAAAAGTACGAGAAACTGCAAGCTATGTTCAGCTATAAGAAACTGAAAAGTTCAAGGCTGACTCCCATTGCAGTTTTCAGTTACAGAAGTAATAGTTTCATTTGTGATTAGTATAAACTGAATACTCTAAATGCCTATTTTCCTGACTCTAGTGTTTATTTTAATTTTTACTATAATTCAATCTTTACAACTAAATTTATAATGTAAAGTATGACAAAATTTTAATAGCCTTACTGTTCACTGAGTTGCTTTCTGTTTTTACGTAACGTCAAAAACTAATAAAAAAAATGGTAAAGTTAACTACACATAGAATAGATAGAAAAATATTAAACCAAATTAGTTTGAATTATTTCACAGAATGAACTAGAGTTTAAAGAATGCCTGTTTTGATATTACAGTTCTGTAATTTTAAATGCACCTATTAAAAAGCAGATATGGGGCATCCCTCCCATGAAACAAAAGAATTCTGATGTTAACATAACAAAGCTAATTATATTGAGAATTAATTTAGAATGCCTTGATTTCCAATTTTGTGTCCAGTGCCATTCTGAGTACCAGAGAAGATGATAAAGTTTAAGGTAGAAAAGGGAAAACTATCAGTATTGAATATGTACTCTGCTAGTTTTTTTTTTTCATTAAATATATTGTAACTATTTCCTTAGGCTATACAATTTTCCCTGCTCTTAAAATGAGGCCTAACTCAGAAGAGATTCTAAAAGTTGCAAAGTGTTTTCAAAATCCATGTGTTTTTTTTTTTAGGTGTTAGGAAAGTCCTCCTTCAGGAGGTGATGTTCTGATGATGAGGGTGAGGAATGGGTTGTATTACCTCTTTTGATTGAACCTTGCATTATTCAGTAATCTTATTCAGTAAGATGAGTAAGATTGGCTTGAGAACTATGTGACTTGGGTACTATACAAGAAAGTTTGAAAATTAGTAACTATGTTGTAGTTGGGTCTCTGCAAAACACAATGAGACTCTCAGCATAGCATTGAAGCAAATTGCTGAAGTGTTAAGTGGAAAAAAATAGTGTAGGGAAGATGAATACTATTTTGTCCTGTTTTGCTTAGTTTAATGTTGTAAATGTCAATGGATTTTGATAGGAATAAAATTAGCAGTCATTACCCACAGCTGTAGTTTGGTAATGGGGTGTTCCCTAAAAGCCCATGAGTTAAAACCTTGGTCACCAGCTTGTGTCACTTTGAGAGGTGATGAACCTTTAGCAAGTGGAGCCTATGGGAAGAAAGTTAGGTTACTGAGGAAGTTGCTATTGAAGGGGATATTGGGATGCTGGTGTCTTCTCTCTCTCTGCTTCCTGACCCTTATGAGGTGAGCATGCTTTCTCTGCTGTGCACCCCCCTCCCAAGTTATGCTACCACAGGCCCAGAGCAATATGGCCAAACATCTTTGGACTGACATCTTTGAAACTGTGAACCAAAAGAAAGCTTTCCTTCTTTTAAGTTGATTATCACAGGTATTTTGACACAGCAATGAAAACCAGACTAATACATGTGCAAACTCTATACTGTCTTACAGAGTATTTCTTATTTTATTCTGGTTATGCATATTTTTATTAAATTACTATATACTGTTGGAAATGAATGTAAACTACTTTCGCAATTCATAGCTTTTTGTGTTTTTTCTAAATTGAAATTTAAGACTTCCTTTTTTGTATCTATAGTACAATGTCCTATCAGGACAGTTTTTAATTACTAGTAGTAACAGTTATATTAAAGGAATTATTGAATTTTGCCAAGACAAGAATATATAATGGACTTTATCAAAATGTAAATGATAAATGGAAATGGTTCAAGTCTATTTTTCAACATGCTAAATGACTTGAAAATATTATTTCTGCTGAATAAAACATGACACAACAAAACACTTAAGGTCACATTTTTATCACTAGAATAACAGTACATTCTAAAATTAAATATTTCATAAAAATTGAGACTATTGTATAGTGGTAAACTCAGTTAAATCTTAGACATTTAAAATTTAAAGTTTTAACATGTTGTATAAATATGCAGTAGTGATCCTAAGTTTCTCTTGATAGACTTTCTACATTTAGATAGGTATTTTCTTATATAAGTAGCCCCTTATAAATACATAAATATATCCTAGTGATGCCACCATTTCTTGAATTAATTCTACGTTGTGTTTTATGATTTCATTCAATCTGCTTTTTTTTTTTTTTTTAAATCTTTTTGAGACAGGGTCTCTCTATGCAGTTCAGACTGGCCTTGAGCTCACTTTGGAGCCCAGGCTGGTCTTGAACTCGCAAGGGGATCCTTCTGCCTCAGCCTCCCAAGTGCTGGCATTACAGGCGTGAGCCACCACGCCTGGCCTCATGTCTGCTTTTATAAGCCTTGGAAGAATAAAACAGTAGAGCAGAACAGAACAAGTTGAAATACTTCAGTTTATGTTATTGATGAGCCAGTCTTATTTCATCTACCCCGATGTACTACTTTATTCATCATGGTTAATTCTAAGGAACTTTTGGCAAAATTTAGATGTAAGAGGATATTAATTTCATTTGTTCAGTAAGTGTTTATTAAGCCCTCACTATGTTCCAGGCCATGCTGGCACTGGAGTTACTGCTGTGATTACAGCAGCCATGGCTGATAACATTAATTAATTTATTTGACTTCTAAATGCATTTGTTTTGCTTAAAAACAAAAGAGAAAAAGGAGGTCTATTAACTTTTTAGTAAGATTAAAAGTGTTAGAATAAAACTCTTAACAGAAATCATGTAAAATCATAATACATTATGGCAAAATATTCTACTGGACTATAAATAAGGGAAATGTAATAGCCAATTGAGTGATTGGTATTCATAAGGTCAACACATGAAACATCAGCAGAATTTAATATCCTTAAATAGATTTTATGGACCATGTTTCTCCTCTAAAGGTCACTGGAAGAACTTAATACCTTTTTATTAAAAATAAAGTAGGAATAGTGGAATGTCCTTTTCACATCTTATTTGAGTTAGTTGAATAGACATTTTACTTTCATTTTATAAAATTGTGTTACTTATTTTCTAGTTCATATTTTATATTTAATATATGTTTTATCCAAGTTTACATTTAAGATATATCTATTTATGGAGAATTGTAGACATAAATTTGAGGGTTCAGATGAGCTCTAATAATAGGCAAGAGTCATTAAGGAAGTGAAAATATGCATATAATTTTGTAGCAGCCTTCTGTTTAAGGCAGAAAACAAAAGCAAGAATTAAGGTTCTTAATAAAACGCTGAGCCTTTATGGTATAATGAAAAGAGCACGCATACAGTTCCTCTTCAGAGAGCCCTGTATTCAAATTTAGACTACCTTTTAATTTGCTATGCTTTAATTTAAAACTTATCTCACAGTTTTGTCAGGACTTCAAAATGAGATAACTTGCATAATCCATCTTTACAGTCTACAATGGTTAGGCATTTCAATTTCTTTTTCCTACTTTTAGAAATTATTTAAGTACTAAATAAATGCCTTCTTATATAGTAGTTAGACAGTCAAAAATACATAAAAATCACACTGCCCTTACTAGTGATAATCATTTTTAACAATTTGGTGTATATTTTTCTAGGCTTTTGAAAGTACTTTTTAATTTGTATATGCATATACATTTGCAAATGTTAACTAGTTATTGCTTAATTTTGCAATATATAGAGCTTTGCTGTACATGTCTTATTCTTAAGAATACATTTTTCAACTTTTTCATGATTTTGCAAATAGATTTAACTCATTCTTTTTACTCTTTTCAAGGTACTCCAATAAATAGGAGTGTCATAATTTACTTATTCAGTCTCCCAGTGAGGACATTCCTTCTTTAATGCTTTAAATTTCTGAGCATGATGGATCTAAACACAAAAGAAAATTAGTTTGAATTCTTTTTCTGTGTTTCTCACAGCAATACTGGTAATCCTGAAGATATTTAAAGTGCTGAGTCACATAGAGGGTATTCAAATAATTTGCTATAGATGTTAACATTTATCTATTGTAAAATTATGAGTATTCCCACTTGTATGATCATAGAAATCTTTTTTGTTTTCTAATTGTATTTAAAGAGAAAAAACATTTTCAAAAGGAAATGAGAGAGTAACAGTGGTTAATACATTGTATATTACCTATAACTAGTAGTATAACTATCTTGTATTTTGATTTGTTTTCCTTTTACCTCTTTCCTTTCCCATTTACCCTATGCTAGTTCCTAATTTTATTTTTAAAGGCACAAAATACTGAACAGAACAATTCATTTATCTTGTCATAAACAGAGAATATCCCAAGTTATGGAATTCAAATAGACCATTTCTTCTTGAAATAAAAATCTTAATTTTTGAAAGCTATTAAATATTCTAGAACTAACAGTGTAGCATTTAACCTATATTTTCTCACAGATACAACAATTTTAGACAAGATTTCAAGCCTACAGGCATATGTGATATTTACAAGTAGCTTGAACAACAGTTAGCTTTATGTGAAGGTGCATTAATGTCTGCAAAAAGCTCATGGCCTGAAGTAACATACATTGATTAAGTTGTTTATATAGTAATAAGTACTGGATATTGTCACTTGAAATTAACAGCTAAACAGTATATTTTCTTTGGATCTTGAGTTTTAGCAGAAAAGTACAAAAATTTTGTGAATGTAAAATCATAACCCAAGGAGGAATTAATCTGTATCATTCATTTATTAATAATTTTCTAAATCTGTTGAGTAAGTTAAAATTTTCTAGTTTTAATGATTTAGATTCTTCTCAGCTAGTGGTAAGCAGCTAATTTAACAGATATGGGGCTATTAAGAACTGTGATGTTTCAGAGGCAGGGGCAAGTCTCTGAAAGCCTGAGAAATTAAATTTTTGAAGACTGAAGCACAGCATAGGGGCGAAGAAGCTATAAAAATCCCTAGACGAGAATAAGAACAGTGAACTAAGCCCATCACCCGAGGAATGGATAAAAAACAAAAGGTCTCCTTGTACAATAAAGTACTACTCAGCAGTAAAGAGGAATAAACGGGAGACTTTCATAGGTAAATGGATGCAACTTGAAATGATAAGTAAGTCAGACTCACGTGTAAACATCATATTGTCTCCTTAGTGTGAGAGACTGAAAGAGTAAATAAGATCCAAAATATATACTAGATACTGTGAACTGGGGAGAAACTGTTCAAAAAGAAACTGTTCCAACTGAGACAGGAGAAAGGAGAAAAGAACAAAGGGAAAGCAAAAAAAAATATATATATATATATATATATATATATATATATATGTATGTATAATACACACACATACATACATTTACACGTGTAAGATAGTTAAGATAGTTATACTACTAATTTTATTCATTGAAAAAAGGTTTCTGCTAATATCTTTTGGAGAATTTTTTATGCCTAAATCTCATATTTCGATTAACTACTTTAAATATAACAATGCTCAATGTATTAACTGTTATTTTACTATTGTTTTGTTACGAAATTTTGTTTTACTTTTTTCCATAAAATAAAGCATACTATAGAATTTTAAAAATTATTATTCTTATTTTAATGTAATACAGGTAGATATTTATAAAGAAAACATTAAAAAACACTTGTGAAAAATAAAATTTCATAGTAAAATAGAGAATAACAATGGTACGCTGTATCAGAATCTTTTTTTTTTTTTTGGTCTTGTCTTTTTGAGACAGGATCTCACTTGGGCTGGCCTTGAGCTGGTCTTGAATTTACAATGATCCTCCTACCTCTGTCTCCCCAGTACTGGGATTACAGGTGTGTGCCCCCATGCCCAGCTTTGTATTGTAATGTTAAATGCCCAAAAGGTAGAATACAAGTGCTAGACCAAAAAACCTCACTTCAGTGAACAAAGGGAAACTAGTGGTATAAATTAAACAAATTATCATACATATTAAAATATGTTTGAAACATCAGAATAGATAGAAATTACTACATTACTTTAAAAGCAGTTTAGAAAACAAATTTCTAACATGTCAAATACTTCAGTGGGAAATCTTGTTTTTTACGTAAAACTTAGTAGAAAATTGAGGTGACTATAAGTTGGGGTTTTTTGAAAAAACATTAAAAACAGACTGGATACTTAGAACTGAGAAAAAATAAAGGTATTTTTGAATGTTAATTTTTTAAAAAATTTTCCTAGATGGGCATAGTGTCACATGCCTGAAATCCCAGCAGTATCAGAGGCTGAAGCAGGAGAAACATAAGTAGAAACCATCCTGAGCAATTTCATGACTAGTGAGATTAAAAATTGAATCTCAAAATTTAAATAAAGAGCCAGGGATATAGTTCAGTGTGAAAGCTCTGGGTTCAATTGCCAGTTCTGCCCCCCCATATGTATGTATGTGTATATATATATATATAATATATATATAGAGAGAGAGAGAGAGCGCAAGTGTGAGAGAGAGAGCAAGCGCGCGAGAGAACATGAGAGCGAGAACAAGCAGCTGTGGTATAATCTTGAAAATTTAGAGCAAATGTTTGTAATGGAAAACTTAGATAATGTACAGTGAAATCTTAGAAATCTTAGAAATTGATAGCAAACAACTTGACAATGAAATTGCAATAGGTTATAGACAATTGATTCACAAAAGAGCAAATCTGAAATACCAATTTGAAAAGATTCTCCAACTCACTAAAAATAGTATGGGAAAAGAAAAAGGAAATAAAAAATTTTTGTGGGAGTGATGTTTTGGATTGACCCAAGGGCCACACTGATGTAAGCACACACTGCACTGATCTGCTCTCAACCTTGATAAATTGAGAATGCAATAATTACATTTGTAGAAGGAATAAGCATTGTTTTAGTTGTTTGGAAAATGCAGCTTGCCCTTATTTTATAAAAATTACACTTACATATTTCATTATTGCTTCTGGGAATTTAGATTGGTGTAGCTAAACTTGTATTTTTGATGGGAATGAAAACTAGTACAGCCTCTATGGAAATCAGTGTGGAGATTTCCCCCAAATCCAAAACTACAAATTTCATTTGACCTAGTTATTCTCCTGTGTATCTTCAGGAAAGAGGCAAAGACATTGTGTTACCGTGATGCATGTGTACCCATGTCTATAGCAATATAAATCGTAATAGCTAAGTCTCGGAAATGTCCCGTCTGTCCATCACCAGATAAGTGGAGGGAGAAAATGTATTTGCACACAGTGGAGCCCTACTGTGCTGCAAAGAAAGATAAAGAAGCCAGCCCTCCCTGTGGACCACTGCCACAGAGGGCTGCCTCCAGCAAGTCAGGGCCGGAGATCTAGCTCAGTGGCATAAGTACCTGTCTGGCAAGAGCGAGGCCATGAGTTCAATCCCCAGTACCACAGAAATGAACCCAAAGATGGCAGGATATATTATGGCAGCCATTTTGGATTCACTATTGTCTTGTTTTGAACTCCTTTATTGCATTTACTGTTTTGTTTTGTTAGTTCTATTCTGTTCTGTTTTGTTTGATTTTTACTGTGTCTGAAGGTATCTGCAGCTATTTTGAAGACAAGAGGCATTGTAGTAACCATTATTGATTTCCTATTGTCCTGTGTCTCTTACATTGGTTTGTTTTGATTGGCCTTTCTATTTTAATTCTGCTTGGTTTTGGTCTCTTTAAAATAAAATAAAATAAATAAAAATAAACAAAAATGCACTTGTAGAAAATGGGCTACACCTTGTGACTATAATGTTAAATGAAATAAATGAGATACACAAGCTTAAATATTGTTTTCTCATATAAGGTATTATAAATAAGGAGCAAAATAAAGACAGTAGGAAGTAGGGAGATGGCTCTTTCTTAGATGAAAAGGGGACCTAGAGATGGTGGGGGAGAGGCAGGGAGTGATAAGGCTGAAACCATGGATTGGGCTGTGTGGTGGATGTGTACCTACCCATACGAGGGTTATAGACATTGAGTACTGCAGCTGTGTACCACAAAGACAAGAGAGGAGGAGGATCAGAGATGGATGGAGGTGAGAGGCAGGGGAGGGAAAAGGGGTGAAAAAAAGAATTAAGGAATGTTATATACAGAGACAAGTCTGACAGGAATATATATATTATGTACTATACACATGTACTGATAAGCCAAAAAAAGATAAAGCGTCGTAAAATAGATTGATGAGTTTTAGTTTTTTAATGTTTTATGATTACTTTGTGGTAAGCTTATAAAATTTAATTTTTGAGAACAGCTGTTGCACATCTTGTCCTAAAATTTCTGGAAATCTAACAGTTGGGCTCCCTCCAGTGGGTACTAGGTGGCTTGAGCAAACTATTAGCTACACATGTATGTAAGGATGCTTCTTCAGTGTTCTTTATGATGATGACAGCAAAAAGCAAATTGTTTCCCCACTCGTGGAAGAAGAGTTGAATAAACTGTACTATGTCATTGTACACTATGGCATATGAAGAAATTCTTAGCAAGAGTGGAGTGATTTCCTGTGTTAAATGAGGGTAGCAAAATGTACGGGTCACTATGAATCATGATACCATTTTTTATAAAACCTCTGCAGATTCTCCCCTTGTGAATATATAGATATGGGAAAAAGTTTGGTTATCTGAGAGAGGATGAAAGAGAACCACTGGTAAGGTATAGGACAAAAGTATTTTTCTCTGTGATAAAAATAAAAAACATTTATATTGTGATTTCATGTTTAGTAAACTTTGTTTTTTACTTATTGCTGATAAAAATGCCCGAAAAGAATGCACCAAGATGTTAATGGTGACTATTTAGAGTAATAAAATTTTCTTTTTTTTTTTTTCAATTTGAAGGGAAATTACTTTAGTTGAGGACAAAATTCAGAATCATATAGGCATAAGGATTTCGCTGTCTCTTAAAAGTAACACTTGGTTCTGTTGTTAAATAAAATTTACCATTAATGACATATCCTTTATCTAAATCTTTTCCCAAAGTTAAAAAAAATAACAGTATGTAGTATCTTAAAACAGGTGCATTTTCCTAAGTTTTACAACTGTGATTATTAAGTATGTGTGCATCTATGTATATGTTTTTATAATTTTGTGCATCCTTAGATTTCAGTTATCTCATCTTTATATGGTAATTAATTACTTGAGATTGGTAAAATTTGCAGAATTTGCAAGGCAGATGTTGCCTGTTTTTTTTTTTTCCCCTCCAAGAGACTGAATTTTGGCATATTATGTGTTTTAAGAAACTCCACCACTTTCTGCCTTGTATTTATTTTTATTGAAAACTTTTTTTGTTTTTCACCTTTAAGCTGTAAGCCTTGTTAGCCTTCTGGATGTATTGTCTGGAGTCTTATCCATACACTGTAATATCAAATGAATAAATAATGGTATTTATCTTACTCAACCTAGTTTGATGTAGATATATATATATATATATATATATATATATATATATATGAATGATACAGCTACTTAAAGGATCTTCATACTTTTTCTTGTTGAATAGCATGTTTGTATATATTAGAACTTTTAAGCATATAATGGAAAAAAGCATTCCATAATAATAAAGCATTGTTTTATTATTAGTTGACTGAACAATTTTCCACCTAGAATTTCCTCTTAGGAAATCTTTTTTATTCTTTTAATGATTACTATTTTAATTATTAATGCTTTTGGAATTTTTCCCCCATCATTACTGAGGGTAGAAACCAGGGTATCATGCATGCTTAGCAAGGGCTCTACCACTAAGCTATATTCTCCTATCTTTTTATTTTTAATTTGAAATAGTATCTCACCAAGTTACTCAGGCTTATCTTGAAGTTGCAGTCCTCAGGCCTCAACCTTCCAAGTAACTGGGATTGCCTGCATGTACTACCACATCCACTTGTTATTTATAATTTCTTAAGAGCTATGCCATAGCAGCCAGCAGCCTTCTTGATATTTTACAGTATAAAATTCAGAAAGTTTATTCTTTTGTTAAGTTTATACTCAGTATACTTTTGGGCTCATGTAAGTTTCTTAAGCAATCGCTTTTGTTTTAATATTAGTAAATAGCACTTTTATATTTCAGAAGAAAACTGTAACATTTCTATTCAAGTAACAATTTCTGTTGCTTTTTTTCTTGTGTTTTTGTTCCTGGATCCTTTTGAACAGTAATGTGTTCTAAAATGAAGTTGTGCATTATATTTTTCTAATCCAAAGGAAATTAACACATAAAATCTGTTATTTTTGCCATATCCATTTTACAAACTTGGTAACTAATAAGTTTTTATTTTACCTTGTAATGTTTGGATGTAGACATAAGTCAAATGGTAAACATATGGAAATGAAAAATTTCTATTTAAAAATTCATTCCAATTTTTACCTTGATCATTTATTAGCATTTTCTGCTATACATTTTACATTTTTAATTTTCTTCTGGAATTCATGCTTTCTTCTTTATTTATGTCTGTATTGATGCTTTTCAGATATCTGATTCTTTTTAAAAGTGATTACTTTTCCTTTGACTTAAACTGTGTGATATTGTTCGCCATAAATTATATGAACTATTGTGCTTAATTTTGTGTAGTATTGAAGAAGCATAAGCATCAATGATCCCTAAAATCTTAAGTTATTCTTAATTCACTGGAGGCTTTCTTTGAAGATTATAAAGAAAACCTTGATTCTTAGTAAATTAGATGGTTTTATTTTTATACTTCTCTGCTATGCTTTGAACATTCCCCCTTATTGCATGTGTATTCATTCTGCAGTAGTAGAGATTAAACTCAGTGTCCCATGTGTACTCTGCAGGTTTGATATCTTTGAGCTATGTCTCTAGATTTTTAATTCTTACTATATAGGTATAGTCTGTATTTTTGCCTGTAAAAAAAAAAAATCAAAACTCCATTGGAGAGGTTTTTTTAGAGCAAAATTAGATGACAAAATCATTTTAGTTCATTTTTTCCCTCAGCAAGTTACCCCTTATAATCTTTACACACACATACACACTTTATAACTTGTGGCTGTTTGTATCTGATATTACTGTCTTTCTTAATGGGTGATCTTCACTGCAAGTGTACAGTCTCCCAGAGCTTAGTCCCTTCCTTTCAGTGCCCTATTATTCCTTCCCAACTACCAGGCTGCCTATGTACTTATATCTGCCAGAGCTAATTGAATGCAGGAAGGTAGAGGACATAGTTGGGACCTCCATGTGTACTAGGAGGTAGGAGGACCCTTAATGATTTCCTGTCTGTGTTGATTTATCTTTCCATTGTTTACTATGGAACCATTCCAGTTGGGGACCACAAGGAAGACTGTTTTTGTTTGTGTTTGTTTTCACTCAGAGGAGGTCATTTCCTATTCTTTATCCCCTAAGTAGGTGGTCTACTAACTACCTCTTATTCTAATAGTAGATAATGGGATTATTGCCTTGTATAGGTTATTTTCTTCTTAATGTTTATTGTCTGCCTAAACTTAGGGGATTCCCAATAACTTGGCTTTAAATTACCATACAAAGACATAACTATTTTATGAGTATAAATGCTTTAATTTTTTTTTCCAAAATCGACTCTTGAGTGCATGTCAACACCATTTTTCCCTCTCCTCAAGGCAAATTACAGGTTTATTTTGTGCTGTGTTGTCAGACTATCTGGTATGCAATACATGCATCCAAAGGTAGATTAGTTGTGACCTTGTGATGTTGATGATTTCTGAGTGCTTTTAACAAGAGTGAGAGACAGTACTCAGTTTAATAGTTGAGAGTTCAGGTGACTTTCAGTCAGCAGTTAGAAAGTGCACTAGTTGAGCAAACAATTTCTCCACCTATTTTATGGGGGAATTATGATTGCTGTGTATTCTGTAGCTTTTCAGGAGCATGCTCTGCTAATGCCTAGAAGTTTTGGTGCCTAAGAAGTAGAAAGGATCTCTGCTTATATTCCAGATAGCAATGGAAGAGGATTACCTACCTAGGAGAAAATAGAGATTTAAGAATTTCAGTATAAAATTTAGTACAGTATTTGTAAAGTACATGACTTTAAAACATGAGCTTTATTTTTTTCTTGAGGTTTTTGGGGCATGACCATTTACTGAAAATTGCCAGAAGAAGCATCAGCATCAGGGCTTACAGTTTGGATTTAAAGACACATAGTTAGATATATTTCTCAATAGTGGAAAATTACTGAAATAGAGACTATCACATGCATATTAGGTATATTTGAGTTGTTAGGACTAATGTACACATGAGATACTTAGATCAAGTGCTGGGCATCAGGGTGTGAATGGTGAAAGTGAACATTCATCTATACCTGTTGTCAAGGATCTTTTCATTTTTCTCCTTCCCTTAACAAAAGTTTTACCAATGGTGAAATATGATAGTTCACATATAAAAATGAAAATTATTTTGTTATGTAGTTCTTTTGTTTGGAACTTTTCTTTGTGTATCTGAGTAAAAATGACTGAGTTTTACAGATTTTTGTTTTTCTTTTAGGGTCAGTTTATGAACCTCTTAAAAGCATTCATCTTCCAAAACCTGATAATGAAACTCTGTGGGATAAATTGGATCATTATTATAGAATTGGTAAGCAAATCTTGAGGAAGACATTATCTATGATTAGTATTCACTGTGCCCTACCTATAATGTGTACATTATGTGGATGATATTCTATTGCTTGGATTTGGGAATAGTTTCGGTGCTTATTCATCTATAACAGGACTACAAAAGGAATCCAGCAGGTCATATCTGGCCCTTGAATGACTTTACAGCTATCACCAGTACCTTAATAGATTTGAACACTTGAGGAGATTTCTTGAATAATGTACAAATATTTCATGTGACAACTTCCCCCCACACCAATACATAATTCCCAGTGGATCCTTAACCTTTTGTATCAATTTCTAGTTTACTGAGATAGAAAAGATAATCTCAGATTAACACTTTTAGTATCAGGCCTTAATTTTTATTTGTTTTCCTGGATTAACCTGGCAAGTTTTGTTTTTCAATGTGAATAAATAACTTTGAGATATGTATGTGTAGGATGCCTCCTTATTCTTTAGACCATACTTTGGAATGTCTATCAATATTTTTCAGGTTGTTTCTTGTGCCATTTATGTCCTGTTATGGCAAAAAACTTTTTGTGGTCTTCTCCAAAACTGTGGGTTGACTTATCTATTTTGACCTCATTGTAAACTTTTAACTTTTTAAAAATTATGCTTTATTTTAAAAACAAAAAATAAAAATGACATAGAATTTCAAAACAGTAATAGTAGATCAACATTGGTTAATATATTGCATGCTGTTATCTTCAAAGTAGTTCATATTACAAGATATAGGCATGAGAGAAATTATCAAAGTTAAACAATGAAACCACAAACTGTTCTTTTTGATGAACAGGAATTAGTAGTATAGATATCTATCATATATATATACATATATGAATATGTATACCAATGTATAATCTTTTTTTTTCTCTCAGTTATTGTCTCCTTTTTTTCTTTCACTTCAACGTTTATGATATCTATTGCATATTTTGGATTTTATTTACTCTTCAGTTTTTTAAACTAGGGAGATAATACGATATTTATTTCACATATGAGCTTCGTGTCTCAAGTTGCATCTATTTTCTCCATTATATAAAAATCACATCTATTTTTATCCACTCCTTAGTTGATGGGCATTTGGGTTGTTTCCAAGATTTAACTATTACAAATTGTGCTGCTATAAACATGGGTGCACCTATATTGCTGTGGCATGACATTTTCAATTTTTCTGTGAAAACACCCAGGAGGGCAATAGCTAGATTGAATGGGACGTCCAATCCTAGTTTTTTTTGAGAAATCTCCACACTGATTTCCACAGCAGTTATACTAGTTTACACTCCCACCAGCAGTGGAGAAGGGTTCCCTTTTCCCAACAGCCCTACCAGCATTTGTTTGATTTCTTGAAGACAGCCATTCTTTGTGGAGTGAGATGGAATCTCAGTGTTATTTTAATTTGCATTTCTTGTATGACCATTGATGTTAAACATTTCTTCATATATTTTATTCGTCATTTTTATTTTTTTATCTGAGAACTGAATATTCATCTCAGAATGCCATTTGTAGTATTTTACCTGATTTTTGATCATGATCCAGCAGGTCATATCTGGCCCTTGAATGACATTACAGCTATCACCAATACCTTACTAGATTTGAAAACTTGCGGAGATTTCTTGAATAATGTGCAAATATTTCATGAGACACTGAAATCACTCTTTTTATCTTCTTTATAGCAATGCCCGTCTAAAGAGAAATAATTACAGTTTTGAAAGAAATGTTAATTATTTGCTTTGGACTATAAGGGCCAAAGTAAGTTTTACTCTGGGAAAAATAATAAATGTACTGATCTTCTGGCAAAAGTGTTAATGATAAGATCAGTTTAGACTGAGAGAAAGTAATTTTAATTCCTTAGTCTCTGTGGAGGAGTATTTTATTTTAACCTTTTGAAAAACTAATATATATCAACTTAGATAAGATTTATTTAACATACTTTGGGACAGGCATTATTTATCCATTTATTTAGACAGTTATGTTAGGTTTCTGTTGCTGACACAAAATACCCATGAAAAACAGCTTAAAGGAAGAAAGCTTTATTCTGGCTACCAGTTTCAGGGTTCCAGTTCGTGGTCAACTGGCTCCACTGCTTTAGGCTTGTGGTGAGGCACAAATCTTTCCTGGTTGAAATGTGTGGCAGTGGAAAGGCATTCACTTTGTGTGGGCCAGGAAGCAGAAAGAGGAGAAGAAAACCATTCCAGTTACACCCCCAGGGACCCACTTCCTTCAGTTAAGCCTGGCCTCCTAAGCCCATTCAGCTTAGTGCCCCAGTTCCAAAAGCCCCATCATGGAACACGTGAGCCTTGGAGGTAATGTTTGCCCCAAACCAGAACAAAAGGAATAAAATTGTTTTTAGGAAGTGTAGACAGATTATTTATTTACTAATGTCTTCATTCTATATAGAGATAGAATTCAGTTTTAAAAATAATAGTATAATAAGTAAAATCCCTAACCTGTTACAGTGTCAGTAAAATGAACATACTTCTGTGATGACCAGTCACAAATTAGTCCTCAGTAAAACCCATAATTCTTGCCTGTTTTATGGTGTCCTCATCTTAAATTTTTGATTGAGTTAGCTAGAGTTTAGCAAATGCAGGTTGCAGGGTACTCTGTTATAATTTGTTTTAAGTTTCTACACTGAATTGGTTATTTAAAAAAATTTATGATCATTTTTTTTGATCTATTTTTCTCTGTGCCTGTTGTTTCCTTAGTGATATTTGTATCATATGTTCCTGTTAACCAGGATGTGCTCAAGGCTTTAAGTTCTAAAAGCCCTTTTCTAAAAAATAAAATGACCGCTTCATGGTAGGTGGATTTCCACTTAGGCTCAAGCAACATAAAGTGGCCGAATGTCTTTAATTATTTTGTAGAATAGCCAAGTTTAGAAGCAACAAAATTGTTTAGAAATGGAATGAGGTTATCAAACACATTTAAGATAGTCAGTCAAGGGAAATGGCTGGCAATGCAATTCATTCCTTTTCTTATCTCCCTCTACAGTAAAGTCCACATTGCTGCTGTATCAAAGTCCAACCACTGGTCTGTTTCCGACTAAAACATGCGGTGTTGATCAGAAGGCCAGGATCCAGGACAGTCTGTACTGTGCTGCTGGAGCTTGGGCGTTGGCGCTAGCATACAGGTGAGCTGATATGGGGTCACCTGGTGATTCTAAGACCAGGTAACAGTCTTTTGTCAGACCAGGACAGATTGAGCAGCTATGCTTCTACTGTGCTTTCATTACTGTGTAACTTATGGCTTCTTATGTCACCTTTTGGGCCTCTAAACACTTTCATTTTGTAAGGGCTACACAAGACTGGCTATGATGTTTTATGATTTTATTACCAATATTTTTTATCTGTCATTTTCTCAAACAGTATTAGTCTTTGGTAGAATGAATTACCTATTCATTTTCATTGAGTGATTGGTTTCAATAATAGAAGGAATTAATGGCAATTGAATTTGGCAGATGATAAAATTACAATTAATAAATTTATTCAACTGATCTTACTGGTGCACACCTGTAATTGCAGCACTTGGGAGGCTGAGGTAGGAGGATTGCTATGAGTTTGAAGACAGCCTGGATTCCAGAGTGATTTTAAGGCCAATCTGAACCTGTCTCAAAAAATTAAATAAATAAATAAAATTTGTTTAAATTGTACAACTAGTCAGTGGTGGCTTCAGGACACCTTTCTTCTTCATCCTGGTTTACTAGTTTTCCCACTGTATTTTATTGATTTATCAGTTGTTAAATCTAGTTGTAAGTCAAACAATTATTTTATGAAGTAAAAAAATTTCTCCTTTATTTTATTGGATATAAAAGGTACCAATTGTGGATCCTCAGATCTGATCTTTGAAATACATTTGAGCCATAAATTAAGATTATTAAACTTCTTAATGTTATTTTTCTGAGGGACCTTAGTATTTCTGATTTGAAATTTTTAGCTTCTAAATGAACCTGGTTCCTCTGTAATAAATCATTGAAATATTAGATTTGTAAAACAAAATCAGGTATTGTGTGGTAATTGTCAATCTAGTTATTTCTTTTCATATTCTTTGTAAGTACAATTTGACTTAATATTAAGTGTGGGGCTGTTAGTGGTCTAATGGGCACAAGAAATATCACTACTGGCATCTTAACTAAGTTCTTAATCCAGAAATAACACTTAGTGGTATTGAGTGCCCTGTGACATGACACAATGATAAATACATATCAACACTGCTAGTTTTTTACCAAAATGTTTAACATTAAGTTCATATGAATAGATAATCAGCCATAACTGGATTGTTGATTTTCACAAGACAAATTGCCCAAACTCTTAAAATATTTAAGTGTATTAAGTAAGGTCTTCCAGAAGAACAGAACCAATAGAAGGATATTTATATATATGGAGATTTACTAGATTGGCTTACATGATCTGAGGCTGGACAGTCCCACAGTGGCCATTGGCTAGCTGGGTTACCAGGGAAACAAGTAGTTGCCCAGTCCAGGAAGCTGAAAGCTCAGAACAAGAGGGAGCAGTCGTGCAGCCCTAGCTCAAGGCTAAAGTCTGTAAAGTCCCTGGAGGGATGTGTTGTGAATACATTAGAAGTCTGAAGAAACTGGAGTATGATGTTCATGGGTAGCAGCAAAAAAAAGGAAGGCGTTAAGAAGAGTTGAGCTTGTGCATCCTCATGCTCTTTCCCTTCTTCTTCCTGTGCCATCTGGGCCCAATCCCATTTGATGGTAATGTTCACATTTAGGGTGGGTCTTTCTCAGTCCATTCACCCATGTGCCCACTTTCTCTGCAAGTACCCTCACAAACACACTAGCAAGTATGCTTTACTAGTTTCCCAGGCATTTCTCAATCCAGTCAAGTTGACAACGAGTATTACCCAGCAGGGAAAGTGTCATAGAGTTTAGGAAACACGTGTTTGCAGTTAATATGAGCATAGCTAGGCTGAGACTAAAGAAATACAATACCAAATATAGTTCATGATTCTTAATTAGATTACACTTTTAAAAACTGCTATAAAGTACATTTGGGGGATACTTTGATAAATTTGAATCTACAGATATGTAGTATCAACTTTGAGTTTCTTGATTGTAATAATGGTATTAGCATTATATAGGAGAATTGTTTTTACAAATGTTTGTGATGTATAAGGTGAAGGGCCATGATGTTTGTAGTTTATTTTAAAATAGTGAAGGAAAAAATTATAGTTTGATATAAATTATGTAAATTAATATTAACTGCTGAGCCTAAAATATATATTCATTGTAGAATCCTTTTAATTTCTTTATACACGTGAAGATTTTTGAAATAAAACATGGGAGTTTTTTAAAAAAATAAGAATACCGTCAGTCTATATAGAAAAATCATGCATTAACCTTTTCTCAAAAGGTTTCAAGTATCTGATAGAGAACTGAAAGACCTTACTTTGCTGGGCATGTTATCTATATAAAAATTGTCTCTGATAAGTCACTTGTGTCCATTTTGGGGAAAGGAAGGATATAGTACAGACCAAATTTGTGTTAGTTTTTCTGTAGTCCCTTCATAAAAAGGAAAAATAATTGACCAAAGATGAATGACATAGAATATTTTTTTCTGACATTCACCATACTATATTAAAATGATCATCATTCTTCCCAGTAGTTACAGGTGGAATAGGAGTAGGAGTTAATTATAATATATTGTACTTTTTTTCAGGGGGTATGTGATACTTTTTAATAAGTGAGAATGATTGCCAGATATTTTAGTTAAGATTATATCAAACTATGAATAAATAATTTTTATTTTTTAGTAGTGGGTAATTCTCATTCACCTTTTGAAAGTCTCTGATTTATAATAAATAACATATATAGAAAGAACATCTTATCCTAGTTTAATAGTTATATTTTAGCTGTTCTTTATTTTTAAAAGTAAATGATATAAAATATGGTCAATTGATTTTTAAAACAATACCTGAGAATGTGAAACTTTATGCTCAAATATATCACGTCATAATGGATATGTATTTGGTTGAGAACATCCTTGATTGTGATTGTTCCCCTGTCCTGACTGTACCAAACCCATTACAGAGCAAAGAAGGCATGTGCTATCTTAGCTTGTACTTCTTTAAATCCAAACTATAGCATAGCCTAAAGGAATAGATATTTTATTTATTTATTTATAAATTTTTTTTTCAAATCTATTTTATTTTGTCTTTTTTTTGTTTGTGTGGAACCAGGGATCAAACTTGTGACCTTGTGCTTGCCAAGCAGGTGCTTATGCCACTGAGCTAAATCCCCAGAACAGTATTTTAAATTGCTTCAGTTTTATAACAGTGAATTTCTAAAAATTTGGTTACTAGGGTTTTTTCATATATATATGTATATATGGTAGCTAGATCATTGTACAAAATATTGTATACCATTTTAAAAGGAATTGGTTTACTTCCTTAAATTAAGGAAAAAAAAATCTACACAAGTTCCACAGTATTTTTTGTTGTTGTTGTTGTAAGAGTTCAGTATCTGCTGGAAAAATGGAGTTTCACTGTGACAGAATTATTAGATGTCACCAGAACACAGGATTAGTCAGATAGTTAAATACTTAATTATCAAAAGCTCTTCTTCCTTTTCAAATGCATTTCCAATTTGTTTCATGAGTTATCTCTCACCCAGGCGCCTTGATGATGACAAGGGAAGGACCCATGAGCTGGAACACTCCGCTATAAAATGTATGAGAGGAATTCTCTACTGCTACATGCGTCAGGCAGATAAGGTAAAACGCTGTGGTGTGAACTGGATTTCTCATATCATTCTGAAGGATTAATTTAACCAGTATTCCAGTAGTGTCTTCTAAAAGAGAATGTACCTTAAAAAAGGAAAGCCACATCCTAGGGCAATCTAAATAGGTTAAAATATATTCTGTCTTCCTAGCCTAGGGTTTTGCAATCCTGAAGTTGAAAGAATACCTTCCATGAGAGATGATTGAGATCATTATATAGACTTGAATTTGTGTTTTGCATCTCTTATTTGCTTAATAAAAATTCAGTCTTGGGAGACCCTCATAAATGTCCCTTACTCTAACCAGTGTTATATTACTTATGGAAAATCCTTGTCAGAATGACTTTTGGACATGGAGAATTTCTCAGGCTAACATGAACTTAAAAGTACTTCATTCATTTACATTAAAGAGGCAAGGAATTGTGCGCTTTCGGAAAACTGAGTTTTACAAGTTTATCTGGAAATTAAAGAAAATAATTACACGACATATTTTTTAAAGTGTGAAGGTTTATATGAGTGTAATATTCTAGTCCTTCTGCTTTACTAACTCTCTGTGTCCCTGAGTCCTAATATAGTAAATATCCAGATATTTACTGTGTCAGTGTCATGAGTTCCGAAAACCACTGCTCAATTTGGCAGTTGACTCAGGGGACCTACATGACTCAGCAGATAGTCATGTGTATAGTTTATTACAGCAAAAGGAGACAAAGGATAATAAATCAAAGTGAAAACTATCTGGAGTATAATCTAGAGGAAACATAGTGCCAGGAGCCAAATAGGGTCACACAGATACATCTAATTTGCCCTGCAACTGTTAGCAACAACACGTGTAAAATATTATCTACTGAGGGAGCTCTTAGAGGCTCAATAGTTTTTTTGATCAAGCTTTTTATTGGTGGCTGGTTGTGTTGGTAACATCTGCCCAGCACTTAGTGAAATTTCAGCCTCCCAGAAGGAAAACAGTTGCATAAACCACATTGTATAAACAGTGTAAGTGTAGTGAGTTATTCCTGTGACAGAACCCTCCCCAAATTCGAGTTCATTCATGCTAGCCAAGGGAAACTTTTCTAAAGTTGGCAGTGTCTGTCCTACAATGTTAACTTTTCTGAGCCATCAGCACCAACTAATGCACTGGTTTCTAATCTATTACGAGCTGTGTAATGTTAGGGAAATTATTTAGCTTCTGCGTATCTCAGGTCTTTCATTTGTCAAATAAAGTAATACTAGTAACTATCACCACTCCACCACCACCACCACCACCACCACTACCACAACCGTGGTCTTGTAAGGATAATGAAATAGTGTAATGTAAAACAAGATGCTGGTATTGGGTGAACATGCAGTAAGTATGTATTGTTCTGATATTAGTGTTTTCCCTCTCCCTTCTAGATTATGTACTTCAGATATGTTTTCAACTTCTATTATTTAGCATAGATGCATATCAGTAGCCATGTAGGCAGTGTGATCACTTAATATTCTGTATGTTATTAAACAGAATTTTAAATGTTATAGAAAATCTTTGTAAAACTATATTTGGTGTCAAAAGTTAAAAAATAATATATATTTTGTCACCAGAATACAGAAACTGAAAAATGTTAGTTGGCAGGAAAATTAAATTTATTTTCTTAAAATACAGATACAGAACAAACCTGTCAAGTTTCCTGCTGAAATGTGACTTCGCAAATCATGTTTGCAGGAGTTTTCCAGATGTGTGAAATCAAGTAGCAGGTCATAGATTAGCATGCTGAAATTAAGCTCCTATGGCATATATTGATATGGCTATAATTACAGCTACTTTTTTCTAAGTGAGAAATTATTGTTTATTCCCAGTGTTTTGCTTCATGAATGTATAATAGCTTTTTAAATTCAACTTCTCTCTCTATGAAATATTTCATATATTTGCTACACATGCTGATAGACTTAAATTAGAATTATTTATCAGAAGGAAAGCAGTGATACAACAGCTTAAAGTTTTGTCCTGATGGCATGGTTAGCTAGGCAGTAATGACCTTTGCTAAATATTTACTTTTATTAACCAGTCATCACAATTGTGTTTTCTTTTAAACAAAACTTGAACGTGAATTAAACTATTTGAAATCTCTCATTTATAAAAGATTAACATTTCTTTATGTAGTTATGAGTGTGTAGACTATTAAAATGATTGTGATATAAAAGGATCTGAATTATATGGAGTACATTCCACAAAATGCTGGGTTATTCTGATGAGCAAAATATGCTTTACAGATTGTACAGTTTTTCTGTCATTGTGATCTTTCTTGCTTCCCATAATCATTTAGAATAGAAAGGAGATTATTACTGTCATCCACATGTGAGTATGGACAGCTTCCTCAGGTCGGACCCACACCAGCTCAGTAACCCCACTACCCCTCCTGCTGGTCTCTCTTTTCCTTTAGCCTTGGCCATTTTCTTTATGATCTGTAGCTGTCAAAAATATAAACATATTTTTAAAATATTAAATATTTATGTTTTGGCCTTTTTAAAAACTGAAGTGAAAGACTTTTATACTATTCATTTGCTGTTTGACTCTGAGCTTTCATATTCTTTATTTTAGAAACTAAAATCATACCCTAGAATGTTTAAACCTTTTGTTTTTGATTTTTTCATTGTTAAACATCTTTCCTTACATTTTTTTCTTAAAGCACTAGCTGAAAGCGAGGTTTTAAATTTATTAAGAAAGTGAGTGGGATAGGCATGGTGGCCTGTGCCTATAGTCCTGGCACTCCGAAGTGTGAGGGTAGAGGATTTCAAGTTTGAGGAAACCTTGTGCTGTGTAGCTAGTTCAGGGCCAGTGTGAACTGCATAGTAAGTCCAACTCAGAAGCACACCAAAAAAGAAGAAAGAAAATGAAAAGTAGAATTGCTCTTGATTTGTAGACTGTGGGGCAGTCTATTTCTGTATTTTATTGTCTTGGCTGTCTTAACTTGTGTTAATGCTTGCATATTAATGTCAGATTTGTTTTCCCCCTAATGTTCATATTCGTATTCTTTGGTATCATACTCCTTAAGGAGAAGCATTCAGTGTTTCAGTTAATTCAATCTATAGTTAGTATTTTGGTAGACAGAGATATTCTTAGCAATAGGCTGTGAATCTCTCAAGGCCCCGTGATCTACCTCAAAAATGTGTTTAAAATGCTGCTGAGTAGTACCTAATTAGTGAGAAATCATTGAAGTTTTATAAAATTTATTCTTCCAGAATTCCCTTGTAAGATGATCATTTTCCTTTAAGTGTGCATTTTAAGGGTATAAATTAAGAATGGATGACCAAATACTTATCTTCTCCTAAATAGTAAGTTGTTTATTTGTAATCCTAAAAGTTTTTAGGAAACATCTAAGCAGTGTACAAGTTGATTGATTTTAGTGCAGAAAATTTTGCTTTAATCATTGTTATGTTTACTTCTGAGACACTAGATATCAGATAAAATACTAGTTAATGACTTCTGTATCTTGACTGCTCTCAAGAGTACTTTTTGTTTATGTCTGGCATACAATATGCCCCATTAATCTTCAAAGCATGTAGTGTTTAGATTTTTTTCCCTGAAATTTTAAATTACTTGTCATTTCACAACTTTAAAACTCAAAGCATAGTTATATAATTCCACATTTGGCCACCTTTAATAATTTAGCATTTACTTTCCTCCTGACACAATGATAGAATATAAACTCTCTTGCTGGTTCTTGCATGTCTTGAAGACAAATGACAAGCACCACCTTGTCAGCTTCAGCGCTGACTTTACTAGATTGATAAAGCGTTACCCTGTTAAATCCCCATCATGTAGGAGAATGTATTTGGTCTCATTTTAGCCATATTTTTATGTAGAAGCCCAGGACAATGTTCAGAATTTTGAGAAAATAAGCGTGGTGGTAGGTAAAGAGTGACTGTTTATTTTCTATTTGTGTATTTTCAGGCTATTGCTAATGGTTTTCGGTATCTTTATATAAATAGAGTATATATCCCTAACCAAGCCCTCATCCTCTCACATTGATAGGTCCTGACTTTGTTGATTTGGTGCTTTAGTCACATGGAATTATCTTACTTATTTGTGCATACCCTTTGAGTAAGGTAAAAATGTGTCAGCCCTCTAACAGTTCTGTCCAGTAGAACTTTTTGTGAGGATAGAAATGTTCTTCATTATTGTGTTAAGCAGTGTAGTAGCCATTAGTCATGTGTGGCTGTTGAATACTTAAAACATGACTGGTGTGAAGGAAGAACTGAATTTTAAATTTTAATTAATTTTAATTAAGTCATATTTAGCTATTGACTGTCATTTTGAACAGTTTAGACTTCTAAAGTCATGCAGTATATAGTGAGACTACAAAGGAGGACAGTTTCTGTATTCTCAACACTTCTGATAACACTTCTGATAACAAATGTGTAAATGTTCCATGGCCAAAATATCTGCATTAGGGAACACCAATTGGGTGTTCTACAATTTAACTCAATTTTACTGTCACTACCTGGAGTTGGTGTAGGTCCCACAGGTACAAGGTTCAGTGCCACAAGACTACCTCCTCCCCCAGACACCCATTGTAAATCACTTGGGAAATTTCCCCAGGTTACCCACACAGCTATACAACTTGACTGCAAATTAAGGGATCTCATGATGTTTCTCACATTCATTAATTTATTATAACACCTCACAGAACTCAAGGAATCATGATACTATTATCAGTTAATTATAATGCATAACATAAAGAATACAGATGAATAAAGAATACAGTATATAGCTGAGGGTCCAGAAGAGTCTGCTGTGCAGGAGCTTCTCTCCATGTGGATGCTAAAGTATGCTGCCCTGCTCATGTGTGTTCTGTTGACTCACCTGGAAGCTCACCAAACCCCATATCTGGGGAGTTTCTGGAAGTTCCATTATGTAGCTATGACTGGTCATAACTCAGTCTCTAGCCCATCTCTCCCCTTCTCTGAGGTGAAAGGGACAGATTGAGGTGATACAAGGCAGGATCACAGTTGCCTAGGTTTTGTTATCATTTAAATGTCTTCAAAGAAGATCATCTCATGAGTTCGATCCCCAGTACCAAAAAAAAAAAAAAAAAGATCATTGCTTTTACAAATAGCTATATATCTTTTCTGAATTTTTTGTTCTAATTTATCTTGCACATCCAATGATTAACACAATGCTTGGCACATGGTTGGCATCAGTAAATATTTTCCAAGTAGAAACAGGCCCATAGAAATGAATGAATAGATATTTTTATCCTTGAGGTTTATCTGTTTGATAATAGTATTTATACTTAGTATTTTAAAATGATTAGGACAGATGCAATAGCACATGCCAGTGGTCCCAGTTTTTAGGGACACTGCAGTGGAAGAATTCTTGAGTTCAAGACCAGCCTGGGCAATATAATGAGTCCCCATCTCAAAAATAAATAAATGAATGAATGAATGAATGAATGAATAATTTATGCCTAATAAAATTCTATCTAATAAAAGTGTAGCCAATGTCCTTTTATAGTTAGTACCTTCATAATGAGAGCATATGTGGAAAAGGAAATATAAACATGTTAACAGGAGCATATGTTAAAATTTGTGATCCTCAGGAAAAGAAATTGCATTTAAAGTATGAACATGTATTTCATTAAAATGTGGCCTGCCTGAAGTACATTTTATGATGAGTGTGTCATGTAAGCATTTTCAAATACCAATGTAATGAAGTATAATCAAAATCTTGTCTCACAAAGTAAATCAACCTTATACTTAAAATAAAATATAAAACATTCCAAAATTGCTGAGTTGTTATGCTTGTGAAGTATCAATTGATAATCATGTTAATTCTTTTAAGTTGGTTGTTTGACCTTTGTGTTGCTTTTTTTTCCAAAGGTGATATTTCTGCTTTGTTCATTTCTCTGTTTTATATACCTGATCGTTATTCACTTAAAAGTTGCATAAAAAAATTTATACTCTTTAACCAGTGAATTACTAGTGTTATTTAAATCTTATATTTGATTTCCAGGTCCAGCAGTTTAAGCAGGATCCACGCCCAACAACATGTCTTCACTCTGTTTTCAACGTGCATACTGGAGATGAGTTGCTCTCTTATGAGGAATATGGTCATCTTCAGGTAAAGAAAAAAAAAAAGGATTACGGATTTTTTCATGTATATATGCTATCTCATGGAATATTTAAGGCTATTTATTTTTTTAAGTAGATTTCATACATTGTTTAAAATGGAAGTATTAAATGACCTCTGAAATGGATAAGAAATTAAAATACCACTAGGACTGAAGTAATTACTGTGATTGAACATTAAATCTGACTTAGTTCTTGGACAACAGTATGTATAATATTATTCCTGTCTAGAAGAAGGGAGCCTACTGTTCTTTTGATAACAAAAATATTTATTTGTTATCAGATTTAGAAGAATTTCAACACTTAGAAACTAGGAAATAAAAGATAATTAATAGAGGTAAAAACATATCTGAAGTTGTTGTTACATAACACATCATTTTAAAATATATTAACCTCCAGTAAAGCTAAAGTCATGTCATTTAAACGCCAAAAGGCATTTCTGAAGTCCTTAAATTTTGTCTCATGTTAAATTTTATATCTATAATAAGAATATACAGTAGGATTTTTTTTTTATTTTCATCCCCCCTCACATCTGTGTATTGCTTTTTAACTGAACATCCAGTGCCTTGTTTCCAAGCCACAAATATATATGCTATTTGTCATTAATGGATTTTGTTCCTGTGTATGATTTCATTCGCTGCCTTTGGGATAGAGTACTTCTTATTCATGTATTCCTTACTAAAATTAGAGTTTTACTTTATTATCCCTCTTTCTCTAGAAAGGGGAAATATCTTACTTTGGTATGTTTCCTCCAAACGTAGTAAGTATAGTGACCCCATTTCTATGCAGCAGAAAATCTTGTACCTTATTATAAATAGCTCCATAGAGAATTAGTGTTATATGTAGTTTCTCAACCTTAACCTAGTAACTGTAACATAGATTTTTTTGTTTCTTCTGCCTTGACAAATAAGTTTACTATCTTAAATGGGGTTTTCAGAAGGTAAAGCACATTGATTTTTAAATGATGATGCTGTTGTATGTATTGACCCAAAAAAATGTTGATTATTCAACATTAGTACTTCACTATTCAATTTAAAGTGTAAATTGTAGAATATTAATTTGACCACTATTCTTAAAATAAACATTAAAAAGTTTAGAAGGACTTACATGAAAAGATAATTTCCAGGAAGTTGGATTAAACATTATTTTTTTTCTTCCTTTTTGTCCTCATTTTCTAATTTTTTTTTTTTGTACCAGAGATTGAACTGAGCTAAAACCCCAGCTCATTTTCTAATTCTTTGATGCATGTGTATTAGATGTATAGTTTGAACATTTTAAAGTTGTATTTTAATTGATAGTAATTCTACATATTGGGGTACAGTGACATTTTGATACGTATATAGAGTATAAATCAGATCAGTATAATTGGCATATCTATCACCTTGTTGTTTGTCAAGTACAATTGTAAACTGTCGTTATCCTAGTATGTTCATCTGCTACTGTGCTTCAGAACATTTGAAGCTACCCTTTCTATCCAAGTACACCTTGGTCTATATTAACTATCTTCTCTCCACATTCCTCTTCCCTGTATTCCAATACACGTTTTACAGGCTCTGCTAGCCACTATTTTATGCTCTGCTTCTTTGTGGTCAACTTTTTAGTTTCCATTATCTTGGTTACTTTTCTCTGGTTGCTGGGACAAAACACCTGACACCAAAAATGAAGGAAGGAAAGGTTTATTTAGCTCACAGTTTCTGGAGGTTTCAGTCCATAATCAGCTGGCTCTGAGGCAGGGTGGCATGGCAGAAGTGCAGCAGTTCATGACGATAGCAAAAGCAGCAAGAACAGAAGGGAGAAGAGCAAGCCTCTTTTCCTTCCTTGTTTGTACACGGGCCACCCCACCCCCTTCCAGGGCCGTTGTAGCACTCACAAAATCTCTGTGCCCTCTTCTTGTACAAGATGAGGATATTTACAAAGTAAGGATCCTGGCTCCCTGCAGAGTGTTGTTAAACTTCTAAATTTCTCAAGTTAACACAATGTATCCATCATAACACCACCTATGAGTAGGACATGTATTTGTCTTGCTGTGCCTGACTTATTTCACTTAACATAGGCTTCTCCAGTTCCATCCATGTTAACATAAATTATAGAATTTCATTTTTTCATGGCTGAATAATATTGTATTGTCTGGATTTTCTTTATCATTTTACCATTGAAGTACTCTTTAGGGTGATTCCTCATCTTGGCTGTTGGGAACAGTGCTGTAATAAACATTAGTGCACATGTCTCTTTGACATATTGATTTCAGTTTTGCTGGCACCATTTTTTGAAGAAACTTGCATTTCTTTATTTTTTAAATTTATTTTTATGAATACATGTTTGTAATACATAGTGATTGCATTCATTGTGAGGAGTTGCTATATAACACATTTTAATTCTTTTTACATCCTCTTTTTTCTGTTCCTCCCCTCTTGCTTTATCTCCTGGTCACTTTCTTCGTTACAAAACAGTGTATCCCTGTTTGCTATTATGTATATTTATTTAACTCTTTAATTATTTAGACTTGGTATTTCTCAAGTAAGAAACAGTATAATATTTAAGCTTGTGTGTCCTGTTTCACTAACGTTATCTTAAGGTGCACACTTTTTTTCCTTTTGAGGTTTTTATTTTTATTTATTTTTTAAATCAGATTTTATCAGTACATTTTAGAAATACATACTGATCACATTTCTCATAGAGAATTTGTACCTATACATGATATAACTTGTCCTTTTTCTCATTCTGCTACCCTACCTTGAATCCTTCCACCTCTCCCCATTTATAAGAGCTTTATTTCCATATTTTACTTCTTTTCTCAATTGTCTTTTTATACTTTTCCTGTCTTTCCTTTTTTCCTTGCTTCTCTTTTGTTTCCCTCTCCATTTGAACATATTCTTACTGTATCACAATACCTATTAAATATTTTGGTCCTTACTTACACTTTCAGTTTCTCACACCAGAGAAATGATGCAGTATTTACATGTGTGTCAAATTTATTTCACTTAAGACTATGGTCTCAAAGCACATCCATTTTCCTAGAAATGTCTTGAGCATATTATTACTTATGTCAGAATAGTACTCCATTATATAAAAAACTCATATCTTCTTTATCCATTCCCCAGTTGATGGGCACTTAGGTTGTTTCCAAGATTTGACTATCATAAAGTTTGCTGCTATAAACATAGATGTGCATATATTGCTGAGGTATGATGTTTTTAATTCTTTTGAGAAGATACCCAGGAGGGGAATTACTGGGTTAAATAGAATGTCTAGTACCAGTTTTTTGAGGAATCTCCACACTGATACTTACCAATAGTGGAGAAGGATTACTTTTTTCTCCATAGCCCAGGCAGCACTTGTTACTGGTTGATTTCTTCATGACACTCATTCTTTTGAAAGTGAGAGAAAATCTTGGTGTTGTTTCAATTTGCGTCCCTCAAATGGCAAGTGAAGTTGAACATTTTTTCATATATTTATTTGGTTTTTGTACTTCATTTGAGAAGTATGTATTCCTCTCACATACCTATTTTGGATTGGGTCTTTAAATTTGATGGCTCTGATTTTTTTGAGGTATTTACATGTTCTACATGGTAATCCTTTGAGGAACATCTGACGAACATTCTTTCTCACACTGTAGGTTTTCTCTTCACTTCGTTGGTGGTGTCTCTTGCTGTACAAAACCTTTGTAATGTGAGATTCCAGTTGTTGATTCTTGGTGATAATTCCTGTGCTATCTGGCTTTTATTCATAAAGTCTCTGCCTATTCCAATGTCTTTGAGAGTTTTACCTATTCTATCTTCTAGCAGATTTAATGTTTTTATTTTAATATTTAGATTTTTGATCCATTTTGAATGTAGTTTAGTGCGTGGTGAAAATGTAAGACCAGTTTTAATCTTTGGTATGCGTGGAGCCATTTTGCCAGCACCATTTATTAAAGAGGCTTTCTTTCTTCCAGTGAGTATGTTTGGCACCTTTGTCAAATGCAAGGTGGCTAAGTATGTCTGGAGATGTTTCTGCATCTTCTGTTCTGTTCCACTGATTTTTGGGTCTGTTTTTTTACCAATACCATGCTATTTTTTTTTTTTTTATCACATAGCTTTGTAGTATAATTTCAAGTGTGGGATTGTGATACCTGCTGCCTTGCCTTTGTTACTGAGAACTGCCTTTCCTATTCTAGGTCTTTTCTGGTTCTAAATGAATTTTAGGGTGGTTTTCTCTAATTCTGTGAAATACCCTATTGGTTTTTTGATTTGAATTACATTAAATCTGTGTAACAGTTTTGGAAGTGTGACCATTTTCACTGTATTGGTTCTTTCTACCACAGGGCAGAGGTTATCTTTCCATTTTTCTGATGTTTTCTTCTATCTCTTTTTTCAAAGTATTGTAGTTTTCCATGTATAAATCTTTTACATTCTTCGTTACGTTCCTTCCTAGGTATTTCGTTTTTTTGGATTGCTATTGTGAAAGGTGTTGTTTCCATAATTTCTCTCAATGAGTTTGTTATTCATGTACAGGAAGGCTGTTGGTTTTTGAGTGATGAATTTTTATCCAACAACATTACTGAATTTGCTTATTGAATCTAGATGTCTTTTGCTAGATTCTTTGGGGTCTTCCATGTCATTCATGAATAATAATCATTTAACTTTTTCCTTTCCTATCATTATTCTTTTTATTTCTTTCTCTTCTCTAAATTCTTTGGCTAAAATTTCCAGAACTATGTTGAATGAGAGTCAATTTCATTGATTCCTATTAGTTTATTTAGGATTTTTATATCTTTTTGATTCAGCTTTGGTAATTTATATGTATCTAGGAATCTGTCCATTTCTTTTGCGTTTTCCATCTTAATAGAATACAAGTTTCTCAAAGTAGGTATGATGATTGTCTAGATTTTTTAGAATCCGTTGTAATTTTACCTTTTTCATTCCTAACTGCATGGATTTGAATCTTTTCTTTCCTTTTTTTGAATAATGTTGGCTAAGAGAAACGAAACATTGACATATGTTAAACATCTACTAAATGCGAGAACTATGTCAGCATTAATGTTAGAAGACAACCCAATAATAGTTAACTAAATAACTAAGTTTCTCTATCCTTCTGTGTTTCCCAGGTCCCTGGTTTCTTTTCTTAGCTTTATAGCCTGTGCATTTTGTGAGATCCCCACACACATACACCAAGGGGCCCCCTCTGTCCATATAAGCCTGGGATGGCAACTGTCCAAGCCAAGGTATATCCCTGGTCATGCTGGTAGATGCTTTAAAGCCAACAGACTTGGGAGTGTGAGGCAGTCACTGGATTGTTATAACACCAGCACTTTCAGAAGGCCACACATGACTGGCCTGGCTTTTCGCTACAGAAGGCAGATGCCCAGGTCTTTTCTAGGCTGAGCTTAAACTTTTCAGAGGGTCTTCATCTAACCTGCACTATCTCTGTTACTATCTCTTGTGACAGTCTTCTACCTGGTTACTGTGGTAGCATGACCTCAGAAATCCTGATGTGTATTTGTTCTGCATTGCTTTCTAGCTCAGTCTTAAGACATTAACCCCCTCCCCAAATGGCTCCTGGTTAAATACTCTGAAATATGGCAATGCTGCACTGGATTTCTACTGTAATGCTAGCCTGCTATGCAAAAGGGGTCACTTTCGAGGTAAAAACCCATGAGGATTTTGTGGTTAAAGCTAGCTATGAGAATTTGTTGGTGTAACACTGAAATCCCAGTTCATTGTTTTTCCCTGGAGCTGCCAGCCCTCTCAGGGTTTTCCTTGTGTGAGCTGAGATAGGTCCCCTTCCTATAAACCAGGGTTGATTTAACAGACTGCTTTATCCTGTAGTTTATAGTTTTCCTGTCACCTCTTTCTGAATTCCTAGAGTTCTTGTTTTCTTTACCAAGTTGTTTTCCTGGCTTTGTGATCCAGGTCACAGACAATGTAGTATCTTCCTGTCACTGTTTATCATTGTTTGAGACTTGCTTTTCTTCATTATATACTTTTACTGTCTTTTTAAAAAGTCAATTTGTTGCAAGACTTTTATTTTTGGTTCTACATTCTGTTACATTGGTCTTTTTGTTTGATTTTAGATCAGTGCCATACAGCTTGCCTGTTTTGTTTTTGTCCTGTTTTTGTTTTTCTTTTAAGAGACAAGGTCCTGCTATGTGTCTAGACTATTCTAAATTTCTGAGTTCAAGAGATCTTTCTGCTCAGCCTCCCAGGAAGCTAGGTCTGTATATGTTCATCACTTAGTCTCACTTCTGGGATCTACTTTTGTATCCTAGAATTTAAGCTCTTGATATATAATGCTTGGCAAATTATAGGTATTAAATAAATATTACTCATTCGGTTATTTGGTAATACTTTTTTTCCAGTTACTGATATTTTCTAATGGAGACATTTCAAAAGTCAGAGCAGAGAGTTATTCTCGTTTTCAGGTGTTGCTATTGTTGGCAATACTAGGAATTTAAAACAAATTTTTGTCAGTACTGGTTATTGAACCCAGTTCATTCACAATGAGCGATTTCCCCAGCCATTATTTTATTTTATTAATTTATTTTATTTTATTTTAACCTTATTTTCATCTGTGTGTGTGTGTCCGTGTCCGTGTTTTGAGACAGCGTCATGCTCAGTTACCCAGTGGCTCAGGCTGGGTTCAACCTTGTGATCCTCCTACGTTTTCTTTCCAGATTACTGGGGTTACAGACCTGACCATCCTGCCTGGCAGAATAATTAGTTTCTTTTAAATATTTCAGACAAACCTGTGTCAGGGCTTGAAGAGATGCTTAGATGAGCATTTCAGTGGGATAAAACTCTTACCAGTTTCTGAGAGATCATTGACAAGCTTATGTTGTTCTAAAAGACCTAAAACCCGAATGCTTTATTTTTTTCTGTGGCCTGCTTGAATCCCAACAAGACTCTAGCACTCACTGGTCTCTGAGTACTAGAAAGCCAGGAGACATCCAGGGTCAGCCTGGTTTTGAGAGTGCTGCCAACAGTGTCCACCCTGGTGGCACAAATCCTGCTTTGTTCAAGACTTTGAAGGCACTGACAGTTTTCTGCCAGCACTCTGTCTTGGTGTCACACAGTTACGGTTAGAAGGAACTACAGTGAAACACAAGCTCCCAAAGCTGTCAGTATAATAGTCTTCTGTGTCAGACTTGTAAGTGAACAAAATTGCATCTTTCTCATTTTTAACTCAGTTTTGTAGTTTTCTGAGTCGCTAAAATTCACTTAAATTTTTCTTTCTTTGTTTATTATTAACAGCTTTATTGAGCTATTTTTCATGTACTACAGTGTTGAGGCATTCAATTCATGGTTTTTAGTGTATTTGTGGAGTTGCACTAGCATTGAGCAGCCACTTCTCATTTTCCCTAAAGCTCTCTAGCACTAAGCAACAACCTAGCTACTTTCTGTGGCTAGATTGGCCTAGTTGACTCATGTGTTTTTTTGTTTGTTTTGTTTGTTTCTTTGATGTGTGGTATGGGGGTTATATGTAGGGTCTTTGCTATACCCCAAGCCTAATTTTTTCATATTTTTATTTTAAGTCAGGGTCTACTAAGTTATCTAATTGCTAGGCTTGAATTAGTGATATTTCTGCCTTAGCCTCCCAGAGTCCTAGAATTATAGATCTGTATCACCACGGCAAGCTTGGCTTACATTGTTACTGAGGTTAAATCCTATCTTAGCAGTATACAAACTGGAAAACCAGGGATGCTGGTTTTTGTTTGATTCAAATCTGAAAGCCTCAGAACCACAGAAGCTCAAAGTATAAAACTCTCAGAGGCCAGAGAATCAAGAGTTGGAGACAAAGGGACTGCTGGCAGTGCTGGAGCCCCCACACAAGAGCTTGAAGTTCTGATGTTCAAAGGTGGGGAAAAAGAGAACACTGGCTCTAGGAGAGAGGGCAGAAATGTACCTTTCTTCCACCTTTTATTCTGTTTGGGTCTCAGCAGGTTAGATGGTACCTGCTCACATGCAAAATGGACTTTTCTTACTCAGTCTTACTCACCTGCCAGTCTCTTCTGGAAATACCCTCAAAGGCATGTTTTACTAATTACGTAGTGTTCCTTTATTCAGTCAAGTTGACATAGAAAATCAGCCATGTTGTAATGTGTAACTTTTATGATTTTATACCTGACAGTTTACACATCCCATTCAGGATTCTGTGAGAATCTTTTTTTGTGAAAGTGGATATTGTCTTTTTCATTAGATTATATAATGTCTGTTTTTAATAAACTAATGAATTAAAAGTCTACTTCTTTTGTTCATAAACTAAATTGTTTATAAATATATTTTAAGTCATGTTATACCATTTACTAAAATTAACAGGTTTCTGAAGTCTGAAAATACAGCTTTTCCAAATATACTTCCTATTATTATTATTATTATTATTATTTGGGGGGGGACCAGGGATCGAACTCAGGACTTTGCATTTGCCAGGCAGGCGCTTACACCACTGAGCTAAATCTCCTGCCCACTTCCTATTATTATTTATAGAGTTCTGGCATAGTAGTCAAGTTTTGCAAATAACTTTTCATTTACATATACCAATGGAGTGATACTATATAGCTTTCTCTGGGACAAAACTATTTCAAAATGGAAGTACTTTAGACAGAGTTTGAAAATAATCTTATGAAAATGTTACACAGTGTTCATGGATCTACTTGCATCTATTTCCCTTTTCAAGTGTTAACCCAACATAATGAATTTGATGATTTTTCAGTTTTACATACAAAGCTGAGATTTCATTATGAAATCTATAGGCCTCTTATTTCATAATAGGAAAGGTAAGCTTTTACATGACGTTGTTAGAACGTGTGACTTATAATGTTAGCTTTCACATTTAATTTCTTTGCATAATATTTTGTTTTCATTTAACCTTTTGATGTTGCTATATATTTGCAGATAAATGCAGTGTCACTGTATCTCCTTTACCTTGTGGAAATGATCTCTTCAGGACTCCAGATTATCTATAACACTGATGAGGTATGATTTTCCTAAATTCTATATAGCTACACACTGAAAATATCTTTTTTCTTTTACTTTTAAAGACTTAGTTTCATAAAATGAATTATGTTTACATTTCATATAATGAGAGATTAAATTTTGGATATTGTTTCAAAAAGTCTTTATATTTTTAATGAAATACACTTTAAAAGAGAGCACAGTATATGACAAGTGGTAAAACTTAACTCCTAAGAAGGCTGTATTTCAGATGATCTGAAAAAATCATGTAACTTTCAGAAAATTTTAGTGACAATGAAAATAAAATAGGATTTACAGGTTCTTTAAATTATGTCTTTTTTTAACACCATTGCTTTTTATAACTCAAACATTCAAACGCACAAAGAAACTTTTATATTATTTTATAAGACTTCAGTAGGGTTCTTCATTTTTTTTTTAAAGAAACAAATACTGTTTTCTTATTTTTTATTGGCAAAATTGTAAAGAATTTATACTCCTACTTGAGAGGATTTTCTTTCATGCACATTAATGCTTGAGTGAACACACAAACACACATACTGGCCAATTTTGTACTGTGCTATAGGGGAGCAAGAAAGTGCTATGATGGTCCATAAAGTGGTAATTCTATCAGAAACTAGGTATGCCATGTGTACTTGTTATTCCTTTCCTATGCAGAGAGACTTGTTACATCGAATGCAGAATCATCCCTAGCCACTGCCTACCCTCTACTAGTTTATAGTCTTCTAAGTCAAGTCTTTAGCAAGAAAGATAAATAAGAGAGAAAAAAATATGAGAAATTAATAATAATTATGGTTTGTTCTATTTGATTCATGAATAATTTTGTTTTATTTTTATCTAAATCATTCTTAGTTTATAATTTTGTGAAATAATAGTATCTAAGCATTTTCAATAGAGCAATGACTGGAACTTGTATTACAGACTTATCTTGAGCAGCATCTTAAAATATGAAACAAATAGAAGAGATATTACTCTAGTTGAAGAGAGAAGGCCTTCTGGCACCAACCTGTTTAGTTTCTCGTATCTTTTTCATCCATAGAGGCTCCAGGCACTGGGGAAAAATATCCCAGGTATCCAAAGAACATGGTGTGATAACCATTTGCTGTAAATGACAACTCATTATTGTTTACAAGTGATTTTGTTCAAATATTACTTGAGGCAAAGATAGTAATGAAAGTGTTGTAGCAGAGAGTTCATTTTGTTTGGTATTTTAGTTTTGAAAATTAATTTTCAGCTTTCTAACTATCTACATTAGTTATTATAGGTCTTTATCAATTGCCATTATGTGTCAGTATAATACTGCTTAACCTATTTTTTATCTTAACTTCCTTATGCTTTCCCCGACTTGATTGTGTTTACTTAGTGAATATAAAATTGTTACAAAGCTAATATCAATAAACTTATCATATATACATTATCTTGTGTCTTCATTGTTTACCATCTTTTTCCTTTAAATTCTGTCATTAAGGATCATATGAAAAGGTGGTAAATAGATCTTTGTAGAATCTTTCAGTCAATAAAGTTTCTTCTCTTTAGGCATGTCTGAGAATTTAATTCTGTGAGAAAAGATATGACTTGAATCCACTATCTTTTCTGAATATACCTTAGGCCCTGGTTTGGCAAGTTTGTAACTCATCTCTTCAGTACCTGGTCACATTCAGATCTTATGACTGTACAAGGACTTTGGAGATAATGCAGGTGCCTTCTATTTCCTTGTATATTTACTATCAAATTTTAAATTTGCCATAGTCTTTGTTTCTTAGGATTGAAGAATACATACTTTGGAGATTATATATACACACACATACCTATAGACATATGTAATGTATTTTACATTTTCTGCAATTTTCATTTTCTCATATACATTTCCTTCATTTTGCAATGCATTGTCATATTTTTACTGATCCTTTTGAATTGCCATACTGATTTCCACAGTGGTTGGACCACTCCCAGTCTATATTCCAGCAACAGGGGAGGACAGTTCCTTTTTCCCCACAGCCCTGCCAACATTTCTTGATGAGAGCCATTCTTTCTGGAATAAGATGAAATGGCAGTGTTTTTTTGATTTGCATCTCTCGAATGACCAGTGATGTTAAACATTTTTTCATATATTCATTTGCTGTTTATACTAATTCATCTGAGAAGTATATATTCATTTCAGGTGCCCATTTTAGGATTTGGTCTTTATATTTCAGGAGTCTAATTTTTTGTTGTTCTTTACATATTCCTTTTTCTGAGGAATACATGATATGAAATTTTTTCCCACTCTGTGGGCTGCCTCTTCGCTATGCTCATGGTTTCCTTTGCTGTGCAAAAGCTTTTTAGTATGTTGTGATCCCAGTTGTCAGTTCTTTGCAGTATTTCGTGTCTCATTAGGCTTTTGTTGCTATAGCCTTTGCCCACACCTATGTCTTCAAGAATTTTACCTATTCTATCTCCCAGATAAGCAGTTTCTGTTTTAATATTTAGACATTTTACCCATTTGATTATAGTTTAATGCATGGTGAGAAATATGGACCTAGGTTTTTCAGCACGTGAATAGCCAGTTTTCTTAGCACCATTTGTTTAAAGAGAGGATGTCTTTCTTCCAGTAAATGTGTTTGGCCCCTTTGTCAAAAATAAGATAGCTTAGTGTTCTTAGAGTTATTTCTGTATGTTCTGTTCTGTTTGACTCATCCTCAGGTCTGGTTTTGGTTTTGTTTTGATTGCCACTACCATGCTGTTTTTATAATGGTAGTTGTGTAATAAATTTCAGGTTGGTGATTGTGGTGTTCTTTGAGTTGACTTTTTTTGCCCAAAATTGCTTTGGCTAGTCTAGGTCTCTTCTGGTTCCATATGAAGTTTAGAATTGTTTTCTCTAGTTCTCTGGGGTATGCTTTTTGTATTTTGATTGGATTGCTTTACATCTGCATAACAGTTTTAGAAGAACTGCTGTTTTTAATAGATTGGTACTGCCTATCCAAGATGGCAGATAGTTTTCCATTTTATGATACCGTCTTTGATCTCCTTTTTCAGAGCACTGTAATTTTCAATGTAAAAGCCTTACACATTCTTTGTTAGAATGATTCCTAAGTCTTTCAGTTGCTTGATGCTATTGGGAAAGATGTTGTTTCCTTAATTTGTCTCTCAGAGTTTGTTATTCAGGTACAAAAATGATGTTGCTATTTTTAGTGCTGACTCTGCATCCTGCTACACTAAGGAACTTGGTTATTAATTGTAGGACTCTTTTGGTGGGAGTTTTTGAGGTCTTCTATGTATACTACCATGTCATCTGTGAATACTGATAATTTAACTTCTTCCTTTCCTATCTTTTTATTTCTTGCTCTTGTCTAATTGCTCTGGCTAATGTTTCCTGAACTATATTGAATAGCAGTGGTGATATTGGACATCTTGTCTTATTTCTGATTTTAGAGTGAAAACTTTAAGTTTTTGAGTCTTTAGTATGATGTTGGCTATTGGTTTGTCACAGATGGCTTTTACTTTTGTAAGATGGAGATAAAGACCATCTATTCTAGTTTTCTTTAGGGTTTTTATCATGCATGTTGGACATTGTCAAATGCTTTTTTCTGTATCTCTTGAGATGATCATGTAATTTTTATACTTAGTTCTGTAAATGTGTTACATTTATTGATTTGTGTATGTTGAACCATCCCTGCGTTTCTCAGGTGAATTCTACTTTGTCTTGGTGAATAATCTTCTTGATGATTTGCTGCATTGTATTTGTTAGTATCTTATTGATGATTTTTGCATCCATGTTCATTTATGAGATTGGCTTGTAGTTCTCTTTTGTGGTTGAATCCTTCTCTGGTTTTGACATCAAGGTAATGCTTGCTTCCAGGAATGAGTTTGGGAGTATTACTTCCTTTTCTGTTTCATTAAAGAGTTTGAGTAATAATAGCACTACATATTCTCTAAATTTTTTGAGTTCAGCAGTGATTCTGTGAGGAGCTAGGCTTTCCTTGTTGGTTGCTTTTTTAATGCTTTATTTTCATTGACTGATGCTGAGTTATTTAGAATTTTTCTGTCTTGATTCAGCTTTGGTAATTCATGTGTATCTAGGAATCTGTCCATTTCTTCTGTATTTTCCATCTCATTAAAGTATACAGTCTTGACATAAGTATTGATGACCTTCTGGATTTATGCAGGATCCTTTGTGGTTTCACCCTTTTCTTTCCTGATTGCATAGAGTTGAGGTCCCGCCCCTGTTTTTCATAAGGTTGGTTAAGGGTTTGTTAAGTTTATTTAGTGTTTCAAAGAACCAGCTCTTTGATTCATTGATTCTTTGTACATTTTTTAGAAATTCCAGTAGCATTAATTTCTGCTCTTATCTTTATAATTTCCTGTTTTGTATTGACTTTGGGTTTAACTTGCTCTTTTTCTTGAAGTTTGAGATTCAGCATTAGGTTATTTATTTGTGCTTGCTCTGTTTTTCTGGTGCGGGAATTCAGCAGTATAAATTTCTCTCATAGGACCGCTTTCATGGTATCCCACAAGTTCTAATAAGTCATACTGGCATTGTCATTTAATTGTAGAAAAACAGCTATATTTGTGATCTTATTGGTTGATCATAATTTTGTCTCATGTTATATCCACTTGTGATTTTGTCCTATAAAACTTCCTTTGCTCACTAGCAAGCCATTTGGGATCCCTTCCGTCTTTCAGGAGCTATTCCTATTCCCCTATTCCTTTTCCCCAACAAATTTTCCTACTCTTAAAAAAAAAATCAGAAACTAATTTCTTGTGACCTATTTGTTGTTCAGGAGAGTGTTATTTAATATTGTGTGTATATAGTCTTTGTGGTTTCTTTTGCCATTGTTTTCCGATTATATTGCACTATGATCTGATAATATGCATAATTTCAATTTCTTTGCATTCAGCATATTCTATTGTGGAAAACAGGCTGTTATGCTTTGTGTCTGGATGTCCTCCCAAAGCCTCATGCAGTCATGGGGGTATGCGTCTAGAATTTGTGATTGATTCTTGGTCCACTACTGAGATTATGGGTGTGAGTACCATACCCATCCTAGGGTGGGTACCCTACATACAGTATAAGGACAGAAAGAGTCTTCTCTTCTGCTCCTTCTCTTTTTGCTCTTGTTGCTTTTGTTGTCTTCCACCACCATGAACTGTTGCCCCTCTGCCATGCCACCCTGTCTTGGAGCCAACAGATTATGGACTGAAACCTCCACAGATGGTGATCTAAATAAACCCTTCCTTTCCTAACTTTGAGTATTGGGTATTTTGTTTCAGCAACAAGAGGAAAGTAACTCAACACACAGGCCAAACAGGAAGAAATGACACCAGGAAAGTTTAGGAGGCAGTTTATTACATTGGTGGGCTTTTACCTAGAATCTCTCTTAAAGAGTCAGAGCTCTGCCTTGCACAGCTCCAAAAGTTTTAAAGGGAAAATAAGAGGGAGGGAGGCAAATTGAGCACATATGATTGGAGGGTTGGGTGACATCATGGGTTGTTAGGGGGTCTGAGCATCGCAAGTTACATTATAAGGCTATCAGTTACACAAATGCAATAAATAACATCTCATGTTACATTGCAAGACCACTGGCCACACAAGGGCAGTAAAAAAAAAACCATGTGTCACACAAAGAAAGGGGTATTCTATTGTTAGACTTACCTAGATATGTCTGCTAAGTTTTGGTGTGCATTCTTGGCAGGCTTTTAGACAGGCTTTCATTTAAAACTTTAAATTCCCTTATACTATGAGTTAGTATGTGGTCTATTTTGGAGAAAGTTCCATGTGCTGCTGAGAAGAATGTGTATTCTGATGTTGTGAGGTGGAACACTGTAGATACCTACTAAGTCCATTTGTTCAAAGGTTTGATTCAGTGTTATTTATTGGTTTTTCTGTCTAGTTGATCTATTTGTGACAGTGAAGTACTGAGGTTCCCTATTACAGTTTTAATAGTGTTTATCTGATTTGTCATATCCATTAGTATTTGTTTCATATGGTTGGGTGTGCTGGTATTTGGTGCATATATATTTATGAATTGTTCTCTCCTCCTCTTGAATTGTTTCCTTAACAGTTATGTAGTGACCTTCTTCTGATCAGTCTTGGCTTGAAATCCACTTTGTTTGCAGGTAGAAGAGCTACCCCTCCTTTTTTCTGGGTGTCACATGGAATATTGTTGTCTATCCTTTAACTTTCTCTCTATGTATTTCTTTTTGAGTTAAATGTATTTCTTGTATGCAGGATATTTTTGGATCTTGTTTTGGATCTTTTGTGCCAGTCTTCTTTTGATTGGTTAATTGAGACTTTTTACATTGATATAATAACTGACTATATTGACTTAACCTCCTCATGTTATTTTCCTTTTTTTGTTTCCCATTTACTTCCTGTTTAATTGCTTGCCTTTCCTGATGGATTCAATCTGTTTGGATTCATAAAAGTTTTGTCTTTGTTGTCTTGTTCTAGAATTCCCTTCAGAACTTCTTGGAGTGCTGGTTTGGTGGTCATGAATTTTTTCAGGTGCTGTTTATCATGGAAGTATGTTATTTCTTCATCAGTTTTAAAAGGTGATTTTGCTTGGTATGTCAGTCTGGGTTGGAGGTTGTTTTCTTTTAGGACTTGAAATTCTTCATTCTTGACTTAAGCATTTGTCTTGAGAAGTGTGGTATGATTCTGATGGCTTTTTCTTTATAAGTGATTTTTTTCTTTTCCCTACCAACTTTTAATTGTATGTTCTTGTGTTGAGTTTCTGGAATCTTCAGTGTTATATGTGATGGTATAGTTTTTTTGTGATCATGGCTAATTGAAATTCTGTATTCCTCCCTTCTCTTTAAGTCATATTCTTTTCTACTTCTTGGAAAGTTTTCTGCCATTACTTTTCTGAACAGATGTTTTACGTCCGTCATGCTATCTTTTGTTTTTTCTTGGATTCCAATTAATCTTATATTATTCCTCTTTGTATCACCTAGCAGCTGTCAGATTGATTTTTTTTAATGTTTTCTTTCTGTTTTTAAGAAGTCTTTCATTTGATGAACAGTAACTGCAAGGCTGCCTTCTAGATCTGATATTCTTTCTTCATATTAGTTAATTTTGCTGTGTATGCTTTCAATAGAATTTTTAGTCTTATGAATATCTGTTTGATAGAATCCAATTCTTTCCTATGTTGGGCATTCATGGTTTCCATTACTTTCCTAAGCTCCTGTCTACTTATTTATTTATTTATATTTACTCTAGATTCACTAGCCATTGTCTTTCATTATAGACATCTTGTGTTTAGTTATCTATGTAATTATTTCTGATTTTTTTCTAGAGACTCTTTAATTTGCTTTGTTACTTCCACTGCTTGCATTTTAGAAAATTCAGCTGCGTGATTTTATGTTACTTCCACTTCAGTGGATTTGCCTTGGGTAAGCTGGAGTTCTACGGTTGCATTTTGCTTCATTGTTTTCTCATTTTATATTTTAAAATTTGTGTTCTGATTTAATGCTTGTAAATTGCTTATGGTAGGTAACTTTTATTTCTAGCATGGAGACTTCTTTATGAAGTGGATACTTTTAGAGATGTCTTCTAGGTATAGGTAGTTTTTGATTTTGAATTTTGTCCCAAGGTCCTGCCTCTTGAATTCTTTAGGGATGAGAGGTTCCTGACTGTTTGGCTTAGTACCTGGCTCTTTTGTACTGGTATCATTTATGACTCTCAGACAGTTTGGATATTAGCATAAAGAGAGAACAACTGACTACAACAATCATTTGCAAAGTAACACAATCAGTAATAAAGACAGCATCAAGCACAGTCTAGAAAATTATAAATCATGATAACTGTTGATTTGCCATCTTTAACCATGAGTACAAAATTTCTAGTTATATAACAAAATCAAAGCCATGTTGGAAAGTTATATATAAAAGGGAGAGGAAGTGATTAGAAGCAAGGCTGAAGGACATACAGTATCCAAGTTTTGGGAAACTAGTAAATAAGAGAAGAAGAAAAGAAGGAAAATACACAACATAACAAAAGGGCTGAAAACAGTGTTCACACTAACGAAAAGTCAGAAACAATCAAAAAACAATTAAAAAACCTGAAAGCAAAGAAAAAAGAGCAAAGAGATGGTTTTTTCCCTTGATTTTAAGGCTGTGGTTATCTTTTGAGTTTTGCAGTATTTTGGTTAGTGTCTAATTCAGGGCATGTCTCTAACATCACTGGTTGTCAGACAGTCCAGATCTGTGCTGAATGCTGCCAGGGAGCCTATAGTGGCCTTAAGGTAGTGTTCTGGATAATTGTAGCAAGCCTACAGTAGAAATAGCATGGCGAGCCAGTTCTGGGACTTGTAACTCCGCACAAGTTCAAGCTGATCCTGGCTTCTGCTTGTGAGTCAGGGCCTGAGTTGCACAGCTACAGCACTACAGTGTCTCTTGGCAGCCTGACCTCTGCTCCTTTACCCTGGATGTTTCCCATGGCATTGTAGGATTTCAGCACTGGGAGCCCTGAGATGAAACCAACGCACAGCTGCCCTTTAGTGGCATCGGGCCAAGTACCCTCTACAGGGAACGTGGCAGTTGGTTGGATTGGAATTGTTCACTAGCTATTGTAGTTCACAGCACTGTTTCTTTTGTTCCACTGGTGTGTTTCTCCCTGAAGGCCTTTGGACTTACCCACTCTCACTGTGTCTATAAATTTGATCCTACTCTGTTAAGCTGCAAGATACAAGCTGGTGAGAAAGTAGAGTTTGTACCCTCTTTTTTGTGCATTGTAGTGGTCACTTTCTCTGTGGGGTCTAGTTTTCTTTTCAAATTCTTCCTTGTTACTGAGAATCTACCTCCTTCCTTGTTTTCTTTCCCATGTTGTTATATTCCAGTGTCTGGATTTTGAATCTCAGAGAGGTTGATTTGTTGCTGTTTACCACTCCACCATCTTCCCAGAAGTACTAAATTTCTTTATTATGTCAGTGGTTATCTATTGCTATGTACCAACTTACCTCACAATTTAGTGCACTAAGAGAGTATCATTTGTTATTTCAATGTCAGAGGAATTGCGGGGGGCAGTTAAAGTCCAGTGTTGCTGCCTCAGGGTTTTTCATAAGGTTGTTAGGAGGGTATGCACTCACCTGAAGGGTTTATTGAGGCTGGAATGGCTGCCCTGGAGTTGTCAGGAGGTCTTACTTTCCTCCTGGCCTTACCTGTATTGCTTCATGACTGTCCGTATAATATGGCTGTGGATTTTCTAGAGCAGGAATCTAAGAGACAAGATGGAAATGCCGTGTGTTTTATAACCTAGCCTCAGAAGTCATACTCACATCACTTTATATTATATCCTGTTACACAATCTTGCCCTATTCAGTACAGGAGGTCACTATAGAAGGGCTTAAGTGCTAAGGGTTAGGTTCAGTTGTATCCCAGCCAACTATAGTTAGCAGTAGTTTCTAGTTGGACTGTTACTGTGATTTTTTTTTTGCACCTTATATACTGAGCCTTTTATTTAAAGATAGATATTTTATTCCTCCTCTCATTTATTTTTTGTTTTTGAATTGTGTATTTTATTTATAATTTTGGCATTTTTTTCTGGCTTGTATTTATTGTATGGATACTTTTATGTTATAGACTACCTTTCTTTCGTGTGAAGTGTTTTATCAAAATGAACTTGACTTTCTGTCTTTTAAAAGGTCAAACATTTCTGAATAATTTTAGATGCCTTGTATTTTTGGTTCTGCTTATCAAAGTATAAGCAGGAAAATGAGAATGTTGCTCAAAACTATTTATAGGTATTTTTCTAAAAGTGGAAAAATATTGTCCTTGTTTGTAAATCCTATATATATATATATGTATACATACACACACATACACATGTATTTATATATGTATAGAGATGCACATATAATAAATAATAATGGATATTTATGTAGCATTTACTATGTCCTGTCACTGTTCAGAGTTCTTTGCATTAAAATATAAACTCATTTAATATTTACAGCAACACTGTGAGGACAGTTATATTGTCATTTTCTCAGTGACCAAAGTATTATAAAGAGCCAGTATGTGACTTGTACAACATTACACATGGAGTGAGTCATAGGGTTGGGATTTAAATCAAACAATCTGACCTCAGGAGTCCATTCTCAGTACTGTCAGTAAATGTTACATTTTAGCCTGCACAGATATAAGTGACCCACACATGTCACATGACAGCATCATTTTCAAGCTATGCAGGCAGCTAGGATACCCCAAGATTTGTAGATTATTGATTATAGATGGCTGCATTTTTCCATGCATCTTTGTTTGAGTAATGCAATTATTTAATAAATATTTGAGTTTCTGCAGTGGACCAAACCTTAAGACAGTAGCAATGAAAAAAGAGATTACTCTGTAATATTATGAAAGTTTGCATTGCATAAGGAAAACAGCGTTAATAAAAAATTAAATATATGGTTAGTAATATGTAATTTTTTTTAAGGAAACCACAAGGGAAATATATAAAATAAAGGAACTAACTTAAGTAGGATTTAAAAGAGTTTTTGAGCAAAGGTGGAATGAAATGAAGAAACAAGTTATTCAAGCTTGTGGAGAAGATGACTCAGGCAGAGGGAAGAGAAAGTATAAAGTGCTTTATTGAGTGTGCTTGCCATGATTGAGGTATAATTAGAACTTAACAGCTAGAGTGGAGTTGACAGTCCAAGCGTGGTAGATGTTGCCTCTAAGTAGGAGCCATAATAAGGATACAAGATTTTATTCCAAGTGTAATGAGATGGCATGGAGTGTTTTAAGGCAGAAGAAATTAAAACTTGAGTTATGTTTTAAAGATAGAATTTTGTTGCAATGTGAAGGATAAACAACATGAGAGGAAGACTGAAACGAGGATTGGTTCCATTATATTAATAGTCAAGAGAAAGAATGCTTATAGCATAAACTAGCGTGATGCATGGTAGAAGAAGAGATTTCACTAGGGACACTCGAGTAATGTACAGGTAGAGTTGATTTCTTTAGATTATGCATGGATAACTGGTGTGAGAGGAAGAGTTAGAAGATCACACTACCTTCGTGGACCTTCCTGAATAAATGCTTAGTATTGTGAACTGATATAGGAGAAAAATAGGAGAAAAGGTTTAAGTTGTATAGCCTAAGTATGGGTAGCAATGTGGGAGCTGGGTCTTGAAGTATGGGTTAGCAATATGGGAGCTGGTTTTGAAATGTTGCATTTGAGGTGTCGATTAGACACTGAAGAAAAGATACCTTATTGGCAGGTAGATACTTGGTCAGAATTTTAGTTAAGAGGGCTGGAGTAGGGGCATGAATTTTGGTGTCGATAGCTTAAGATACTGAAATCCATGGAACTAAATTAGATTACTTGAAGCGTGAGCATAGTTGGGGAGAGGAAAGACTAACTCCTGGGCATATAAGTGTAACCAGTGGTAAAAGTATCTAGTGAAGGAAAATGAAGAGGAAAGATCAGTGAAAAAGAAGAATGGAGTAAAGTAGAAGCTAATGGAAAAAAACACAGAGGGAATACTCATCTATCTAGTAATATAAAAAGTCAAATGAAATGAGTGAAAATTGACCATTGTTTCTGGTAGTTTTGTCATTGGTGAGGTGATCATATTATTAATCTTTAAGCCAATATACTTTAGAGAGTAAAAAGGGGAGCCTGATAATAATTATTCTAGGATAATAAACATAAATCAGGATTATGCCAGGGGCATCCCTGAGGTCATTATTTGATGGTCATAGTTTAGTGGGAACAACTCTGATTTGGGGAAACTAGGAAATAACTCTTGAGCAGTTTTCTTGAAAAGGGCATCCTAGAAATGGAATAGTAGCTAGAAGAGTATACCTAGTTAGTCAGGGAGCTTTTGTTTGGAGTAGTGGATAAACTGGGTGGTCAGAAAGGTATAGGCACAAAATTTGATGATTTGGAACAGAAAAAGGACCTTTTAATTTAAAGGTCAAAATTCTTGAATAGGCAAAGTAGCATGAGATAAAGTACAAAAGTCTGGGTAGTTTTTAGCAAGGACCCTAATGGTTCAGATCGCGTAACGGAACAAGTGTGAATATGATGTGCATGTGTGTTTGTATGTTGGTGAATATAAAGACTGAGTCCTATTCTGATTGTTTGAATTATCTTGATGAAATAGGAAGCAACATGATGAAAAAGACCTCTGGAAGCTTAAGTGCTCAGGAGGTTGAAGGGTAAAATAGTCACGTGGGCTTTGTAGTTTTCATGGAATTTGTAGAATTCCAGGAACTTTTTTTTTTTTTTTTTGAGACAGGGTCTCTTTACATAGTTTAGGCTGGCCTTGAATTCACTGTGTAACCCTGCTGGCCTCGAAATCACAGCAGTCCTCCTGCCTTAGCCTGCCAAATGCTGAGATTATGGGCATGAATCACCACACCTAGCTCCAAGAACTCTTTTTAATAATAAATTTCCATCATCAACTTTATGTGAAGATTTAGCTTGAGTTACTAATTCTTGAAATTTGTAGCAAGAACTGTTTAAACTCATGATTTGGGAATATTTTAATGTCTAGAAGCACTCTGAGGACTATCTTCCACAGACCTGTTACTTAGAAGGGCCAATGCATCGCTCCCTTGAGCAGGCCCATTACCTCATGTTTTAGATCTGAACTCCCTCTACATATCATTGTTTGAATTTTCTGCTTCAGTGTTCCATAAAAATAAATGAACAGTACTCTGTGTAATGAGTACAGATAGAAAACTCACAGGACTCAGTATATAGTCATAGTCATTGCTAAGATGTATTATAATAAAGGGATACAAAGAAAAATCAGGTAATGGAGAAGGTACATTGAACAAGGTCCAGAAAAACTTAAGTGTAAGCTTCCAGTAGCCCTCATGTATTCTTATTGAAAAACATGGAACTGCGAGAAAGCATTCAGAAAGTTGTCTACCCTAAGTTCTTTAGAACTTGTTATCCAAGGCTTTTAGAGAGGTCTGGTCACCTAAATACATTCTCCTCAGTTGCTTGTTATGACACCTATTTTTACATAGATAGTTTGGGTTTTAATATTATATCACAACTATGGCTTTATTATGTATCATTTGTCCTTACTACAGGATTTTATAGCTTGTGTACATAAATGGTAAAAACTATTTGAGATGGTTGTCTTTAGAGCTTTCTGTGCTAGACTGATTAGGGAGTAGAACAGCTCTTGACAAAAATCAGAGAAAATATATATTACATATATTGTTAGATGAATATATTTATTATCATATACAGTATTTTATATATCATGTAGTTTTGTTTGTTCTAAACCCAGTGGAAAAATTATATGTGAAAATTAACCTGATAGCTCCTTAATGAATAGAAAATTATTATGGTTTGTGTTTAGATGTCCTCCAAAAGCCTCATGCAGTCATGAGGGGGAGGCTAATCAGAAGTTACTAAATCTAGAGTTTATGGTTGGTTCATGGTCCACAGCTGGGATTAAGGGTGTGAGTGCTACACCTGCTCTATGGTGGGTAACCTGCATACAATATAAGGGAGGAAAGAATCTTATCTCTGTTATTTGCTATTGCTGTCTTCTACCATTATGAACTATTACCCTCTGTCATGCCTTTCTGCTTGGAGCCAGCCAATTGTGAACTGGCACCTTCACAAACTGAGCTAAAAAACCTTTCCTCCCTTAATTTTAGGTGGTAGGTATTTTGTCTCAGCAAGAGAAAAGTAAAACAAAATTGTTAGAGATTTGGGAAGCCACCAGTATGTGTTTAGTGGAGACCATCAGGTGAGGTGAAATAACTGTATCATGTGTTTTTGTTTTGTTTTTGCGATTCCGGAGTTCGAACTCATGACCTTGCTCTTGCCAGGCAGGCACTTATGCCACTGAGCTAAATCCCTGGCCTGTATCATGTGTATTGTAAAGCCACTTAGTTTCACAGCAGCTTTTATTTCTTCTTGGGTATGCACTGTCTAAAGTGTGTAAGATCTTAGGGTCTTCAAAGTTGTTATTAACTAAATTTCAGTGGTACTATTCACTAACTTTGTATTTTAAAATAAAAAAATTAAAGCTGTATAAATTCATCAAATATAACTATTTCTATGCTTTGTACTAAATATGTTTTTAAATGAAAACTCAACTATTAAATCATAGCTTATGATTTACACGAATCTTCAAAGAAATACAAACTTTCAAGTGTAATGCAGCAGTCATTTAATAATTTCAGGTCCCATGTGTTACTGACCCATTATGTTTTTTTTTTGTTGTTGTTAGATAGGGCTGATTGAATTTTACAAGAAAAATTTCTCTTTTATTCCTTATTCTTAAATATTTGGCATTAAAGTTCTTTGTAATATCCCTTTTCACTTTAGATCCTTTGATTTGAAGAACCAAGCTTTTAGTTGTGTTGTTTTTCTGCCGTATGTTTTTTCACTAAACTTCATTTCTGTTCATATCTTTTATTTACCTCTGTATAAGTTATTAATTCAGAAACTTAAGTCATCAATTTTTAATTTTTTCTTGTGAGTACAGTTAAACCTGTAAATTTTTCCCACTTTGGGTACACTCTAAATTTGTGCTATATTTTACTGTTTACTTAAAAATATTTTCTAATCATTGATATTTTTGATTAGTGAGTTTTAGTTTTAAATTTATTTCTTATTTTCCAAACATTTGGGCAATTTCTAATTTTTAATAAATACACACTGGTGAGAGAGAGAATCTGTACTCCATGTTTTCAGTTCTTTAAAGTTTAATGAGATTTGCATATAAGCCAGCATGCAGTGTTCATTATTGGTAAACCTTTCAGATAAACCTGACAAGAATGCTGTTAGTTAGGGTTCCCGTATATTAGGTACTGAACTGTGCTATTCACATCTCATTTTTTGGCTTTTTTTTTTGTCAGTATAGGGATGGGACTTGAAACCAGGACCTTTACACTGATTTATACCCTAGCCTAGTGTTTTTTTTATTCCAAGATAGTCTCATTTTACGGCCAAGTAGCCCAGGCTGCATGCTCACTTGCAGTTCTCCCTCAGTCTCCTAGAGTGGTATGTGATATCTTTTATATATCATTGATTTCCTTTGGTATTAGATCAGTTTCCAACTGTGTACTTTTAAAAATTTTCTCTATTTAGTACTGCAATTTTTTGATCTATGCATATATAACAATATATATGTGTGCATCTGTGCATGTGAATGCATATATGTGTATATATGCATGTGAGTCATCATGCAATCAATGCATGTGATTTGATATTGTTATAATTTTTTATTTACTTGAAAATGCCCTGTTTCAAATGCATAAAATTTCTTAAAAATTTGCTTGGCATAGCTAGACCAGTTTCTGTTGTCTTATTTATGTGGCATTTCATTTATTTTCGTTTACTTCAAATTTTTCTGTATTATTTATATAGTGCATATTTGGTAAGCATCATGTAGTTTTCTTTGTTTTTAAAACCAGTATGGCATTCTTGTCCTATTAAAGTGTGACCTTAATTTATTTACATTTGGTCGCTATGTTTTGGGTTAAATCTTCTATATTTCTATTTATTTTTATTGATCCCATCTGTATTTTGTACACCTTTTTCTCAATTCTTGCATTTTCATGTTAGAATTTCTTGTATTATTGTTATGATTACTGTAGAAATTACAGTATGTTTATATACCTATTAAGATATATTCAGTGTTTGTACTTTGTTCTTTAATTTTATCCTTTGATATCATATTTCTATGATTTGTATATAATTATTAAACATAGTTGTTCTTATTATTGTTCTTTCAACTCATATTTGTATTTTTATTCCTCTTAGAAATTTTGTCTTTATTGATTTTTTTAAATGATATTTTTTTTGTTGTTCTTTTATTTCTTAAATATGTTTTGATTTAATTCTTTCATCATATTTAAAATAGTGGATTTAAAATCTGTGTCCAGTAAGTGTGATGTTTGGGCTTAATCAGGGACACATTCTGTTGATTTCTTTTTTCAAATAGATGGGTTATACTTTTTGCTGTTAAAAGTAGTGAAATATAGGACTTCAAAGCAAGACAATAGGAAATCAACAATGCCATAATACCTCTTGTTATCTTCAAAATAGCTGTCCATACCATCAGACATATTAAAATCAAACCAAATAAAACAGAAGAAAAGCAATCAAAACAAAACAGCGAAAATGATACAGGATTTCAAAACAAGATAATAGGAAATCAGCAATGACTACCATGATGCTAACAATCTTCAAATAGCTGCCCATACCATCTGACCTAATAAAATGAAATAGAACAGAATAAAACCAATTTTACTATTTTGTTTTAATTGGTTTTGTTGTTTTGTTTTTGTTCTCTTAAAATAAAAGTAGACAAAAATATCAATTCTACAAATCTCCTCCAGTATATGGTGGTGGTGATTTGTATTTGTAGTGTGAGTATCTTCCATGAAAGATTTCTATGACTTTTCTGTTGTTTCTTGTATGTACCATTGAAAGCTTTGCTCAGTTAGTTTAGTGATCAATTAAAAACTGAAGAGAGATTTACTTAGATGCTCCTAGAAGTAAGTCTCCTAGCCTTTGCAGATGTCCTCTGTGAGTATTTTGGGGATAACTTGAGAGCTCTGTCAGTGTATAATGTGCCTGTAGCTTTCACTAAATAGTTACAACACTTTTAATGCCTGCCTGGACACAGTGTGTTAGACCATGCAACCAGTTACCATAGTCCATTTATCCTAAAAAACAAAAAAATACTGAATGCCTGTTGTGTGCCAGGCCTTTGTTTGAATAGACTTCTTGCAATCAGTTACTATTATAATGTTCTACTGTATAATGATATTCATTTTGAGCATAATTAAGAAGTTCTTAGACTTAACCTGTTACCTGGAGATTGGTGTCACTTCACTGATTTCAAAAACAGGTAGTGAATTTATATTTATGTTTAATGTTTGATTTTTTAAAAACTAAAATCAAACTCAACTATTTATGTTCCAATGCTTTTGTAATTTTTTGTTTGCTCTATGGCTTTTAAACCTAGGCATATTTATTTTCAAGAGCTTGTCCTGTGATTATGTAGAATTTGTCATCAATCTTCTACCTCTTTGGGATGACTATAATTTCTTAAATGAACAGGGTCTTACTTTTCTTATCTACTAAGATGCCTGGGGGTGGCTGACAGCTTAGTCTATCAATTTTCTTCTATTATCTAAAAGTTCCTACTAGAAAAGGAGAAGGAAGAGGAAGAAAGAAAGGGAAGGAAGGAAAGAAGGAAGGAAGGAAGGAAGGAAGGAAGGAAGGAAGGAAGGAAGGAAGGAAAAGAAGAAAAAGATACTTGATTTTCAAAAGGGGAAGTTTTCGTCAGAAGTAGCCACTTTTTATAAGATTTATGCTTACCTTTTACTGGTCAGAGTTAGTGTGAGGTCACCTCCAGATGAACATGTAAGGTAGAAAAGTCTGTTTCTGTAGTTACAATGTATAAAAGAAATAAATGTGAGCTGCATGTGTAATATAAAATTTTCTAGTAAATCACATTAAAAAACTGAATGAAATAATTTTTTTAACTTTATTTTTAGTATATATTTATTGTACATGTTGATCACATTCATCATAGGGAATTGGTACTTGTACATCATATATTTTGATTTTTCCTATTCCCCTCCCCTCCCTTCAATCTTTTTTCCTCTCTCCATTGATAAGTTTTGTTTCCATGGTTTTTCTTTTTTTCTTTTCCTTTTCATCTCCCTTCTTTCCCTCCCTCCCTTGCTTCTCTTCCCATTTGATGATGTTCTTTCTGTTCCTTGTATAGTATCTATCCTACATTATGTTTCTTATTTATCATCTGGTTTTTCACACAAGAGAAAGAAACAATATGATATTTAAACTTGTATGTCCAGTTATTTCACTTCAGATTATGGTCTCAAGATGCAACCATTTTTCTGCAAGTGACTCAAGTTTATCCTTCTTCATGGTAGAATAGTGCTCCATTGTGTATAAATACTGCATTTTTTAGGCATTCATCTTTTGATGTGCCTATTTGTTAATTAGGTACACATCTAGTTATATTTAATATGTAGTTAATAGAAAAGATTATTAAGGAATATTTTACATCTTTCTTTTGCACTAACTATTCAAAATTTGGTGTGTATTTTACACTGGGAAAGGCCTTCATTCGGACTAACCACACGGGAAGTGCCTTGTTTATTGCTCACTGTTGTTTGTTTTCTTCCCTTCTCATTTATAATATATTGAATTTTTATAGTGCATATATGTAGGGATCAGGAAATTACTTTACTTGAGATATTTTTTCCACCACCCTAAACACCTACTTTGTTTATTGAAAGAAATCTTATTTCTTTTGTTGTTGTTGTGATGTTAGTGGTTGTTCATATGAGATTTAAATATCTCCTAAATCATCCATGTACACAACAATATGTTCCTGTCTCACCCACCTCCCTCCTGTGGTACTGGAAATGGAACCCAGGGCCTTTGTGTTGAGCTGCATCCCTGTCCCTTTTTTATTTTTTATTTTAAGATAGGGTCTCTGGAAATTGTTGTACTGTTTGGGCTCAAACTTTTAATCTTCTTTCTGGAGCGGTGCAATTACAAGACTAAAATTCCATACTCAGCTTCCAATATGCTTTTTTAAAAAAAAAAAAAGTGCAGAATAGTTGAAGATTGTGTCCCCTGAGGATTAGTCCAATCAACAGATTCATTGCCTAACATTCAACTGTTGCTACCTTTCACTATTCCTGTCTCAATTCCACTTTTTTTTCTCTCTTTAAATTTTCACATTTTTGAAACCTCTTATTTCTTTCTCAAATGGTAATTTATCTTGCCTTTGTTGGTAATCTTTGAGTGTATAATTTCATTGTATTAAGTAGCTTTACTAAGTCATATTATTTAAGTAGTTTCATGATTACATTATGTTATTGAAAAAATTAGATGCAAGTTATTACACATCAATGGCAAAAGTTATGTTTTGCAACATTTCATCTAGTTTGGGCTGCAGTAATTTAAATGAGATTTACAGACATCAGAGAAGAATCAGATATTTTGTTTTAGAAAAAGTAGGGCCTTGGAGAACTTATGTCAATTTAAATCTGTAAAACTAGATCTAGAAATATTTAGAAAGATATAATTGATACATTTAATTTTGTGCTGAGATTATCAGTCTGTCTCTGAGTTTTTAAAAAATTTAGTCTGTTATTTTTGTTAACCAAATAAAAATGTTTTCTATTCAGAAGATTTTTCTCCTTATTTTCAGTTGTTACTGTGTTGGTTTCTGGATTCAGAATAGTGCTGTAACTTGAGAAGTTTAAAAGATGAGCCAGCAGTATATTGGATTTAGATTTCTGTAAAGGATAGTGTCACTGTCAGTCATAACCTAACCTGTTAGTTATTGAAATAAAGCCAACAGGGAAGAAAATTTTATGAGACATTGTAAGCTGGGATGACCTCTACTTTTATGGCTGAAATTAATACAGTTATTTAAAATATATAAAATGATCATTGCTTAGTTTGAATTCACATCTCTATGTGACATAAGCAAAGAATATGATATTAGGAATTGTTCATAATAATGTTTTTTTTTTTTTTTAACCGGTACCAGGGATCAAACTCATGACTGCTTGCTTGCAAGGCAGGCGCTTATGCCACTGAGCTAAATCCCCAGCCCTATAATAATGTATTTTTCAAATATATTTATATTTAGTAAACAAAAAGGTGTATCCTTTACCTTTGTAAGCAAGTTAAATAACTATATATGAGTATATGTGTATATGTGTGTGTGTGTCACAGTACTTGTTTCTGTTTCATTAGGCAATACTGCTATTAACTGATTTATCTGAAAAAAATTAATATTATGCAGTGTGACATTTTAGAATTATATACTAGGAGTCTCATTTCCTTGAAAAGTATCTGTTTGTGCCAAATATTTCTATTTGGATATTAAAATGACTTTTTTTGAAGCGGAATTTATTTGTATTGGTCCTACTAATACATGTTTTCATGTTTGGCTTCAAAGCAAATGTTGAGGCATCATTCTTGAACTATAGCATGAAATTTGACTTTCAGGATTATTGCAAATTACTATTAAGAGAAAAATAGAAACTTCTGCATTTACCTGAAATTTGAAACATTACTTTTCCATAATTGAGTCATGTTTATATGTCTTTTTTGTGATGAATGAAACAGAAAAGAACCATTAATAGTCTTCTATAATTAAAAAAAGCTTTCCAGAGACCTAATTTATCTATTTTTATTTGTTCTTTAGTCATTTCTCTGCAGCATCCATGTATTTTGACTGTGTCACTGTTACCTCCAATTTCTCAACTGCCATGCAAATAAAGTCACTGATGATGAGTTGTTAAAGTTAGTACTCAGATATTTGATCTGCTAATAACATTTTTAAATAATGCTTTTCAGTTCTGAGCTTGCTTTATTTATCATCAAATGTTCCAATGTTGTCTGATTGCAAAGTCAGACTTAAAGGGAAGATTTCAGTATTTTCTTTAACTATATCATGAAAATTTCACTTGAGACACTTAAAACTTCAAAAGGCCTTTTAAATCAAGTTATATTATTTGGTGTCCAGTGGTATTAAAATGGCTATTTTTCACGTGGTTGAAGTATGTTGGATCCGGAAAAATTTGTAATATTTCAACATTTGTCATTCACAATATAACAGAGTTGAAAGAATAATATCTCTCCATAAACACCTATTTTCATACTTGTAATAGAAATTCAGCTTCAGTTTATCTGAGAAAAAAATTATTCTTTGACTTTAGTATTCCTGCAGTTCATGCTCACAAATTATTACCACTATAGGTTATGAATGGCATTTTTGTCAGTAATGCTAAAAAGACAACTAGCATCTTTTAATTAGTGTGAAGGAAATTTAGGGATGATGGGTGGGGGAATAAGTGAAGTAAACAGGATTAAGATTAGATATATACATGTGCCAGCTCCCCAAGATGAATGTATCACAAACATATGCTAATAAAAAAATACAATGGTACTGGCTTTTCTGTCAGTGTTGATGGATATATGAAATGTGCATAAACACACACACACACACACACACACACATTTCAGAATAGGCAGTATTTGAGGAGATGGTAAATCAAAATCTGAATTGAAGAAAACATAAGTTTTGTATAGCATAGGTAAAAACGCCAGTCACTATCACCATCACCATCACCCTGAACGTACATGGGGAACAAGAAATGGAAGTAGTCTTGGTTCCTGAATGACCTTGTGGAGGTAATTTACCCCCAACCTGTGCTTTATAAATTTAAAGTTTTAATTTTCCATAGCTGGAAACAATACTGTGATAAATGCACATACTTTATTATTCTTCCTTAGAAGAAATGAGCAGCTCTTTATTATTTATAGCCTTGAATGAGATAGCCTCCATGCAGGGCCAAGAGGAAATTGTATTGGAGGACAGTTTAAACTGCAAGCTGCAACTTAAGAGAGCAGTTTGTGTGACAAAGAGACTGGGATTTATGAGAGTTTTTGTTTTTCCTGTGAGCTGGTTAATGTGAACACAGTACTTCTCTGGGCTCCAGAGCATAGGGGCAGTCTTAACTCCTAAAGTATCTGGACCTGAGCAATTAAAATAGAGGCAAAGTGGCCCATAGTGTGAAAGTGAAAAAGGGAAGTGGGGTGTAAGTGGATCTCTCTTTAAGATGAGATGCTGATCAGCCTCTAGCCAGAGCCTCAAAATAGGTTAAAGTAACATTTTCTAAAAAGACCACTTTTTACCTGGGTAAAGGAATTCTATTAAATCTCAAGCGGTATATTTGAGGCAAAGAAGTAAGAGTGATATTACTGAATGATTAAAGGAATAGTTCTCATAAAAGATACATTTGTACAAACTGTATGATCCTGATAGTGTAGCCTCAAAATACATAAAGCAAAAACTTGGTGGAATTGCTTGAAGAAAAACTTCAATGTTTGCTAGGCATTCACGACTAAATACTTATGGACCATATATATGTGGATATTTTCCCTATACCAAACAATTCTCAGCAGACACTAACTGGGTGGGTATCTTATAATGTAAGTCAGTTCTGACACTATTTGGAAATTAAATTAGATTCCACAAATGAAGGGCTCAGTTCCATAAGCCTGTTCCCCATTTAAGATCACAATTTTCACGGTTTTCTGGTTACTAGCTGTACTTTTGAGCAATGGGATTCCATTGTTCCTTCTAGGTTTTGATTAGCCAAGAAAACATATAGAACTCTGGGTAACACTTTTACCATTTTATTACCAAAAATATTACAAAAGTCATAGATAAACGTAGAGGTATGGCTACAGACCAATGTAGAGATGCATAAGATGCATATATGGGAGAGGCCAGGAGCTTCCATGCTGGCACTCCCTAGCACCTTTTCATTTCATAAGCATGATTGCTGAAATCATTTCCCATTGATGATCAACTCAACATTCAGTCCGTTTCTCCTCCCTGGAAGTTGGAACCAAGAGTTTCACTGTCTTATTCACATAACTTTTTCACTTGGTAACCACATCTGGAGGTCAGTCCCATGAACTTTGGAAGGCTGTACATGATTATAATAATTACAAATTTTTGCCCACTGCCAAACTTCCAGAGAACTAATTTGGTCCCTTTAGGAATGCAGAATCTAATACATTTTAATAAAAATGTAAGCCATTAATTAAAAATCTCCCTTCTCTCTTTCATCTTCCTGAAAAAGAAAATAGTTTCTGCTTGTTTTATAAGCAGATTTAACTCAGACTTAAGGTAATAAAACGCATATCTCATTAAACAGAGAAAGCATCCCAATACATTTTATGAGGCTTGAATAGTTTTATAAAATTGATAATTGTTATGAAAAATCAATCTGTAGGCCAGTCTCCCTGTAATTTTCATTTTTCATGTACTCGTTTGGCCTAGTAAATGTTCATTTGACAAATATTGAGCCTCTGCCATATGGAAGTTACTGTTCTAGATATTAGCAATAAAGAATGATGAGGACAAATCCCTGCCTTTTGGAAATTATATTTTACTTGGGAAGCATGCTAAAAACTTAAAATTTCTAAGTGGAAAAGAGATGATGCAGTGCAGCAAATTGAAATAACATGATATAATAGAGAACGGCAAATATATTGCTTTTGATTTATGGGACAGAAAAGGTTAAGATCCTAAGTAACTTGCAAACCAACTCCAGCTAACAAGGAGAAGAGAAAGACCTTGAGAATGTGAATGAATCATGGGTAAAATATTATTTAAAATTGTTTTTGGCAACAAATAAAAAAAAGTAATTTTAATAAATAAAGGTTTTATTTCCTGCACTGAAAATTCTAGAGGTTGGAAGTCGTGGACTTTAAAAGTACCTGATCAGTGTTGTCAAGGATATAGAAAGCAGTCTTGAACATGGAATGTTATTCAAGTAATATTAATATAACTGGTATTCTGTAGGTATCACATCTACACTGGCAAGAATTGAGACAGAGAAAGAACTTATAAAAGGTTTCTAGAACTTGATCCACCAACCTCTGTTTAATTTTACTCATTTACATAACTACTGCTGCATCTGGTGAGCCTTATGACACTAAAATCAAGATTCTCTTAGTAAGAAAAATTAGTGAGTAAATAGTTATTAGTGATCAGCTAGCATTATGTGCTAGAACTGAGGAGTATTTAATCTAAGAAATGAAATTATTCAAAATAAAGTATCACATTAATATAACCTATCATAGCATATTAAAGGGGATAAAACATTTGATCATCTCAGTAGATGTAGGAAAAATATTTTTGAAAATCCATTTTCTCTTCATGAAGAGTTCTTTTAACCTATTTATTTATTTATTTAATGGTACTAAAGATTGAGCCCAGAGCAAGCATTGTACCACTGACCTACACTTAAAAGCATTCTTCTAAGAGTACAATGGAATTTCCTTAATCTAAAAATGTGTATGTGCCAAGATATTTGCATAACTATAATATTTACTAATGAGGTATGTCTTAGGTACTTTTCTTGTTGCAGAGACACAATATCCAATACCCACAGCTTAAAAGCAAAGAAGTTTATTTTGGCTCATATTTCAGCCTGTAGTTGGCCAGCTCTAAAGAAGAAACAGCGTGGCACAGGGAAGATGGGAGGACAGCTGCTTACTTCCTAGCATCCAGGAAGCTCTATAACCCAGTCACCTTCCAAACTCAAGAGGCTGTCGAGGCCTTTTTAGATCTAAAGCATAACAAGCTTTTAGAAGACGACCTTTTAAATTAAGAAATAATAAAGGGATATATATTATATATATGTAATGTATAGATGACCTTAGCCAAAACGTTAAGATATAAAGTAAGATGCAGACAGGAATGGCAAAAATGAAATGTTTCCATTGTCAGTGATGCTGTTGTTTATGCAGTAAATCCAAAGGGACCCTTAAATAAGTCATTAAAAGTCATAAAACTGTTGAGCCACAATGCTAGATGTGTGATCAACATTGACAATAACTCATCTGTAAAGGAACAATTACTAACTAAAAATTAAGTATAATATAAACTAAATATTCTATTCATATATATAAATGTGTTGGACAAAATTGTAGAAGTTTGGTGATTATAAAATGACCTAGTTTCATGTTAGTATAAATCATGTCAGTAGATAAGGCTTCATATTGAAAAGATACCAGTTCTCCCTGTGTTTATATTTAACTTCACCAAAATCTCCATAGAAATTTTAACAGGATTTTAATGAAACTTTAAGGATTCTATAGTTTTTAAAGAGGAATAAATTATGAGCTTCACAAAGCCATGATGCAGAAGCAAAAATAGGAACATAATGAAAGGACTCTTCCTTTACCAGATGCAAAACCTACCATAATCTCCAACAATACATGAAATTAAACACTATGATATTGGTACAATGATAAACATAGAGCCAGTGGAACAGAATTTAGGTTTCAGAAGAATACACATACATGCATGCATGTACATACGAGATTTGATTTAAAAAATATAAATAGTAAAATTTTAAAAACTTACTGTGGTAAAAGACACATTGTGGTAAATCCCCCTCAACATCCTCCCCCTGGTTTCAAACACACCCATCATTCTTGCCACCTACTGAAGTAGTTCCGAAGGTCCTCTTTCATGAGTGTTGTTAGATGCACTTTGATGGCTGCTTCAGTATCTTGAATTGATTTAAAACATGTACCTTTTGTGGCCATTTTGACTTTGAGGAAGAATTGTAAGTCACATGGTGCCAGGACTGGTGGATGAGGAGGATAAGGACATGTGTAGTGTTTTACTAGCCTGCTTCTATCAGATGGTACTCGGCATTGCATTCTTTATAGTTTTTGATCACAACTCTTATTTTTGTCGTAATACAAGATTGGTGGATTGTCATATCTTGCTTTTCCTTCAGTCTGTTGTAATATCACGTACCACACAACATCTAGAAAACTCATTTTAATTTGTAAAACAGTAAAATAATTTTGTTTTTATGGGCCTTTGGAATTTCTATCTCAGACTTTGAAAATAGAGCCCTAAAAATCATACCACATGTCTCATTTAAGTCTTTGCCATACACTTGTTTGGGAGATTGGGAATCTTGGCCGGATCCCCAATAGGGTGTGGACTGGCCATGCTACCCAGGCCAGTAACCTCTGGCTGCCATGAGTCTTACTAGTTACTTCACTGTGTTGAACAGATATTATGTTGACCATGATGTCAAAACATTTGAAAAACTCTGTCCTAGATACATACTAAAGATACTCATTTCATTAGCATTCTGTAAAAATATATGTTAAGATAGGATTCTAATTTATAAGTATAGAAAGAAAAAAAATAACCTGTTGGGGTCTGTGCCTAGATTCCCTAATCCCCCCAAATAAGTGCTGGCAAAGGCCCAAAGGAATGAGACAAGTGGCATGATCTTTAGGGTTCCAGGAGGACTAAAATCCTCTGCACAGTTCTTAACAGTGCTAGTCATCCAGCCAACTGACCCAGGGTGGCCCGTATTTAATCAGAACAAGCAAAGAGTTGAGTGGAAAATGCAGGAAACCTGAGCAAGATCTTGGGTGGGGTTCAGGGAACCCCTCAGAGCAACAGACGATGCTAATTAAGGAAAACTACCAGAAAAAAAAATCTCCAGGTGGCCTCAGCTGTGGTCTGTCTTGCCCGCTCAGGTGTCTCCTCATTCTTGGTTTAGCCACTCCTGGGCCATACCACAGCCCTGCACGTGTATTCAGCTTCAGAGGCACCAACATAACCCTCTTTTTTGTTTTGTTGTTGCACAGGACAAGTGGCCAGCTGAAGCTGGAGAAGCTGTGTTAGGAGAACTCCCACAATTTAAACTCCGCATAGTCCATCAGTTCATAACAGTAGTCAGTTAGCAGTGTAGCCAGCAATTGTCAGAGGATGTTAGTGATCCCAGCTTCCCCCACAGCCCAGCATTTTACATGGCATTGTACCTCCGGAAGCCATACTTTTCTGCAGGAGGTTCAAGACCAAGCTAAGATGAGACCTGCATTAAATACAATCAATTTCTTACTTTCAGTCAAGGTCAGTTAGATCACCTCAGGAGTTATCTTAGAACCGTGCATAGCACCTCTTGGCTCTTTTATTGGTGTCAGCCATCTGGATGAGTCATGGCCATTGCTTGACCAAGTTGCTTTCTGTGAAAGTTTGGGAGATTTTTTTCTCCTGGTGACTCTCCTTAGGCACACTATACATCAAAGGTTACTTTCCTTTGTGGTCTCATAATCTTCTTGATCAGAAGACCAGGGACTCAGTAAGTATCTTAGGATGACACAAGCAGAGGTTCTTTTATGTCGTGGGTCCCCGCTGATGTTGAAGGGCTGGGGCCAAAATATTGGCTGTCCTTTTAGCCTATCCATCTCTCTAATTTTTGATCTCTAAATCTTAGTTGTTGAACATCTAGAAGAAAAGATTGATAACAGTATAGAATATTAGAGGCAGTAAGCTTAACATTACTATCTTATCTAAATATGAAGCACCTTAGAACAGTAAATGAGACCTATTTTCTACTATCCATGGGTATTTTAACGTTTGAATAACTAAAGTGTCCACAGTTACATATTTGCACAGTAAATTAGGAATCAAAACTATGCATATTGTATTATGACAATCAAGACATTCTTGCAATAATCCAAACTTTCGTTTTGACATAAAATACCCTTTTTAGTCAGTCACCCTTATGTGATATGCAAGAAGCTTCTCTCCAGCTTACTGACATTTAGTGGAATGTGAATCTCACAAGTCTTTGGTACCAGCAGAGGTCTCAACATGAAACAAAAGTCTGTTACCATAAGAAATCCTCATTTTACAACCTGGGAGACCTATGCCTCCGTAAGCATGAATATGTCTAATACATCATGAACAGTTGACTGTCATAGCCATATGAAACCTTTGCACAGGCATCTTCAAACCAAAAAACTTTGTATTATTTATTTTGATAATGACTAATGTGAACATAACAATAATATATTTTATAACTTTAGTTGGAGTGTCTCCCATAAGGCTATGGAGATCATTGAGGTCTCCGATCAATAAACAAGAACTGGTTAAAAATGTTACCAGGCAGCTGCTTTCTTATTTATCAGTCAGAGTCCTCACCAGCAATCCCAACCCCAAGAGATTTTGTTTATTCATCCTAAAAATATCATTTTTATTGTCTAAATAATGAGATTTTCAAGTCCATGATAAATAATATACATATTACATCATTTGCACCAACTGGCAACCAAGGTGAAAGCATGCTTTGTATATCTATAACCCAAACAAACTCCTGATCAAACAATCCAAAAATGGAAAAGGAAAAGGAGGAAAATTTTTGAGCTCAAAATAAAAGAAACAGCTGTTCACAGAGTGGACAGATGGACAAGAGTAAACAATCTGTACAGATTCAAACAAACACAGAAACAAGCATCTAGCCAGTTTGGATCCGTGAGAACTCTGCAAGTTCCCCAGGGGCCATATATGTGCTTGTATCACAACCCTTTGCTGAACTAGCTCACCTCCTACACCCTGTGCTCTCAGTGCTGGATATCTGTTCACCTCCAGCCCATGCCCTCAGGGCATTTCCCAGGTACTCTGTGCCACTTGGGTACTCCTATATGGGCATTTTTGCTTTCTGCACTATATGCAGTGAACAATCACTAGCTCTGCAACTCACAGCAACTGCTTACAAACAGACAACAGATACACAGACAGACTGACAAATACCTTACAAAAATCATAGTGCACTCAAACACATCCTTAACCTAACAGAATTACAATATTTTTTTGCAAATTTAGAATCTACAACTATAAATCGACCAGTTGGATTTGTTATAGGCCATTTAGCAGCAATCTCATATAAAAGCATCTTGGAAAGGACTATAGTGGTTCTGCAAGTAAAGGGAAAATCCTTGATGTCATGGTGGGTTTCAAAACGCATAAGAACAAAATATAAGCAAGCTTTAAAAGGTCAGTTTGGTAAATACAGCCACAAAAAGCTTTGCAGGTGTCGGTTCCTCATCAAACACACAGAGCAAGTCTTGTGCAGACTTGATCAGCACAGGGCCTGTGAGGGATAACACAGAAGCATTCTCTCCTCCCCAGTTGAGCAGGGACACTGGCCCCCACCATCCCTGGTCTGGGGGTGTTTTGTACAGTTCAGAAGGCTTTGGCACAGGTTTGTCCTGGCGAAAATGTATTTGAACTCAGAAAGAAGAAAGCCTTCTTGAGAAAGATAAGTGACTTAAAGTAAGTTGCACTGTGGACAGAATAGAAGAAACCTGTACAGGGGATGCGTTTTCCCCCTCGAATTGTTTATAAAGAGTTTTGAGTGTATGATGAGCTCATTCAATGATGGTTCGACCAGTGGGATTTTAGGGGATCCAGTTACATGACAAAGTTGCCATGTGGAACAAAAAGAAGAAAAGCCTGTGAGTTATAAGCTGGGCAGTTGTCAGGTTTAAGGAAGGAAGGTACCCCCATGACTGCAAATGTGGCCAGGCATTGAATTACATGTCAGGTAGATTCACCGTGCAGAGGCGAAGCCCAGATGAAGCCAGAAAAGGTATCAACAGACACATGAAGAAATGAAGAAGGTTTTAAGGAGGAACAGTGTGTGACATCTGTTTGCCAAAGGTCCTTGGAGCGGAGGCCGTGAGGATTGACAGCATCAAAGGGGAAGGAATGAGGCGTGGAAGCACAATGTGAACAGGTGGAAACAATGGCTTTAGCTTCAGAAAGTGGAATATGAAACAGTTTATGCCAGGAATGTGCGGTTGATGAAAAAGGCCGTGGCTTGCTTTAGTATTATCAAAAAGAGGGCAGAGAATATGCAGTGCTTGATCAGCAAAAGCATTACCTTGTGGTAAGCCAGGTAGGGGTTGATGACTACAAATATGTAGAAGATAGAGAAGGGCATGACAAGTGCAAAGAAGAACCTGTAAATGTGAAAAAAGAGACATTAAGTGTGAATCTATTGCCGTGGGAGAGAGAACAGCAGAAGATAAATGTAGGACAACATTGTGTACATAGAAATAATCAGTAATTAAGTTAAGGCTTTGGGATAAAAAAACTTGCAAAGCAAGGATAACAGCAGTTAGCTCACTACCTGGAGTAGAGGTTTGCAGTAGAGAATACAGTGTTTCCAAGTATTATCAACTAAGTTTATGTTACAGCTCCACAATGGAGGGATCTGTTACGAAGACAGTGAAGGCACCCATTACAGGGGTGCAAACCAAACAAGTTTGGAAAGAAAAGGGAAGTAGGGTATATAGAGACAAACAAGGGTCATAGGGCATATGGAAAGAAAGGAACCAACATAGCCAAAGCAACTTGCAGAGAAACAGTAGAAGACAGCAAAAAGGAAAAATCAGCCTTGGTAAGTAGTAAGACAGTATCAATTAAATCAGTTCTAAGAAGTGTAAGTGCTTCAGTACATTCCCAAGAGATAAGAGGAAATGGCATTGACAATGGAAAATAAAGTATTGCCAGGTGAGTGGGGTAAATGTAACCCTTCAATAATAAATACCTTGCTGCTCTGGATGGCAACAAGAGCCCCCATGGGCAAAGAGGCTGAATGAAAGAGGGGTAAGGAGAGAGGGCAGCCCTTTGGGACTCTATCCACCATCACTGTGGTGTATGTGTGAGCAATGCTCTGAAGGGCCTGCCCTACAAGAGTCACAGATCACATCAGCAGGATCTGTAAGGCCCCACAAAGCATCAAATAGAGGAGCTCACTGTTGAATGGCCAAAGGAAAATGGGGCCTCGCCCAATTAAGGTGGCCTAGAAATTGTTGAGGTAAGGCAGCCATCGAAAAAGAACAAAGAGGTTGATGACCTAAACGGTTCTGAGCATTGAACCTTTTCTGGGCCACTATGAAGCCCAAATTCCACTAAAGAGGAGGAGAGAGAATGGAGGGATTCAGAGAAAGAACAACCACAAGGATGTTATCCATGTAATGATAGACTTGTAAATTAGGAAAACATTTTCTGAAGGTAAGCAGAGCAGTATTAACAAAGTATTGTCAGAGGGCGGACTGTTTATCATACCTTGAAGTAATGTACACCAATGATACCTGAGTGTAGGCTTGTGATTGTTACAGACAGGAACAGTGAACGCAAAATGAAGGCGATTCCGTGGATGTAAAGGAATAGTGAAGAAACAGTCCTTTAAATCAACAAAGAGTTGAAATGCTCTAGGAATAAGCTTAGGATTAGGAAGACCACATTGTAAGGGGCCCGTAGGGACTATACATTTATTAATCTCCCAGAGGTCATGTAATAACCTCCACTTACCTGATTTCTTTTGTAAAGTGAAGACAGGTGCATTCCAAGGGCTTGGGAGTGGGCTCAGTATGACCTGCAGCCAATTGTTCTTGCACTAAGGCCTCCACTATGGCTGATAATTTATGTTTAGGTAAGGGTCATTGTTCAACCCAAATTGGATGATCAGTTTTCCTTTTGAAAGGTAGAGCATGAGAGGCAGTGGAGGCCCTTAGGATAAATTTGTTTCCACATAAGCATGGAGTTGAGAAAGAATATCATGGCCCCACATCACAAAAGGAATGTCCATAATATATGGACGAATGGAGGCTTTCTTTTGTCCATTGTAAGTACAAATAATGGGCATCACTGTGGAACACATTGTGGGAAGGGCCTCCCAATACCCCACAAGGGATGAACGGGTGAAAAAGATAAATGAGAAGGCCAGCATGAGTGAGGAAAAACAAAAACGTCAGCTCCACTGTCTAACAAACCTGAAAAGAAAATGTTGTCAATAGTTAAAAGAGAGGCTTGGTCATTCCTCTCCCAGGGGAGTAGCTGCAGCCACCACAGTAGAGCCAAATCCTTGATTTCCACAAGTAACATCTTAAGCTTTAGAGGAAATATAAGTAAGACAATTAGTCAGAAACATTTAATTGAATGGGCAAAAGAGACCACAATTGAAGCAATAATATTCCAGGATAACCAGGAATCACAAAAATGCCTCTCTTTGATGTACGTGATTGGGGAAGAATTAGGCCAGTTGTCCTGGAAGGTAAAGTAGTAAAAACCTTATGAACAGTACTAGGCATTTCCAAATTGATAGGTTCAGTTAACAATAAATCTATGCCAGAGCTCCCCTTGGTGGCATGAAGGAATTGTTGGAAGGAAATGATCTGAAGAGAGCTTCCTGTTGTTCCTGGGCTGGGAACGCACCTGCCACCTGGTTTCCCAATGATTGACCTAAACTAGGTGTCTTTTGATTGTTCTGAATCTCTTGTTTTTTCACATTGGCCCATGTAAGAGTTTAGTTTGATTATACAGCACCTAGCACAAGTCTAATTTGGTCTGGTCTTTGGGCCTAGTTCAGGAGTTCACTCCAATACAGTGGCCTCATAAATTTCCAAGACCAAGATAATTTCAAGATATATAGACTTAAGAACCTAGGAAAACAGGAACTTTATGGAAAAAAGGAAAAATTGTGAAGTGCTTCCAAGTGGAAGAGCTTAGCACAATGTGGATGCGTGGGAAATCTAAGTGAAAATACTTCATAATCGAATATAGAAACAAAAGTATGTGTTTGAATATTGAAAGGCTGGGAAAATCATAAAATTGTAAACTTGTGTTAGACACATGGAAAAAAATCATTTGTTTCATTTTATAGGAATCACGTGTCACTCAGCTAGTCAGTTGTACTGTATAGTGACAGCAGAACCATGTCTTCCACTTGCGACATTCTTGCCTTGGCATTGTGCTGTGTGTACCATCTCTTATACCACTATCTGTAGTGGAGACTGGTGATTAAATGTGCTAGAGGGATGAGGTATATATATATAGGAAGGACAGGTAGAATGTCCACCAGTAGGGATGGCAGCAAAAAACAAGGCGACCAGGAAGATGGATGTAGTGTATCAGTAGCCAAGGAAATAGAACTTTGAGGAAGAAACAGGTGATCAGTTTTATAAAATCTGTGAAGGATGGGTAATTGGACTTTTATAAGCATTATAATTATATTTATAATCCTTGGTGACTTGGTTTCTATACTTGAAAGTAATGAAAGTCAAGCTGCAAATATTTACAGACATCTCCTTTGTACCACGCACTGTTCTCCAGGCATATGGCAGGGAGCAAAAGTAAGTGCTGTTCCTGGCCACAAGAAGTTTACAGTGGAGTGGGGACATTTGACAAGCATGCATATGGTATTTTAGTCTTTCTGCAGGACTTGTTAGTAGAGAAAAGCTTTTCTGGCCAGGAATTCTAGCATTCAAGTAGCCTGACCTGACCTTACCTGAGTATAGTCTTGGTTCTGACCTCCCCTCAAGCAGCAGGAAGGAGAGGGAAGGGAGAGGAATATCAAGTGATAGATGACATATTTGAGAAGTTTGTCATGAAAGGAAGAGAGATTTGGATTGTTTTGCAGTTTCAAAGTTGGTGCCCTGCAAACTATAAAGTATTTTCTGTATGTGTGTTATAAAACCTAACAACTCTTAGGACCACGGAAGAGCTGCCATCATGAAAATGACCAGGTTTTTGTTGTGCTGGTTTTTATGGTCTGTATTGGAGCCCATGAATGCTAGTTCAATAGTGGACCATTGAGCTGTATCTCCAACCCCAGTTCCAGGTTTTTATAATAGTAATTTCCTCTTATGGCATATAGACAAGATAGCAGGACCTAGGACAAACTGCAGGGACCTTCAGCAATACTCAGAGTAAAGAAGAAAAGTTGGCTGCTGATCTGTACTACTCTGGGTGGAGACATTACGGAATAGGTGTGTGTTTTATAGAAATCTAGAATTACTTCACACCATGCCCTATTTCTGTGAAGGCCCAATACTTTCACTGAAATGGGTGGCTGTTCCTGACCCCAAAGGTAAAATGTCCTTGTTGGAGAGGAGCTGCAGACTCAAGGATTTGAAACCCAGCCATTCACCACTGGTGAGGTAATCTGAGTAGCCTAATCTCTGATGAACTCTTGATTGGTGAGTTTGTTGACTCTGAGCCTTCCCAGAGAGCCTAAAGAAACAGGAAGAATTACTGGAAAGGCTGTGGTCTCCTCTGCTCTTAGGTTTCCTTTCAATTCCTGTCCCATCTGTTTTCTTTCTCCTTTTGATAATCTTCTGGCATACTGATGAGTCCTTATTTGGATTTTGTGTATTATATTTTCATTCTTAAAAGTAATGCATTTTTTTATGTTGAGGTCAGAGGCACATACTGCCACCTCAGAAGGATCTTGTAATGAGGGTATTGTGGGATCCTGTGATATCATATTGCACCAGACATGAAAATTAAATTTAAAGCAGTGTAGTCAGGACTTTGAGCCTGCTTTGGAAACTGCCTTTATTTGAATGAATAAACTTTTATTAAATAAGAATTGACCTAATCTTTGCTTCCTGTGTTCTTTTAAGAGTATAAATTTAGCCAAATGTTTTGGAATCCACCGATATTGGAGCCCACCTCCCACTGGGCTTTGAGTTTATAACCACAGGTACTTTTAGCTACTCGGAGATGGGGAGGAAGATTAGCTCCTTAGGAGAATGAATAGACTCAAGGCTCCAGGTTGATCCAGCGTGGAACTGACACTATGCAGAACAGGCAAATACTTTTTGATTTCCAAAGATAAGACTTATTTAACATTTCATATGGACATTTTAGATTCTAGATATTATCCATATTAAAACAGTGCTATACACACACACACACACATACTCAAATGGTAATAGACACACATTGAAGAATTATAGTTGGAACACTGAAAGGATAAAAAGATTTTATTTCTGTGCTGTATAAGTTCTCATTGAAAGTAAGTTTTATTAGAAGAACCATGTATGTATTCATCGTAATGTAGCAATCATAAGAATTTCAACAAGTTATATATTGAGAGGCAGCTTTAGTGTATTTGGATTTCAAGTAGTATCTAATTATTCTCAGTCCATTGTATAAAGATCCTGTTAGTGCAAGTGCCCTTATGCTTCATTTCTTTTTTGTTCTTAGGTCACTTTCATTCAAAACCTTGTGTTTTGTGTGGAAAGAGTTTACCGTGTACCTGACTTTGGTATCTGGGAAAGAGGAAGCAAATACAATAATGGCAGCACAGAGCTACATTCCAGGTAAGGTGCCAATTTCTTGCGTATTTTTGGTTTCTCCTGTTGTTAAACTGTGTAGAATCTCAATATGAGCAAAACCAAAGCTGTGGACCGAATGTATGGTGTCTTTGTTAATCTTCAGCATATTGTTTTTCTACGCATGATGCAAATGAAATTTACCTAAAATCAAAGCCTAAAAGTTCACTCTCGGCACTCAGAGGAATACAGGAAAGGAGCAGGGCATCTTTCCCAGCCTCCCTGGAGATCAGTACATGCAGGCTTCACAATTAATCCACAGATTGGCCTTTGTGCATTAAAATGTCTAAACATGTAAAATTAAAATTTCTCTCCATGTCGCAGAGCTAAGTTTTACCCTAACCAGATTTTCATGCCTTTTGGTAAACAACATTCAGTGCTTTATATGTTTGAATATAACATTCGGTGCTATATAGTGTTTGAATAAGCAGTAGTAACTGATGACTAATGTTACTAGTTTATGAATTTTCTTTACTCCTAGGGTTAAGAAAATAGTTTTGATGACTGATCCCTTTATATATCTTTATTTTCTGCCAAGGAAGTTATCTTTTAATTAAAAAGTATAGTTCAATAAGCCCTGTCCATGATTCATTAAAAGATGTTGAAAGGAAAGTACAGCTTAGCAGAGGTCATTTGAAGGAGAGGTCAGCTTGAATTATTTAGATTTAAATGAAGTAGAGAAACAGTCTTAAATGCAGGTTAGTGACAGTCTACAGCTTTGTACTTTGTAAAGGCTAGTATACTAGTGTATTCATTTAAATTTAAACTTTCCCCTATGTTTTGATCACATCTTGTATGTTTAACATTTATCTTCTAGTTGTTCATGGTATAAAACTTTACAAGTGCCAGAAAGAATTTAAAACTTTTTCTCAAATGTTTTTTGAGTGTATGCTTATCAAGTCTGTTTTGGATGTGTCATCTCTGGATCCCACAGGACGTTGTTCTGCTTTATGTCTAGACGTTCCCAGAGGCTCCTGCGCTCACAGGCAGGGCTTTCGGAAGGGAAGTGGGTTGTTCTCAAAGGCAGGGCTTTTGGAAAGGGATTAAATTGTGGGGGCTTAGAGCTTTCTTGCTGCTAGGAGGTAGGATGGGGTTAGAAGAGGGGCTCACTGTGGCATGCCCTAGAAAGGCGCCTCTCTTCCTGGCTCCTTCCCCAAAGCTCTCTGCTGTTGGACGGCCGTAGGTAAGCAGCTCTCCTCCACGAGCTCCTCTGCCGTGCTGTCCACCTGACTCCAGATATGAGCCAAAATAAACCTCCTCTTTAAATGGTAGGTCTTTGGGGACTGTGGCCCAGCAGTGAGAGAGTGACTAAGACACACACACATTTTAAGTTTTTATTCATTCATGTGTGCAGTACATAGTAATTATATTCCTTACAGGACTTAATACTTGTACATATCTTAATTCTTTGTACTCCCCCCATCTCTTAATCCCTTCTCACTTGAAAAAGATCTATTTTCCTATTTCCTGTTATCTTTTATGTAATTATACTTTGAGTTTTTCATATAAGAGAAGCCATGTGATATTTAAACTTGAATGTGTCATTTCGCTAGCATTATCTCAGGGTGCATCCATTTTCTTATAAATGACTCAGTTTTATCCTTCTTTGGCAGAGTAGTATTCCCTTGTGTATAAATACCACATTTTCTTTATCTATTCACCTGTAGATGAACAGATAGCCTGCTTCATGAACTGTGCTGCTATAAACATGATATGCACATATCACTGTAATATGATAGAATTGACTCTTGGGAAAATACATAGAAGGGAAGTAGATGGATCAAACAGGATTTCTAGTTTCATTTCTAGTGAATGTGTTTCACTCCTACACAACTGTAAAGTCAAAAAATCATTGTAAATTAAGTCAGACACTGTAGTAATACTTGTTATAAGTACTTATGTGTCTCTTTGCCTTTTGACTCCTGCTACTTTTCCTCTGTTTTAGTGCAGTACAGATCCTTAGCAGGAGGCAGAGAAAACAAATGGCAAACTGACCTTTGCCAAGGTGCTCACTGCAGCCTAGTTGACTGCCTCTACTTCACTGCCCTTCTAAGCTGCGCCCTGTTCCAAGATATCTCAGGGCCCCTGAAACATACACTCGTCCCTCTCTGAAACTAAGATCCTCTCCTTACTGTCTGTGTGCTGCAGGTATTGATACTGGCAGTTGCAGTGTGTAGCACTGAACAGTTAAAGGATATATATTCAATCTGGGCAGAGGCCATTACTGCCCCTCTATCAAAATAAATAAGAGTTGGGAAGGCTTTAGGGTCCTGCCTTGAGCTCCTTAAATCATACAAGTCTGTAAGTGGTAGAACCAGAACTGAATTCCAGGTAATTAACCCCAGAATTCAAAAGTTCTTTTTACTATATTATAAACTTAAAGTTTATCAAGTTGTGCTAAGTTCAAAACAACTCTTGGCAAAACTGTGGTAGGGTTCAAGGTTATCTTAGTGATCAGTACCAAATTCAGCTTAATGCTCTAATCAGACTCTTCCTGATCTGCCTTCTTTGAACTCATTTGCTGTTATCCTCTCAGTCCAAATTATTCTTTAGATAAACCCTAGAATTTTTTCTGAGTAGCACTTTTCTTTCATTTATCAGAACCTCCTTCTAACTTCAGACTCAATCCTTCCTAGACTTCAGTAAAAAAGTATTTCTCTAAACTCCCTGTGATTCCCTTGAACTGTTTCCTAGCAGCCCTTCCCTGTACTCCATTCTTCTGTTGGTTTGACTTTTCTCAAGCTGTGTTCCACTTTCACTTTCTCTAGGATGTCTAGAATGATCAGATAATATTCTTCTTCCCTCTCTCCTCTCCCCTATCGAAACTGTTCTTTCCTTTTGAGTACTTTCTTTCCCTTTCATTACTGCAATATCTATTGTACATTTTGGATATTACTTTTTTTTCTTTACACTAGGGGGACAATACAATATTTACAAATGTGAGTTTGATCTGGTTCACTTATGAGTATGGTCTCAGGTTGCCTCCATTTACCTACAGAAGCCTCCAGATTATTCTTTTTCGTGGCTGAGTGATATTCCATTGTATAAAAATACCACATTTTTTTAATCCGTTCTATGGTTGATGGGCATTTGGGTTGTTTCTAAGAATTAACCATTACAAACTGTACTGCTACAAACATGGGTGCAGATATATCACTGCACCATGATGTAACAGAAGTTAGCTATATAATTACCTTTACTATCTTGTATATATGTATATTTATTCCCTTTCCCCACTCTTCCTTTCCCCATCACAGTTTGTCCTTTCCCTTGAACAGTTTCTTCCCAAGTCACAGTATCTGTTGTACACTTTTTTTATTTTAAAGAGAAGAAAAAACAGAAAAATTAAGATGCAGACAAATCTCTAAAACAACAACAAAAGCAAAAATAACAGCCACAATATAAAAACAACCATAGATATATAGATTTTCATAACAAGATGATAGTAATTTAACAATGGTTGTTATACTGCATATCGTTATCTTAAAATATTTGTTCAGGTTACCAGAAACAGGAATAAAACAAAACAGTAAAATGCAACAAAACACTGGTTTTCAAAAACAAGGCAGAAGGAAATCCCCCACAGGTGCCACAGTGCACACCACCATCCTCCAAGTAGCTGCCCAGACCGCCAGCCCAGACCTGCAGAGCCAATCGAAAAACGTAAGGATCGAGCTGTTCCTTTCACCTCATTTGCTCCTTTCCCTGGGTCCTCCGAGTCGGCCAGTTGCTGGGGTGAGAGGAGGTTGTGCTCTTCTGGTTTTCCAGCCTTACACAGGCTGGTTCTCTGGAGGGCGAGCGTAGCTCTCTGGCTGAGTGGTCTCCTCCTGATCCCCAGGGTGGAGCCCACTCTTGGGAGGGCGAGCTTTGTAGCGTTAATCTTTCCAAGTTTAAGTATTTTATTCTTCAAACCTCCCCTTCTCCATTATTATAAACATATTTCTACTCCTTGTGAGCTGCCTTTAAGTACCATATCACTTGGTTTTGATGAAGAGACAAGTTTTTCATATAAAATATGAAGTGAATCCTAATCCCTAACTTGGAATGTTTTTGGCTAATGTGAAACAAAGAACTGTGCTTCATAAAATAAAAGTGTGTATATGTTCCCAAATAGAAAAAAACTTTTGAATAATTATCTTCCTTTGTTTGTTCGTTTGTTTTAGTGCTGGAGATAAAACTCAGGGCCTTGCACGTAACCCACCATGCACGGTGCCAGCGAGCTGCTGTGCCAGTCTGAAACACTAACTTCTTTGTAGCGTTTTATAGTCAACAGTTTAATTTCTTCTTCTCTTGGTTGAGTCTTTCACTGCAATATAAAAAAAAAATGTTAGAAGGAAAAAATAATTAAAATTTGATTTTTTTAGTTTTTAAGTTTTATGTTGTATTCTTATTTTTTCAAGCAAAGAAAATTAAGTATTGAGCAAGCACCATAACACTATTTTACTCTGTTTAAATGACCAGTTTGAATTATTCAGTGCTTATTATTTAAAGTAATTATTTAGTCTTACATCATTTTGATGTCATTGGATTATGATAGAAGCTTTAGCTATCCATTCTTTTTGATTTTGTGTATTTTTGCCATTCTAAACAATTCATGAGCACCCAGTAAAACCACAGTACTAAAAATCCCTTTTTCTTCCTTTTTTTTTTTTTTTTATCAGTACCAGGGATCGAACTCACAACCATACACTTGCGAGGCAGGCACTTATGCTGCTGAGCTAAATCCTCAGCCCAAAATCCCTTTTTCTTCCTTGAATATAATTGGGAATTTCAAGATGTATTGTGCTGTGAGCAGGAAATTGTGAATTTAGTTTTCATTCCTACCAGTTACTATTGCAGATTTCCTGATGAGTTATAAAGTACCTAATCCAAACCTTATCTTTTTATTTATTCATTTTTTTTTTGCATAACAAGTCACTTTATTAAAAAGTTCTTCCAAGCAAATATTGCTGTGTCTTAGCCTTCTTAAGTGAAAGTTAAAACACAAGATGTTATATCACCTTGTAAGAATTAAATCAATATATGCTTTATTTAACAAAAGTCACCAAATGTTAATATATTCCATACCTAATAATAGAATAATTTAGTTTTCTGAGAATATATTATGCCATTAAAAGATTTTAATATTACTACAGTATGTAGTACATTTGCCATTTAAATTTAAAATCGTATTAGGAATGTATTTAGGTTGTTAAGTAGCTTTCTGTTGCCAAAGATTTAAATAACTACTAGATAATTAAAATTCACATTTCAGAATTTATAGTGTATCTAAGTATTCAACCATTGTATTGGGAAAGGAAGTTAAAATGTAAAGGAATCAATAAACATGCACTGTACTGTAGGCACAGTATTTATTTCTTTTGTAATACTGCTGCATTTCAAAAATAGTTTCCAAAATCATACTGTAGTTGCTTTCTTTATTGTTGTTTTTTGAAATGATGTTTTGCTGTGTTGTCCAGGTTGGCCTTATACTCTTGGGCTCAAGTGAGCCTCCTGCCTCGGCTACATGAGTAACTGACACCCCACATAACCTTGAAGAAGAAAAGAGTTAAAGGATTCACACGTTCCTATTTCATAACTTACTACACAGCTACAATAACCGAGATACTGTGGTTGTAACAAAGATAGATACAGAGATCAGTGGAGTAAAATTGAAGTCCAAAAATAAACTCATATATGTATGGTAAATTGATTTTGATAGAAGTTCAGAGATTCATCTCAGTGAGTACTGAGACAACTAGTACCTGGACGACTAGATGTCCTTGTCTGCATGCAAATGAAAGGATTTGAACCCCTACCTCACACACTATACACAAAAACTGACCTGAAACAGATCAAAACCTTTCTTTATGTAGAATCTAAAGCTGTAGAACATACAGAAAAACACATGGTTGCAAAGCATTGTGACCCTGATTAAGTAGTGATTGCTTAGCTGTGCCACCCAAGGCATAGGTATTTAAAATAAGAAGAAGTTTGTACAGGCCTTTCTGGGAACAGAAGTACTTATCTTTCTGGAATAAATACTCAGTAGTCTATATAGTTAATGAGTCACATCATACCTGTGTGGTTTATTTTGAAAGAAACTGCAAAACTGTTTTCCAGAGCACCTGTATCAGTTTGTATTCCCACCAACGATGTATGAGTGATATATTTTATACCCATCCTTTGCAGCATTTGGTGTAACTTTTTTTATTTCCATCACTTTGGCTTATAGTGACAACTCACTATAGAATTTCTTTAATAGGTGTTGATTCTTTCATGTGTTTATTTGATATCCATGTATCTTCTTTGTTTTGTCATATTTTTGCCCATATTCTTAATGAGATTTTTTTTACTGACTTTTGAAGGTTCTTTATATATTCTGCATACTTGTCCTTTGTTAGAAATGCATTTTACAGATAGTTTCATCCGTATGTCTTCTCTTCCTATTAATGGCAGGGTCTTCTGGAGAGCAGAAGTTTTGCATTCTGATGAAGCACATTCTACCAGCTTTTCTTTTTATGGCTTATACTTCTGGTGTTGTGTTTGATAACTTCAAGTCCTTCATCCTGAAGTTTTTTCCCCTATTCTGTTTTATTTTAAAGTTTTATGGTTTTATAGTCTTATATTTACATTCATGATCCATTCTTAGTTAATTTTATATAAAGTATGAGACTTAGATTGAGGTTTTTAATTTTTCTTTTATGCATATAAATATCCAGATCTACACCAGCATTTATTTATTCATTTATATTTTAAAGAAAATGAAACTTAACAAAACAAAACAGAACAAAGCAGATCAGAACAGAACAATGCAAGCAACACAGGACTTCAAAACAAGACAACAGGAAGTCAACAGTGGTTACTATAATGTCTCTTGTTTTCTTTGAGATGGTTTTTCTAGACCTTCACACAATAAATTCAAACAAAACAAAATAGTATAAAACCAATCAAAACAAAAGAATGAAATCATTATGGGCCTTCAAAACCAAACAATAGAAAAATCAACAATGTTTCTTGTTTTCTTCAGAATAGCTGTCTATACCTTCACATATGTTGAAATCAAATAATAGAAAACAGACCGATCAAAATAAAGAATAAAAGCATTATTGGACTTCAAAACAAGATGATAGAAAATCAGCAATGGCTACCATGTCTTGTTTTCTTCAGAGTAGTTGTTCATACCATCACACTTAATAAAATCAATTTTTATAAACTCTTTAGGAGAAGTTCTAGGCATGTATAAAACTCTACATGTACATCTATCCTTGTATTAGAGGGAAAAACAAAACAAAAATCAAGAAACAAAAGAGACAAATAAATAACAGTAACAAAGAGCCCAAAACAATAACAATATAGACTTTCCAAACAAGGTAATAGGAACATAACTAAGGTTGTTATTTTGCATAGTTATCTTCTATATCTGGTAATCTTAGATTGGTTTAGATTACTAGATATAGACAGGTAAAATTGATCTAATCCTATGAATGTTAACTGTTTTGTTCCAAGCACTAATATAGTAATACAATCATCTTAGCTACCTTAAGTGTGTATATACAGTTTTATTTCTTTTTTCTTTTCCCTTCCTTCTTTTCTCCTTTTTCCTGAGTTACTTTTATCCCTTTGAGCAGTTTCTTACCCTTTCACGATATTTGTTGAAGATTTTGTATTTTATTTACTCTTTCAGTTTCTTATGCTAGGGAGAAAATACGGTATTTACATGTGTGAGTTTGATTTATTTCACTTAATGACTATGGTCTCAAGTCACATCAATTTACCTATAAAGGCCTTTATTTTCCTTTATAGCTGAGTAATATTCCATTATATTAAAATACCATAACTTTTTTTTTGGTCTTTTTTGAGACAGGGTCTCCTTATGTGGTTCAGGCTGGCCTTGGGCTCACTTTGTAGTCCAGACAGGTCTCAAATTTGCAATGATTCTCCTGCCTCAGCCTCCCGAGTGCTGGGATTACAGGAGTGTGCCACCATGCCCAGCTAAAAATACCAAATCTTTTCTATCCATTCCTCAGTTGATGGGCATTTGGATTGTTTCCACAATTTAGCTATTGTAAATTGTGCTGCTATAAACAAGGCTGCATATATATCAGTGTGGTATGATGTTTTCAATTCTTCTGGGAATATGCCCAGATGAGGAATAGCTTCCACCAGCATTTATTTAAAGGACTATCCCTTGGCATAAGTGTAAATGCATGATGAATTCTTCACCAAGTATCAGTCTGGCTTCGTGATCAAAGTGAAGTAATAGAAGAATTATAGAAAAGGGAAGAACTGTCTGATAGTGACCTGTTAAGAGAGGAGTCAAGAGCTCCTTGGTTTACATATTTAAAGTTCCTAAGATTATGGCTCTTCCCCCCTTTTAGCTATAGAGCAAACTGTTTTAATCCACAGTTGTGCTTTACTGTCCCATTAAAATTGTATTGTTCAATCCGTCAATAAATACTTATGGTTAAAACACACACACAAAAAAAAGACTATCCTTTCTTCAAAGAAATGCTTTTTGTCCCTCTTTAATAAAATGAGCATATATTACTACTGTATTAATGGGTTTTATCTGTGTCTCTCTGTCAGTCATACACAGATTTAATTATTGTAGCTATGTAATAACTCTAAAAATTGATTAAAATGATTTCTCTCACTTTATGTTTTGCTTTCCAAATAGTTTTAGCTGCTGTAGTTCTTGCAATTTTCCATATAAGTTTTAGAATAATTTTGTGTTTTTCTGCAAATTTGACTTTCATTTATTCATGGCAAGTATGTAGGAATATAATTTGCTTTTTCATATTGATTATACTTCTTATGAGTTTGATGTACTCACTAGTTCAAGTTTTGTTTTGCTTTGTTTTCTAATAGATGGCATGGGATTATCTCCACAGATAATAATGTGCCTGCAGACAGGAACCATTTTTCCTTTCTTGCCCTAGGAAATTCTTACCGAGAATTTCCAGTATTATATTGAACAGTGGTGGCGAAAGTAGATATCTTTGCTTTCTTCTCAGTTTTATATTTTTTTAGAATTTTTATACTGGGGATCAGAGAAGGCATTTAGTTTTTCTTTGACTATCAAATGTAAGGTTCACTTTAGGATTTCTGTAGGTCAAATTGCATATATTTTTTCTATTCTTAGCTTTGTGAGCTTTTAAAATCATGTAAGTATTGAATTTTTTTCTCCAATGACAGATATGATCATCTGATTTCTTTTTGTTTAGCCTGATTAATATGGTGGAATATATCAACTGACTTGCTATTGAACAACGCTGTATCCCTGTAACAACTCTCACTTTAGTCATCATGACACTTTATTTTATGTATTACTGAATTTTCTTAGTATGTACTTTAAGGCTTTTAATGTCACCGTTCAGGAGAGTTCTGTTGGTCTACAGGATTTTTCTTTTGTGCTTCTTTTGTGGCTTCATAAAATGAATTCTAAGTGTTTTTCGTCTATGGTAGAACTGTTTAGAATTGGTGGTTTTATTTATTTATTTAAGTGTTACGTAGAATTATCTAATGAAACCATCTAGGCCTGTAGATTTTTGTTTTGGGCATTTTAAAGTTGTTTCAATACCTTATTAATTTCAGGTCTGTCCAGTTTATCAGTTCCCTTTTGTGTGAGTAGTGGTAGTTTCTACTTTTCTATGGTTGACTCATTTCTAAGTTGTCAAATTTATTTGTGTAGAATTTTTGAAATACTTTTTATCCTTTTGTTGTGTAGCTATAGTGATAGCCCCCATATTATTTCTGATATTCTCTCTCTATGTTTTTTGTCTTTGCCATTCTTCTTTGAGGTTTGTCAATTTTAAGTGTACTTGTAAAAAGCCAGCTCTTTGCTTCATTACTTTTTTCTTGTTTTTCTATCAAATTTCATTGATTTGTGTTCTTATCAATGTTAGAGCCTTCTGCTTGCTTTGGGTTTAATTTCTCTTCTTTTTCTAGGTTCTTAAGGTGAGGGCTTAGTTGATACTTTGTTTCTTTTCAAATATACATATTTAACAGTATAAATTTCGCTATATGAGTTTTGGTATGGAGTATTTTCATTTTTATTGGTCACTGTATTTTTTATACTCCACTTGATATTTTCTCTTTGACTCATTTGGATTATGTAAAAGTATACTGTATTTTTTACAAGATTTAGGAGATTTTTGCATTATCTTTGTTTTAGCTTCTAATTTTATTCCATTACTTTGAAAAAAATATGGCATGACTTTGATTCTTTTACAGTTTTGAAGTTTTACTTATACCCTTATAGCTTATATTTATAGGATAATGGTCTATCTTGGTAAGTGATGATATGCACTTTTAAAAAAAATCAAAGAGGAACAAAACACCTACTCCTCTTTGTCCTCTTTAGAAACTCCAGTGTGTGAATGTTAGACTATTTTTTATGTTTCCATAGTTTCCTGAAGCACTGGTCATTTTTCTTTTTCTTTTTTTTTTTTAGTTTGTTTTTTCTCTACTGTTCAAATTGGGTAATTTTTTAATTAAAAAAAAAAACCAAAGAAAATAAAACAGAACAGAGCCAATCAAAACAAAACAATGAAAGTAATACAGGACTTCAAAACAAGTCTACAGGAAATCAATAATAGCTACCATAATGCTCTTGTTGTCTTCAAAATAGCTTCCCATAGCATCAGACATAATAAAATCAAACAAAACAAAACAGATTAAAACCAATCAAAAGAAAACAATGAAAGTAGTGCAGGAGGAGTTCAAAACAAGACAACAGGCAATCAACAATAGCTACCACAGGATGCCTCTTATTATATTCAAATTAGCTGCCAATAGCATGTAACATAATAAAATCAAACAGGAAAAAATAGAATAAAACCAATCAAAACAAAACAATGAAAGCAATACAGAACTTCAAAACAAGACAACAGGAAATCAACAGTGGCTACCATAATGTATCTTGTTATCTTCAAAAGAGCTGTCCTGCCAAAAAAAATTAGCTACTGACACCTTCAGTCATAATAAAGTCAAACAAAGCAAAATGAAATATAACCAAACAAAACAAAACAATGAAAATGATACAGGACCTAAAAACATGATAATAGGAAATTAACAATGGCTACCATAATACCTCTTGTTATCGTCACAGTGTGAGTAATTTTGATTGTTCTGTCTTCTGGCTTAGTTATTCCTCTTCTTTCTCCTTCCTTTGGGCTTTGACACCATCCACTGAATTCTTTACTTTGATTATTGTACTTTTCCGTTCTAGAAACTGCTGAGACTTTCTGTTTCTTAGTTGAGGCTATTTGTTCATTTGTCTCAGCATGTTTATAATTGCATAATGAAGCTTTTTTTTTTGCCATGGCTCCTTTAAAACCTTGTTGGATAATGGTAATATCGTCTTCTCAATGTTAGCCTGTATTACATTTTTTCGTTTGGTTTGACACCTTCTTGGTTCCTGATATGAGGACTGGTTTTTGATGGAGACATGGACATCTCACATATGATAAGATCTTGCATTTAATTTTAACTTTCTGATGTAAATAGATAAATATTGCTCTGACAAGGAAAGTGGAAAAATATATCTTATTGCTGGGGAGGAATATGAGATCACAGCTTTTGTTACAGCCCGAGGTGGTGGACTCCTTACTCCTCCTGGGTCTAGGTAAAATGTCTAGCTTCCTAGCTAGCCTTCACTGATACCTCCTAGCTGGGAAGGATAGCAGTGTCTCATTGCCAGTTGGCCTCTATTTATGCAATCGAATAAAAGATATGCTACTTCTCTGAATTTTCCTTGATACCATGTCAAAGGCAGGTTTGCCTCATTGCTTATTTAAGGGAGCAGAAATGTAGGCCCTCTGTGTAGTTGCCACTGACACCAAGGTGTGGGAAAGGGGTGTGAAGGGAGAATTACTGCTGCTGTCCATCTCGAGTGGAAGCCCTGACTTACTCTTACGGTTTTCTGGCATCTCCATGGCTGAGAGGGCTGGGATTGAGTGCAGTGCCTCATGGTAGATTCGTAGTAAAGAAGTCTGTGTTTCCCACTGAGCCTTTGCTGAAGTGGGTAAAGGTGGGTCAAAGTGTTTTTTCTGAGTGGATATTGTTTAAAGGTGTTCTGTTTTGCCAGACTACATTTTTCCTGTCCATTGGCTACAGAAGACTGGTTGTTACTGGTTCTATTTGCAGTGCATGTCCTGCTATTTCCTGGTTGTCTTAGCTATTGTCTGGTGTGGATGAGGCCAAAAGGAAGGTCAGGGAACTTAGCACATTGCTGTTCCCAAAGTCATGAAGCTCACTCAGTCAGTCTCCTTGTCTTTCTGAGCCTTCTTATATTTGCTTAGTGAGAATGGGGAACATTATGCCTATTCCATTTTCCCATCCATGTATGTTTAAAATAGCCATCTGATTTATTTACTATTCCATATAAAAGTAATCCTTCTTTGAGAATGATTATGTAAACAGCCTTTAAAAATGTAGATCACAATGTCATGACCAGCTTAAACAAGGGTTTCTGATTTCCTTTTTGTTTTATTTTGGGTTTATTTATTTATTTAAGTGCTAGCGATTAAACTCAGGGCCTTGTACATGTTGGGCAGTCCATGATTGTGAAATTTAAAGTACATTCAAACATCTGGCAAGGCTTTTTTTTTTTTTCCAGTAATAGGGACAGAACCTAGGGCCTTGTGTATTCTAGGCAAGTGCCCTAGCACTGAACTGCATTTCTGCTTTTGGGGGCTCCTTGGCACTGACTAGTGGCCTTGCTCTAGAGAAGCATGGGAACTACACCAAGTTCCCAGATGGGATTCTTGCTGTGGCTCTGGGGGCAGCACTGGTGATCACAGATTCAGAGGGTGCTGGATTATGATAGCTCATTCATTTCTGTTGATGTTAATTCATATGCAGGTGTTTTGAGTGAGGCAAAAATGTGTAATAAGTCAGCTGGAGATTAGACCTAAACTTTTTAAAGGTATGTTCTATTATTTTTAATGAAATGTGTCATCTCATTTTCTAACACTATTATAAGTGACATTTGAAAAGCCAAATGAATAAGATACAGAGGGAAATATTGCTCATTTTATTACAAAAAGAATACAGCAAAAAGTAACAGGCATAGTGATCAGATATTTTGTGAGCATACAATAATGCCTATTTTATTGGATCCCAGGAAAAGAATATTTGAGTGCATATATTAAAACACACTCTGTAATAAGTGTATGACATGCAAAATCATTTTTAAAGCTCAGGATTGACATCAGAAAAGCTCCATTACACTGATCTGAACTAATGATGCCCAACCTGGTCATTACTGCATACATCATCGTGATACACATTCTTCTAAAGTTCATTTTTTCCCCTTGAGTTAATGAATAGAAATGAAACTGAAATTAAAGCTGCTTCCATCAATAGTATGACTGATAGCCTGGATCAAGGTGAACCTAGAAATATTTTTCCCAGAGGATCACTAACTATTTAAAAGAAAAATTAAAATAGTAAAATTTCAGAATGGTATCTCTTAGATATTGTTCTTTTATGGAAGTTAGTATAAGTGTTATTAAAAACTTGCTTTTGAATATTCATCAGATAATGATTCTTATTTTGTGGCTAGACATTTCAGAGTAATAAATTTTTTTTTCTTTTAGCTCTGTTGGCTTAGCAAAAGCAGCTCTAGAGGCAGTTAATGGATTCAACCTCTTTGGCAACCAGGTAATAAAAAGAAGCTTTTGATTATTTGAAATGCATGTTTAATTAATTTTGGTATTCATTAGCAGAGTCATTTCCTTATAATCATTAAACATCTGAAATATAAGCAGCAGCCTGTGCTCGAACAGTTTTTCCTTTGCAAATTATCTGCTTGTTAAATTTTACTTTTTTTTGCTAAAACAACATTAATTGTTTTAAACTTTTTTTATAAATAACGCTAATGTTTTGGTTCAGTAACTCCCTTAAGTTTCTTACTGGTTAGGGGCTTCATTCTTTTTTAATACTCCTGGCATTATGTATCATGTATGTTCCATGTCAGTTTTCACATTGATTTCAATTTATGATATGTGGTGCAGGTGGAGTTTGTATAATGTATGCAATCAGATAAGGAAGTTTGATTCCAGTTTTACCCTTTACTGTGTGTGATTATTTTTCTGCAACTTCATTTACTTGGGAATAAAAGGAAAAGCCTAAAGTTCACTTTAAATGTTCATAAAATTGTTAACCAGTTTTTGCATTAAAAGAAACTAATCAACTGACAATAGATTGAGTTATCTATAGAGGAAAATAAAATATAACAATAAAAGTTGTTACTCTGGATCAAGAATTAGACTAATGCTTTTTTAGTAGTTTTTGTAGGTTTCCAAAATAGCAAGACAGTGTGAAATTTACAACTCATAATTAACTCTAAGCTATTAAAATATGAAGTGAATGAAGATACAGTTTAGGAAATTACACAGGTGTGTGACAATTTTAATACTGTGTATTTGGAATCTTGAATTTAAGAAAATTTCAAGTTTTACAACTCTCTCTCTCTCTCTCTCTCTCTCTCTCTATATATATATATATATATATATATATATATATATATATCTTCCTCTGGAAGATAGGTTCTAGTTATACCTAGGATATGAGGAATGGCTATAGACAGGATTGAGAGGAGAATAATACCTCTTGTGGGTGAGCAGGGATTAACCTTGGTTCACCTACTTTCCATACTACTAGATGGAGAGAGAGACAGACAGACAGACAGACAGGGAATTAAAGAATGGCATTATATTATTGGTTAGAACAGAATCACTGTATGCTCTATACCTAAGTCTCTGCTTCCTTATCTAAAAAAAGTAGAGATAATAGTAATAGGATCTAAGTCAAATTTTTTCAGGTAAGAAAAGAGTCTGCCAAAAAATGTATATGAACTTCAGTTTGCCGTACTAATAAACAACTGGAAGCTAATGACCAGCACTTTGAGTACCTCTTGTAATTGTAAAGGTCAAAGGTAACTTTTATGAATCTCATTATGTCTCCATAAATTTGTTATTAAAATATGTATCTTATAAGTTTTTCTTATCTATACATTTCTTGGCAGACTGTATAATATAGTAGAAGCATGGTAAAGATTAAGCTCTCAGTAAATATTATCTGTTTATTATTATCAGTAAATATTATCTGTATACTATTATTAATGAAGTATAAATAATATTAAATTGGGAAAATGAAATGGAACAGAAAGTCCTCTAGAGAGCATGTCAAAGACACTGAAGTGTGATGAATTCTGTAAGTCAGAGCAGTGTAGCAGCAATCTATATGAATCCTGTGAGGTTGCCTTCTGTGGCATACCATATAGTGAACTGAATGGAATTGTATCTCTAGGGTGACTGACACAGTGGTGTCCAGATCTTATTTTGCAGTCATGCCATTCCTTTGATTTAACTGAGCCTTAGTGCATGTTACTTCCATGTCTTTAGATTCCTCTTTCTTGCATGTACACTTACACACATACATGCAATTACCTTTCCTGACTTTACTTAGCCTCAAGACATTGATTTTTCCAGGAGATTTTCACTGGTCACTTAGCTATAATTCTAAAACAACTGAATTTGTTTATCAGACTTCTGGTCCTCAGTCAAGTTTTCAATCTTGAGTGCACACTGAAATCACTTGAGGAATTTAAAAAAACTATGCTGATGGCTGAGCTTCTCCCCCAGGAATTCTGATTTTATTGGTGTAGGAGGAAAACTTAGCATTGAGATTTTTTTTTAAAAAAGTGTTCTAGAATTCTAAAGTGCAGCCAAACATGAGAGCAGCTACTCTAAGCAGAGTTAATTTTTGCCTTGCTTTGGTTATGTCTGTTTCCAACATAGCTGTCTATCAAATGTTCACCACATGGACCACCATTTGATTATTTCAAATAAAAATATAAGAAAAGACTGTCTTATTCCATTAGCCACACAAATATTACATTTGCAAGTAGAGCCTCTTCATCTCCCATTATGTTAGAGATGTAATGTTTTAGTTTTACAAATTCTGTTTTGTCCTTTTACCTGATGAGGAAAATTGCAGAAATCCATTTTTTTTTTCTTTTTGGTGATGCTGGGCATTAAAACTAGGGCCTATCTGTAGTAGTCAAGTGTTGTACACTTGAGTGTCCCAGAAACCTGACTTTGAAAATGTTAATATTCCCACCTCTATGCTATGTCAAATGATAATGTGCCTGCTAAACAGTAGCACATTTAAAAGTGCATGTGATCTTCTGAGTGTTTAATCATTTTATGTTATTCTATATCTTTAAAGAGATGTGCTCTTAATAAAAGTTGAGGATGGGGAAGAAAATTGCCTCAAAAAAATTCTGTGTATTCAAGTGAAAACCTTAAAAAAAAAAATGATACTTGGGTGGTGATTTCAGATCATATGGGAATTTTTTTTTCCAGACACTACTGCTATAATGTTTTGGAAAGTCTGATCTTGTATCTTTAAGTAAATTAAGTTAGAAGTTTCAAAAAATACGTCTACTGATGTCAACTCAAGAGACTCATGGATCTTTGGAGGTGGAAAGTGCCTCTCAAACCGGCCAGAATTTAAAGTAGCTTTTCTCAGATGACGTAGCAGAAGGGCAGAACTAAGAATTAAGCCAGTACCACCCAATAATGAATCTAGAAGGCCAACAATTGGTATTGGACCTCTCAGATCTTAATATGTTTTTCCTTTATCACTTCTTTGAAAACCCCTTTGCTATTCTCTGGGTAATAAGTATTGAACTTCTGAGGGGCATGTCTACTTCAAAATAGTATGAAAGATTTGCCTTTTGTACATCAGTATATCACATAAAACAAATGTTAATTTTATTTTTATAGGCAGTTGGTGGGTGGTAAAAGAATTTAGCTTTGATTATGAGTATGTGCTTCTCTGTTTTCTCCTTTTTTTCAGTAGTCATTTTCCTTATTCAAGAAAAACATTATTTAAACCTCTGCTCTGAAAGTACTTTTAGAATTTTTTTTCCCCCTTTGGAATACTTAAGAATCTAGTGTGATAAAATTACCTACTTTCTCTAATGATCAGTGGATAATGAATGTTAATTTGGGGCAGTGCCATGTTTAGAAGCATGCTCATGAGTCTTCCATAAAGGAATCATATATTTCATCAGGGTCTCAAACACATTCCATATGAATATAATGATAAATATATTTAACTGTTATTTAAGTACTATTTAATAATATTTAAATTAGGATTTACAGTATCAAATGTCATGGACGTAATAAACAACAGTCTCGTGATTCCTGGGTTCGAGTCCAGCTCCATTCTTCTCACAAGCTGAGAATTAATCCTGAGGTGCAGCTTATTCATGATAGCATGGGAGCAGTGTCTCATGTAAAGGAGAGAACCTTTGACTGTGAGAGGGGCTGCTGGAAACAACTTGTGGGCTGGGAAGCACGTGTTAGCTGTTTACATACCCATTGCTGCTAGAATATGGGATAAGGAAGAGTTTTCTTTCTGAAAGAGCACTTTTCTCCAGGCTGTGCAGTACAAGTAAGGAGCAGCCTAATACTGCATGGGAAAGAGAAATCCCCAGATAATGGTTTTGTGGTCTGCTTTGGCTTCCAAAATGAAATCCAGTGACTGGCATTTTATTGTAGGTAAGGGCAGAAAGTGTTAGTTCAGACTCAGACAAGTGATTAAAACAGGAAAGAGAGCTGAGACAGTACTGCAGATAGTTTTCACTTTTAATTGAGGCCACTGATATTAGCAGTGTCACATGGTCACACATGGCATTGTTGGCCCTAGGAACCATCTCAAAAGTGTCTGTTCTGGTCACGAAGATCAAGGAGAGAAGTCAAAGTGCGAGTGTGGAACTTCTCTGCCATTGAAACACATGTCCCATGATCATCTAATGTGTTTACTAGAACAAAAACAATCCCAAAAACTCTTCTTGGAGAATAAAATTTTAGCTTTCAGATATAAAATATTGTCTTTTGATTGAGCCAGGAGATTAGTGCAGGAAACTGAAGGTGAAGATCAAGTATCCAAAGTTAATCAGATACTCTGAAGTGGTATATACCTGTAGTGTTTTATATTCTTGGTTTTGATTGGTGAACTCAAGATATTAACAAATGAGCTCTAAAAGGTGATGACTAGAGAGATTGCTCATATTATGCAAAGTGCTCAAAGCCATGCAGACATCTAGCTTCCTTTGAAATTTGCAGGCCTAAAATTAATGTGTCTGATGATTTAAAACAGATGATAATTAATTCCACGTGTATACTTTCGTTGATGACTTTTTTAAAGATTTGCTTTTTGAATGGGAAATAGTTGCCCATGACCTTGGGTAACTTTACCATCCTGGAAATCTGGGCCATAATGCTTAAAGCATGATACTGTATGTTTTTGTGGGAAAACAACCCAACAATATAGAAAACTAACCTCTGATCTCACTGTTAAAATATATTAATATTACAAGATTATTTTTCCATTTGGGCATATTTCTTAGAGCCTAACAGAGAAAAATTGAGACCCTAACATTGATGAATTTAGATTATTTTTGACCACACAATAAAAGTTGGCTATTTGCATTATCAAATAATAGGAAAAAGTTACCAAATTTGTCATTTTACTTCATTATTTATAAATTACCCTATTTAGATCACATCTTTTAAAGATTCCACTTCAGGTGATTTGGCATGCAATTAATTTTATTAATTATTGGCCTCAGGATAAATTATAGCTCCTGTTATTTTGTGTAATAGGCTACTAACATATTACACCATTTAGTTTCTGGGTTTTCTGTTGTAATGATTCTATCTGCTTTTGTTTCTCCAAAAATTCAAATCTGAGCTTTGGTCCTTACCTTCTCTGCTTCTGTAGGGACTTGCTATACTTATTATTCTTCCACATAAGCTACTTGCCTGGTATTTAGTTATGCGTTATCATGTGTATTTTGTGTGTGTTTTTCTTTAATAATTGTCTAGTTTAATAGTTGTCTTGGACTGGATATTGCCTGAGTCAGTTCCTTAAGGTCACAGTTCAAACCTTGCTTGTTTCCTACAAAGCAGAGTGCACAATACTTTAGCAGCACTGTGTTGAACAAATAAAGAAGGGAGATTGGTACTCACAAATATTGGGAAGGGTAGTGAAGCATCAATCTGATTAAGAGACAGCCTCACTTATTCCCTGTTTACTTGCTGGAGTTAAAGATGTTTTTAAAAAATGATATTCTGAATAAAAAGTCACTGTAAGCTAATACTCATGTATGAAAGCAGGTTAACAGGAGAAATATACAGTGTTAGGTCTGATATTTGGGTCTAGAGTCTGGTGCTATTAGAGTTGAACTTTTAGTCCAGGTGACTGAAATCAGGTGTGTTAGTTTCAGGGTGAGTACATCTTTGAAGTTGGTGAGAATTGGGATGAGGTTTAGAAAACGGTATTGAAGCAACATGAAATGTGTGGCAGTTCTACTTCTCCATCCCTATTTTTTGAGTATTCTGTTGTAATTGAAGTAGTCTTGGTATTCTCATTTCATTGTCTTCTCAAATATTTAGCTCTTCAGTAAAAAAAATGTCATGTTTACTTGCAGTTATGTTTTAGCAGATCAATTGATATTTTCTGTTACATGTGTAATGTTTTGTTTTGCTTGTACTAAGAAGGGAATCCAGGAGCTTTGCACTGAGCTATGCCCTCAATCCTTTTTTATTTTTCATTTTGAGATAAGGTTTCACTAAATTGGCCAGGCGGGGCTCCAACTTTCCATCTTTCTGACTCAGCCTCCCTGAGTGCTGGAATTACAAGCGTGCATCACCATACTTACGTTACATGTCTGTCCTTCTGTCTTTTTGTTCTTAGTTGAAAGATTCTTTTTCTTTCAGCATGATAATTATATAACCTAGTGGTTAAACCATAAGCTTCTGTGTCTGACTTGATTTTATATCCTTGCTATGTTGAATTAAAACATAGTGGTCTTCATAATAAAATGGAAATAATAGAAACGACATGTGGGGATTTAATTAGATAAGCTGCATGAATAATAAAATTCAGTGCCTCACACGTCATGAGTAATACCTAGGATTGTTCATATTATTGCTGAAATTCCCTTCATATTTTAATCCATAATTCTCCATTGTATTTAAATTTGTTTAGCTTTATCATATAGTCAGCATTCTTTGTAAGAATGTACAACTCAGATTTATCCAGATTATCTCTTGCTTTATTCCTTTTCATAATAACGTGTTTATATTTCCTTAAAATACATGTAATGTGAAATTAATACATTTGATTTATAATAAAACCAAGGGAAACATGTAAAAATAACTTTGTTTTAATTATATTAATATGTTTATTGCAAGAAATTTGAGAAATAGTGAAAGTACTAGAAAAGAAAGTGAAGACCTCAGTAATGCCATAGTCGGATGCAGTCAGTGTTAGTATTTTTGTGAAATTTCACCCAGTAAGAATGCCAGGTGGTTTCGAGTCCTCCAAATGTGTTTCTGTTTCTCATTCCAGGGCTGTTCATGGTCAGTTATATTTGTGGATCTTGATGCTCACAATCGCAACCGGCAGACTTTGTGCTCACTGTTACCCCGAGAATCAAGATCTCACGTGAGATGTTTTCACAATAAGTTACAGTGCACTGTCATTTGCAGTTTTATATAGTTCTACATTAATATGCCACAAAAGCACTCTAAAATGTTAGAAGTCATTCTGAAGGATAAGACAGGTAGATTTGTCCCTCATTCTTGTGGCCTCTGGAAGTGTTAGGAAGTGAAAACTTGTGGATACAGCTGTATTGGCCTTTGAGTCTTTTGTAAGACAGTGAAAAAATTAACACTTTTTTTTTTTTGGTACCAGTGATCTAACTAATGACCTGACTCTTGCCAGGCAGGTGCTTATGCCACTGAGCTAAATCCCTGGCCCAACATTATTTTTCTTTTGGGAGAGAAGCAGCATTATATCAAATTAATCATTTTTGTCATGGAATGTTAGAAAACTACACTTCATAATTTACACAGTATTACTTTTAAATAAAATTTCCTTTCTGTTTCTTTTCTCTGATTAGACTTACATTTTTTTTCTTTTGCTGATGGAACTTGTACACTTATTGTACCTTACTGCACACTTTTTTAGGGATTATTGGTGATTCTAGTCTTTTAAGAATACCCAAAACAGTAACATAACTTAAAAAATAACTTCTATGAAAGCAATACAAGAAGCATTATTTGCTTATTTAGTAATATACTATCTTACCCCTCAGATATAATCTTACGGTGACAACATTTGGCAATAAATGTTACCATGTATTTTTATGCACATATGTTTTTTTATTTTACAAACCTAGAACAATATTGTTCATAATGATTGTTCCCTAGGTCTGTGACTATTGAGGTTTCTTTAATATTGGTAGATCTGTTCATATCAACAAATTTCTGTCACATTTTAACTGTTTCTGCAATATAAATTTTAATGCTGCAGATTTACTCACCTAAGGTCACTCTTTAAAATTTTTTTGCTTTTATAAGCAAATTGCTCTGACAGACGAAGTGAAGTGGTGATGACTATCAGTGATTTTTGCCAGTGGTGCTGGGGATTGACTTCAGAGCCTTTGCACTGAGCTGTATCATCAGCCCCCGCCATACACACTTTTGTACATTTTCAGACAGGTTCTCACTAAGTCAGTAATTTCCCAAGGCTTGACTTGCACTTGTAGTCTTCCTGCCTCAGCCTCAGCCTCTCAGAGTGCGAGGGGTAATCCCAGGTACCAGGGTTACACTGCTTGAAGAGTGTTAAGTTCTTACATACCACTTTAATTGATATTTAAAGGTTAAGCCTAGTATTGAACTTTGAAAATTCTCTTAATTAATGAATAAAGTTTTTATTTCCTCTGTTGAGTTCACTGAAGCATAACATAGAAACATTTGTTCTGTGAAACAGAGCAAAGTTACTCTCAGTTAGAGGACCTCTTCTTCCTCTCCACTTCTGAAATTTTCCTTGGGCTGTGCAGATCACATTGCGCCAGACACTTAGGATCTCTGTCTTACTGACCCCAGAATACAGATGCTGCCTTGCTCCCTTGCATCAGTTATCCTGCGTTTGCCCTGGATGATGAAGTGCTGTTCAGTCAGACACTTGACAAAGTAGTGAGAAAATTAAAAGGGAAATACGGCTTTAAGCGTTTCTTGAGGGATGGCTATAGAACATCATTGGAAGATCCCAACAGACGCTACTACAAACCAGCAGAAATTAAGGTATGAAAAATATTCAGTTATAAGTACGTGAGAGGGGTTGAAAGCACAGATTCAGGAGGGTGACTTCTTAGATTTCAGCTCCAGATCTGCTACTGAATAGCTGTGTAGGCTTGGACAAGATAGTTAACCTCTGTGTTTAATATTTATTGGTAAATAATGATAGCTCCTATACCATGAGTTCTTGTGAGGAATAAATACTTTAACATGTAAGAAAGTACCTAGAAGCATCCACAGAAAGTGGCAATAAGTGTTAGCTTTTATTATGCGAGGCCCTTTTGCTCATTGTGGCCACATTGATTCATTAGGTAGCTGAGCTTTTCTGTCACATTTTCAGTCTGTTGCCTGTTTGTCTTACAGAATGCCAAGTTTCTGTTTATAATCTAGCTTTCACTCCGTTAAGCAAATGCTTTTATTAAACCATTTTTCTTTCTCTTTTTCTTCTTTGCTTCCTTCCTTTCTTTATTTCATTTAGACATTTCTCTTAGAAATACAGTTCTCTAAATATTTTGCTTTAAAATACTACATATTCCAGATACATACTTTTTTTTTTTTTTGTACTGGAGATCGAACTCATGACATCGCACTTGCCAGGCAGGCGCTTATGCTGCTGAGCGAACCTCCCAGATACATACAGTATTATATCCAGGTTTATAATAGATGCTTTTAAGTCATCCAAAATATCGTAACTTTTCCCCCTATAAAACATCCTTGCATATTGCTGAGGACTTGCTTTAACAGGAAGGTTAAAGATTATTTTTATAAGCATGCGTTTAACTTTGACTCACTCATTAAAGATGGGTACAGTCTCCATGAATCTTTGTATAGAATATACCTAAGCAATATGAGACCTTGTAGCTGGCATTAACACGCCACTCTTCTACAACCCAGCATACACTTAGTTTTGCAGGACAACCAGACAAGCATTCATCATTTTATTTTGCATGGTTTTGAAATTGAACAACAGCATTACAATCTGCAGCTTAAGTACCTTCTAAAGTTTCTTTCCTATTTAAATCATTTCCTGAGGTGATTTATCTCCTATATATTTTGATTGGGCCACCTGCAGCTACCTCTGCTCATACCTCCAAAGTTAAAGCATCCCAGCAGTCATCCTCTCCTTCTGCACTTGGTGCTGGGCAGCACCAAGGGAGCCACAAACACTGTGAAGATACATGGTCCCAAGTGTAGGGTCCTGTGCTGCTTCCATCCTCCTCACTGCTTTCACTTCTTGCCACTCCTGCTCTGTGACCTTTGAAACCTTTTTCTGCTTTCCCCTAGTTATTCACATTCCCAGTCTTGCCCTGCTTTCCGGCTGGAGAGCCCTTTGTTTCCTGTGGCCTCCTCCGCTGCGTCTCCCCTTCCCCGTATGTACCCCTGCCTCTCATCCCACAGAAGCTGTTCTTCTTCCTGAGACTCACCCTACATACGCACGCCCTGTTCTGTCTTCTTTTATTTTCGTAGGCATCTCCTAAGAGTTTTATTCTCTGACTGAGGAATGTACAGCTCTCCTTTTTTTTCATCTTCCTCTCTTCTGCCTTCACTCTTTTTTCTCCCTCGATTTAAATCAGGTTCTTCTCAGCATAAACACACTGATATTCATCATTTTAAAAATACAAAAACTCTCCCTCAATCCTAAACTTATCTGTGTCCCATCCTCTTGATGTCTGCAGGCACATCTCTAGAGAGCCTGGTATCTACTTGATGTAGACCCTGATTGCCCCCAAGTCGTTAGGGCCTTGTCTTCCAGCTGTACCCCTAGACCCTCCAGGAGCTGTGCTGACCTCAGTCAGTTTCAGTCACTGGGTATGATGGGTGCTTTTCTGACCTTATTTTTCTGAATCTTTCCTTGTCATTTGTGTGTCTTAACTGAGTCCTCCTTGAAACTGTCTGCACTTGCAGTGATTTTTCTTTCCTTGTTCTCTGCTTATGTCTGTCACTGTCCTCAGTTTCTTGTACAGATTCCTCTTCCTCCAACTTCCTCTAGACATCGCTCTTCTTGTGGGGTCCATCCTCAGCCTTACTTGCTTTTTGGTCCCGTCCCGTCCTGTCCCCATCCATCATGCTCACATGCTCACAGCTATCACTGCCGGTGCTAATTCTCTCTGTCCCTGACTCATGCCGCTTCCCCAGCGCCTGGTCGTGTATGCGACTGCTTTTGGACTCTTCACTTAGATGTCCTACAGTGTGCCTGTATTCAGCTCCCACCTTTCAGCCTGGGGTCCACACCTGATAGTCTTTCTGGGATCCTCATGCCTGCTCTCTAAGTTCCAAAAGCTGACATATTTAGCCTCCTTAAAAATCTCAACATTATGTCCCTTTCTGTCCATGGTTTAGGTTAGTGTTTATACCTGGGGCAGTTTTGTCTTCCAGGGTACATTTGACAAGATCTGTAAATTTGGCTGTCATTTTGGAGGGGGCTACTGACATCTAGAAAGAAGAGACTAGGAGTACTACTAAGTATCTGTACAGCACAAGACAGCCCCTGTGTAACAACAGACAGAGAGTTATTTGGCCCAGAACATCATGGTAACTGAAACAGAGATACCGTGTTTATGCTGCCATCTTTCCTTGATTGCTCTAGCAGTCTCCTAGCTGGAGTCCTTGTTTCTTGCCCCACAGTTCTCTTCAGAACTCCAGCTGGGAAGTATGCAGGGAAATATGCTACTGCCCCTGTTACTTCAATCAAAATCTCATTCTTTGAACATGACCTTTAGCCTGACCTGATTGGACTTTAGTTTTGTTGTTTGTTTGTTTGTTTGTTTTGAAACAAGGTCTCACTATGCAGCCCAGGCTGATATTGAACTCATGGTGAGCCTCCTGCCTCAGCCTCCTGAGTGTTGGGATTACAGTTGTGTGCCAACACACCTGGTTTGGGCTTTAGTTTTTACTACTACCTCATCTTTCCTTTTCTAGAAATATTACAGATTGTACACTTTTTGGTTCTGTGTGAATGTCGCTAAGCTTATCTCTCAGTGAAGCTAATTGAGCACTAGCAGAAACATACCTTGTCCTATGAACCCTTCCCTCACCCTCAAGACAGCCTATTCCAGATGGACCAGATGTACACGTGTTGTGCTGGACTGTACTGGATAACTTACATCCCAGCCTCTGCATCAGGCTGTGAGCCTCAGGGAAATTGTCTTGTCTTTTGTCTTCATAGCTCTGTTTAGTTGGTGCTAGGAATCAGTAAGTACTCTAATTCTTTATTAAATGATTACTATTGAACAAATGAGCTTTTAAATAAAGAGTCCTGAGAATTTTTTGAAAAGGTTAATTATATATATAAAATCAGTTTTACTTCAAGTTATTACTATAACTTTATATATAGCCTAAATATAGTGGTTCTAATTTGTTAGTAAAAACTTACTATTTTATTTCATTTTAGCTATTTGATGGCATTGAATGCGAATTTCCCATATTTTTCCTTTACATGATGATTGATGGTAAGTAAGCTCTTTGCTGAAATTCAAGCTGTGGGATATCAATGGTTTTAAAAGAGCAGAAGAGAACTGTCACTCTTTTTCAGCTAGCCAAAAGATTGCACTTTGATACTGTTAACTGCTCAGCATTTTTATATGCTTCTCTTTTGCTTTCTGAGTGAATGTTAAATCATGTAAAGATTTTAAAAACTACCGTGAAGTAATTAAATATTATTCTTGTTTACATAAGCTTTTTATTAATGGAAATTGCTATAATCATCACATTGTAAATATCTGTAACGTGACTTCATAGAATCAAGTTCTTGAAAAAATATCTCACACATTTGCATTACTTTTTCCATTTTATTTTAACATTTAACATAACAGGAATACTACAATAATTATGAAGGAAGTAATAGATTCTTCTAAAGTGAATTTATGATGCTAAATTTATTCTTCTAAAGTGAATTTATTGAGCACAGATGCTACTTGATTTTATATTTTAGGAGTTTTTCGAGGCAATCCCGAACAAGTTAAGGAGTATCAGGACCTTTTGACTCCAGTGCTTCATCAGACTGCAGAAGGTATAACTGTTATTCCAGAATGTTCCTGCGAAATGTATAAATGAGTTCTTTGCAATACACAATAATTTATATTAAATTTTAAAATGAAGGAAGCCTCAAATGAAATTAGAAAGGTCTCTATTAATTTATTTTAATAAATCTTTTTACAAAATATTCATTAGACCAGATAAGGACAGATAGGAACATAGACAGTCAGGGATACAGCAGTGCTGCAGTAGTTTGTGTGGGGGTGATTTTTTCATCTGTTATTTATTGTGTAACCTTTTTATTCTGTGTAGTATGACGCTAATATAAAGTGGCTAGTTTTTGTCCTGATTATCAAAGGGCTGTGGTCAAGTGTATGCTCCCACCTCCCCATGGACTGCCTGGAGAGGCTCTGCTCAGTCTAAAGGCACTAACATTGCCAAGAACATTTGAGCCTCCATTTGGGAACTGCTTCTAGGGTTTTCACCATTGTATTTTGAATATTTGCTATTATTGCTGAAATGTTCTCTTTTGACAATGGGTATAATATTTAATAAATGATCAAATTCCCATGCTTATGAGTCCTCACTCATTTCAGTCAAACACCAATGAGGCCACAAAGAACATGTAACAGAAAATTTAATTCTCAAAGGAGATCCAAAGGCAGTTGTCTAGATATCTTTAAGATTAGAAGTATTAGGTAGGATGTGAATATTCTCATGAAAGAAGAAGCTTTTTTTTTTACATTTTTTTTATTTAAAGAGGAAAAAAATGGAATTTCAAAAAAAAAGGTAAACAGTAAGAAATCACTACTTGATAAATTACATATTGTCCTTTTAGAAATAGTTGTTCAAGTTACAAAATTAAAGCATACAAAGTAGACATTCAAGCATTGGAACTGCAAACATCTGTTCAACAATCCAACAAGAACTTAGAAATATGGTTATGAATCTTACAAAGAACAAGCTTTTAAAACAGTTATATGGAAGTTAAAGATGATGGTGCACTGGTTTAAAAAAAAAAAAGGTCATATGGTTATCAAAGACATGAAGTGTCATTCACTACACTGGGTTCCCTTCCTATTCACACCATGTTAGTGATATTTGCTGTTTTCCACAAATATCTTAGAGTAAATAGTTCATATTTTATGCCCATCTTTTATAATTCTTATAATGTTAAAAATGGTGAAATTTATATGGGCAAACACTGGATTATAAATAAATACTAATTTTTAAAAGCAGTTTCCTTTAAATATTAAATTACAAATAAATACTAATTTTTAAAGGCATATATATCTTTGTACTCTAATCACTTGCCTAATGAATGAAATAATGTAATGAATGTGGTATTTGAGACCTCTTGAATCAGCTGTTTTGATATTCAGGTCCTTTTAGTATGCATGCAGTTCAGAGTTTCATATATTCCCTTTTTACCTTCATCATGCTTGGAGCGTGGTCGGAGTATTCTTCAAGTATCATAGAGCATTTCACTGGTTTTTGACAAACATCAGTATTGAATGATGCCTGAACAAGGTAGTAAAATTTTAAGGAAATCTTTGTCATTTTATTAGGAAAATTAAGTTATCTATGGGCTGATACTGCAAAGTCTCTGAAAAGATCCTACTCCTTAAGTAATAATTTAGTTTCTATAAGGAATATTTAAATGAGTTAGCCACAGAGAAAGATGGATTTTTTCCCTCCATTGATACAGAATGGTAGATAATGTGCTTAACATTTAAATAGGGATTTCTTTGCTCTAAGCAATGTCTCAGGGTTATAATTCTTTATTTAAGATTATGTGGTCTCTATTTGCGAAACATCCCTAAACTATTAAAAGCGGCTTTCTCTATGCTCTATATATTGCATAGTGTAGATTTATTGATTCACTTAAAGCTCTTAAAATTAATTATTGTTAAAGAAGATGTGTATATATAGTAGTTTAAATCATTACAGTATGCTGTTGACTTAGTGTTATAAAATCAAGTTTTTCTCCCTGGTTGGTTTTCACTGGCAATATCTAAAGGAACCCGAATATCATATCTTCTATAGTTTGTCAAATCCACTACCTCAAATAAAATCATTCTGCCTGCTTTCTAGTCATTTCAGGTTAAGAGAAATTATGGAAGGATCCTGCTTTGTTGCATTTTAAATATACTTATTCTTCAACTTTTACAGGATATCCTGTTGTACCAAAGTACTATTATGTGCCAGCTGATTTTGTAGAATGTGAAAAAAGAAACCCTGGTAGTCAAAAGCGATTTCCTAGCAACTGTGGCCGTGATGGAAAACTGTTTCTCTGGGGACAGGCGCTTTATATCATCGCAAAACTCCTAGGTAAGTGGAGAAGATTAGGAACATTCCCCCACTGCTACTACCTTGTTGTCAAAGTGTTAGAAATAAGTAGGTCTTGGCTGTCGTTTTTTTCTTGTATTTGGGGTGGTATTTCAGACTGATCAGAGGCCTTTGGGGAGTTATCAGTGTGTAAAGTGTGTTAACATGTCTGTTTTACTGAGTGATGATGGACACTTTCTAAGAAAAAAGTCAGATAGGTATGGCTATGATGATCATTTAGGGGATTGCATTCAACTTAGTAGAAAGATTTCTATCAGAAGGGTGTGAGAACTTTGAGTTATTTTTATGTCATACAAGAAAATTTGATTTAATATAACAGTCACATTTAGACATTGCATTAGGAAACTGCTTATCATAGGGAATTGACCATCTTTATAAATTCTTTTTCTTCCAATAAATGTTGACAGTTTTCTTAGTTAGCTGAAAGCTTAATTGAATTATTTATTCATAATTCGTTGAAATTCCTTTTTAGCTTTTCCTACAACCTTAGCTGAATTAGAGTACTCTTGGGCACATGGGAACAGAAGTAAATTTGGTAAACATAAAAAAATCATTATGCATCGCCTGTACCATTTCTTGCTAAAATTTCAGATATGATTAGCATTTCCATCCAAAGGGCTGTCATTTCAAAGTCTTTTATAATAAATAGGTTATGAGGAAGCTTTGTAAATACTTTACCTGCGCTAAAAATAATTGCTTATTATATGAAATACTGTTATTGCTCTTGTTGTTTTAACATTTCTGTATAAGTGCTAAATTAGTTTGTACTATAAGAGTAATCATCTTAGGTTTCTTTTTTTAATATTACATAAGAGGCATATTTCAAAGACCAGATTTTCAATTTGAGCTAATGCTTTTTTTCAGTTTGCTCCTTTCCTAACTGTATTTTTGGAGTCTCTATGTATGTACTTAATGATAATTTAAGAACATACAAAAAATTTTTCATTTTTGAAAGGGCAGCTTTTTGACAAGGATCTATTTTTTTTTATACAGGCTTTGTTGTTTTTAGATTTTGTATAGGGGGAAGAAATATGCATCAAATAGTTTACTTAAATTCAAGTCAATTTGGAAAGATTATCTGGTTAGAATGTTATTTCTGTCTCATTAACATAAATATAAAGAAGCTTTTGGTAACAGCTAAATAAAGCATTTTAGTAGAGCAGCATTTAATCTATGTAAGGACAAGAATTTTAATATCAGAATCATAAGTTTATGTATACTTAGAAATTATAAATGAGCATGATGAATTTTTCCGTGATTCAGAGCCTGAAAACTGACACATAGGAACTGAAATTTAAAGTCAAACCTTTTTCCTTCCTGTCTTACTAAAAGTCCAATCTGGGGTTGATACAGTTAGAAGGAGTATTGCTTGAGCAAAGACTCTGAATAAAATTGACAGGGCTAATGATTTGGGAATACATAATTGAGTATACCCTCCATAAGGAAATTGAATTTAAATAAAGAAAAATGTAGGTATGTATTGACTGATTGGTGAGTCAACATCTTTTGCCATTAGAAAAATGCAAATCAAAACTACATCGAGAGTCTACCTTATTCTACTCAGGGTTGCTAGCATCAAGAGTATAAAAAACAGTAAATACTGGGAAGGGGAAAAAAAAAGAAAAAGATGAACAGTAGTATCAGTCAATAAAAAAGCATTGCTCCTTCCTTACTGCAAAAAAAAGGGAGATGGATCCATGAATATAGGTAGCGTTTTCTCATCATAAGACCAGAGTGCACATAAATAGTACAAGGCATTCCTTCATTCCTCTTTCATGGCTAAAATGAGGCAAAAATACTGCAGGGCTTCATTAAAAAAGAATCAATTTCTTTTTTTTTTTTTCCTGCTGTTTCTAAGAAGACAGCAGAGAACATGCAGAATGTGTATGAAATATGAAGCCACATACCAATTTTCTGCTGATAAAAAAGAGATGTTATGTTCTCATTAATACTCATCTGTACTTTGTGTGATCTGGTTAACTCACTAGTTAAGATGAGTAAGTTTTCAAAAGACTGAATCATATAATTGCTCTTAACTACTGTATACTTCCCTCGAGAGCCATCAGATATCTGGATTTTTATGAAGATAGCACACTTGCTAACAAAATCTTACTCATTTATTAAAAGATGATATCTCAGATATCAGCTTGACAACATTCTGTGACAATTAATTGGAATTATGAGTTTTTACATGAAAGTAATAAAATAATGCATCTTTAAAAACATTCTGTAATACTTCATGTTCATGAATTCAGGCCAGTTTTTATTCTACTGAAATTTAATAAAAATACTTGGCCTATGAATGCCTAAGTGAATAATTATACAACAAATATGTGGCTTCTATTCCACTGTTAGAGAAGATGTATATGCTATTTCTTTTCTTTTTTTAAATTTTATTTTAAAGAGAATAAAACCAAGCAAAATAAAACAATATATTCAATCAAAACAAGGCAGTGTAAGTGACTCAGGATTTCAAAACAAGATAATAGGAAATCAACAATGGTTACCATAATGCCTCTTGTTGTCTTCAAAATAGCTGCCAGTGCCTTCAGATATAATAAAATCAAACAAAATAAAACAGAATAAAATCCAGCAAAACAAAACGTGTGAATGATACAAGATTTCAAAACAAGATACTAGGGAATTAACAATGGCTACCATCTTCAGATATATGCTACACTGTGTATTGTTATCCTCTTAAAAGATGATTAGATTACTGGCTTTAGGCCTACAAAGTCAGTTAAACAGTACAAGCATTAAGTTGTGTTTTACCTCATTAGCTATGATCACAGCCTGGGTTTCTCTGGATGAATCAGTCATTTACGGGGGTAGGGGCGGGGACTATTGGCTCTTCTTGTCGCCTTGCCCATGTGCTGGAAGGAGCTGGTGTCTTGCCTCCCCCAGTCAGCCTGTGCATGGCGCCGACTAACAGGAGGTCTTAGCTTCTTGTTGACTTCTTGTTCTCCTCCCCTGCACTCTGTGAATGGCATCGACTCACAGGAGAGGGCTGCCGTGTGGCTTTCCCCTAGTCAGCCCACCACTATTGCTTAAACCAAGTCCTGAACACCATTTAGAAAATGATTAGATTTTTTACAGTATTTCCTTGTTTTACCTAGAAAACTGACCTAGCAAAATCAATATTTGCTATACAGTAACCAAATAACCTATAAACATGTTTATTTTAAGCTACATGCCATATTTTATAATAAAATATTTGTCTGAAATAAAGTGATCATTAGTTATAACTTCAACCTGTTATGTAAATTTGAATATGTCTCTTGCCTCTTTAGGACCACTGTATAGAAAGTAGAGTATTTTTTAAGCTCTTTGCAAAAACAAATAACCCTAAAAGTATTTATCATATAAAAAGTCACTTGAAGATCATGATCTTTGGACTAACGTGGTTTGTTTTTTTGTTTTGTTTTGTTTTGTTTTGTTTTTTGAGTTTCGGAATACTAAACAGATATAATAACGTTAATGATAATTTTATTCTAAAACTATCCTAACACCATTATATAATATACATATATGTTCTTATTTGATGTATCTGTCACTTAGCTTTAGGAAATTTCACTTCTAGCTTTTAGCTTATCTTTTTAATATGCATGCAACTAACTTATCCTGTATAGCAGACATTTACAGAGATGACCTTCATTCATCTACTATCAGAAGATCTCAAATCACTGTAGATTAAAACTTTATATACCATGTAGCTTAAGGAAAGTGAGTAGATAATTATTTTTTGGGTGGATATTTTGAAAACATTAATAAACATCAACAAAACAGGACATGTTTCTTAAGCCTCAAGAATTTTTAATCAGTCTTAATTAACTTTCTCTCACATACACACAAAGTCCTAAAATATTCACAAGAATTAAATTGTTCTTGAATTTCAGGAAAGACTTTTTTTGGGGGGGGGGGTAACAGGGATCAAACTCATGACCTTGCACTTGCCAGGCAGATGTTTATGCCACTGAGGTAAATCCCCAGCAGGAAAGATCTTTTTTTTTTTTTTTTTTTTTTAAGAATGGGTATTATTTCATTTCTTTGGGCCTTTTAATGTGATTAAATATATATAGAAATATTTTAAAATAGCCAAAATATTATACTCATGTAAAGTCACCAAATTAATTTCTTGGATCCCTAAATTCCTTGACTAATGACGTTGTTTTGAGTCAAATTTATTTTCCTATAGACATTTAAATGCTTATTAATACCCAGTAAATTTGTAACCATGAGATAGTTATTTTTTCTAATCTAGATTTCCTTTTATTTCTCCTCTCCTGGTTTGCCTTTTTTATTTTCCTTTTTTTCATGCCCAGGGAAAAAGTCATTGGTTTTGAGATCGTAAACCTAAGAATCAGTTCAGAGTGCATATGTGTTGTTCCTCCTCCTCTACTACCTACGTGACTTGAAAAACTTATTTTTAGCTTCCATGAAGATCAGTTTCCTTATTTTGCAAGGATTAATTAGTAAGAAATACACTGAAAGCTTTTACTTTATAACAAGTATATATTTAAATGATACTTCTAGTTTCTGTCCTTTGTTTTCTCTTTTCCTCCCAGCTGAATTTAAGGGACAGTATATGTAAACATACATTTCATAGCTTTGTTCAGGCAGCTCATGAGCTATTCTTATATGTACATAGTCATAAAATTAAAAAAGAAAAGAAAGGAAAAGAAAGCCCACCACCACTGCTCCTGGCCACTCTTCTGCTTGCTCACTCTGTTTTTGGAGGCCTCTTTGGCAGCCACCCACTGCTGTGTTACTGTAGTCTAGTAGAACCAATAGGGCAGCCTAATTGTTCTGCCTCTCCCTGAGGGCAGCCTCACTATTCTGATGTACTACCTTTTGAGTCCAGTATTTGTAACAAAGATAAATCTATTTTATTTTAGTCTATTTTATTTCATTCATGATATTTCTTGCCTACAGTTGACCTCAAAGATAAAAGCCACTGATTAATCCTAGAAATTCTTTTTTAAAGTCATTGATCAAATGTCTCCTACTATATGCAAGAACGTAGGAAACTGAGATGTTTTCATTGGCCTATTGACTTCAGATGCATCTGACTGTTTTGTCACATGGTTTTGCTATTGATTAGCTAAAGATAAGTAGATAAAAGTAAACAAATAATGTTTCTATATTGTAGTTGCTCAGAGATTTCCCAGCTGTTACACTTAAGGAAATTTGAAGCAGAAAGACATCAATTTCTGAGCAATTTCATTATCTTTTTCATGGTAGCCACATGATTGCTAGTGACCTAAATTGGGATTTCTACTCTGCAGATATACACCTGCAGGTATCTTAAAAACACATGTAGTGTTACTTTAGAAGCATTTCCTAGGAAGACTTTCTTCCTAGGAGATTTCCTAGATACTGCCCACTTGCCCTCCAAGGAAGCTCTGCAGAGTTTCGCTTCAGAGGACCTTTCCCACCACCATCTCTTCCCTGCATCTTCCCCTCCACCCAGTTCATTGCAGAAGACACCGGACACCCACTTACTTGGGCCATCTCCCTCCTCACACACTGTAAATTACCTTCCTTGTTACATCCTTGAGTTTTTATCAAAAACTGCCATAAGGACCTACATGAAAAGGGCTTCTACATGTACAATGTGGTAGCAGGTAAAGACGTTACCCTCATGATCATCAGTGCCTGATGAAAATACCCCTTTTTGGAAATCTTTTAGAATTTAAGATTAGCAAGCACATCTATCCTTAACAAACGGATCTCTTGACAATTTAAACATACTATTTTTAAAATAGCTTTATTAAGATGTGACTCCTGTACTATACATTTTACCCAACGTTTACAGTTCAACAGTTTCCAGTGTGGTCATAGAGTTTTGCAGCTATCACAATTGATTCAAAACATTTCATCATCCCACAGAAGAACCTCTTACCCTTTAACAGTTCTTCCTCATTGTATCTAATCACTTCCCTAATGCCCTGTCTCCAAAACCAGATGCTTTCTGTTGCCTATTCTGGACACTGCGAATACCCCGAGTCATCAAATACATGGCCTTGTGTGGCTGGCTTGTCTCACTTAACTGAGCATTTTCTAAGTTCCTCCATGGTGCACCCTGCATTAGCAGATTTTTGCTTTCTATGGTGGAGTAATGTCCCATTGGATATATATTGCATTTTATTTTTCTATTCCTCAGAATGGACATTTAGATTGTTTCTATGTTTTGGCTATTATTAATAATGCTACTATGAATGTTCATGTATAAATTATTTTGTGACACATTTTTGATTTCTCCTTGGTGAAGAAATTTTTTATTTCTCCTAGTACAGAAATCATTAGGTGATATGCTTCTTCTATGGTAAACATTTTGGACAACCTCTAGACTATTTTCCAAAGCAGTATTATCATTTTGCTTTCCCACCAACAATATATGAGAGTTCCAAGTTCTCTACATGCTCACTAATGCCTGTTCTTATCTGTTGTTTTTTTATTACTATTATAGCCACCTTAGTGTTAATTGGTACCTTCTTGTGGTTTTGATTAGCGTTTCCCAAATGACTAACATTGAGCATGTTTTCATGTGGTTTTTGGTGATTTATTTTACTTATTTAGAGAAGTGCCTGTTTAGTTATTGTGGTCTTCTTTTTTTTCCAGTGCTAGGGACTGAACCAGAATCACTTTACTACTGAGCTGCATCCTCAGCCCTCCCATTTTTACTTTGAGATAGTTTCAGTAACCTGCTCAAGTGAACCCTGACTTGCCATTCTCCAGTGTCAGCCTTCCAGCCAGCTGGAATTCTATGCATGTGCCATGGTGCCCAACTTAATTGTTTTTAATGTGGTTTTGGTCTGTTACTGAGTTGTAATTTTTTTGATATGTTTTAAGTCAAGTTGTTCAAATATTTTCTTCTATTCTGTGGACTGTCCTTTAACTTTCCCAATGGTACGCTTTGAGGTTCAAAAAAATTATAGTTTTTATGAAATTTAGTATCTCTTACTTTAATGTCACCTGTATTTTGTTGTATTTTTGTCTAAGTCATAGACACAAAGATTTACTCATAACAGTGTATTAATCTGCTTTCCCATTGCTGGGACAAAACACACACAGGAGGGAAGAAAGGTTTCTACTGGCTCAGGGTTTCAGAAGTTTCAGTCCGTGGTAGGCTGACTTAAAGACAGAAACTTAAAGACTTCCCACTGGAAGGGAAAGGCCCAGCAAAAGAACACTGCTCATTTAGTGGGACCAGAGCAGAGAGACGGAAATGGCACTGAGAAGGGTCAGGCACCAGATACATTCCCAAGGTCACGCCCCTCTGATCCTCTTCTGAATAGGCCCCACATCCTAATCACCCACCCATTCAGCTGTGTGCTTGCCAGTGCATGACCCACTGATCAGGTTAGTACCCTCCATATCCAGGAATCTCTTAATCCAGTTAAGTTGACAATCATTATTAACCAGCACATGTGGTCTTACAGTTTAGCTCTTAGGTTTAATTTTTTTTTATTTATTGAGTTTATTTTTGTATATCATATCTTCATCTTTTGCTTTTGGATGTCTAGTTGTCCTGGTGCTATTTGGGGAAGAAAAAAACCTATATTCTTTTACCCATTGAATCATTTTATCATACTTATCAAAAATTAATTAATAGGGGCTGGGATATAATGATTTTTTTTATATGAATGGACAGTTTATCTTGAAAGGATGTAATTTTTTTGTCTATTGAATGGGAATATAGGTTCTTTTCCTTTATTCTATTGATATACTACAATAATTAGCTTTCAGATGTTCAGCCATCTTTATATTTGTGGTCTAAGTCTTCTTTGGTCATAGTATATAATCCTTTTTTTTTTTTTGCTAGCTTTCTTTTGCTGGTATTTTTCTTTAAAATTTTTGTGTCCATATTTGTAAATGGATTTTAGTTTATTTTCTTGTGATATTTTCATTTTGATATTAGAGATGATGTTTCTCTACTGATGCTAATTACAGTATAATCCAGAGTTACTGCTTATCCCTTAGGGAGGCACAGTGGCCTGGCCATTGCATCTTTATCTCGAGGCCTGTTCTTTTTTAGATGTGCCTCCTGCGACAATTCTGGTATCTTTTTCTGCTCACTTCCTAGTCCCAGACTATATATTAATTTCTATCTATCTGACTTAGCTGCCTATAATTATGTTACTTGTGTTACTTTTTTTTCCCAGTGGATGAATTAATCAGTCCTAAAGACATTGATCCTGTCCAGCGCTATGTCCCACTACAGAATCAACGCAACGTGAGCATGAGATTCTCCAATCAGGTAAGAAGATGCTGTCTTTCTTAGTTTAGACTCATGCAAAGACATGTAGAGCTTAACTGAAGAGGAAGTGTTATGCTGAATGGAATTTTTTTTGCTCCTTCTGAAGGAAAAGCTTGCCCCTTTTCTGATTAGTGAAGTTATTTGTAGTAAAGGGCTGTTTATTAATGAGGAAATAGGAATCAGACATGTCTAAGGAGATGGCTTTTGGGTAAGGACATGCTCCAGAATAGGTGACTTTAAGGTTTCACATATTTTCGAGAAGTTGCAGAGCATCTGGGCAGTGAGAGAATGGACAACATGTTACTGAAGCAAGTGGAATTCCATAAACTGCCGTGTTTGGTGTCTCTCTCATGCAGTGTCACTGTGACAGGACTGAGTCACTCACTGATAAGAGTTGTTCTTATACTTGCGGACATGTCAAATAAGAAATGGTTTTTAAGTTTTTATATTTAGTATTTGTGGATTTAGACTGTGTTGTGTCAACAAACAACAGGGATTGGCAAGATTGATGTCAACTTGAGCAAACTCTCGAATATGAAATGCCAGTAATGAGGACTGTTAAAATGAAAATGCAGTGGGTTGTGGAAACTGCCTGAGGAGAAAGGAAATGAACTTGGATATGTGCCTGGGATTCCAAGCAGTTAACGTGCATTTAATAAGAAGGGCATCAGCATTTCCAGAGGGTATGCTTACAGACTGACATGCTCCTTTTATTTTAAAAAGTATGTTTCCCCCACATACACAACACACAGAAACACCAAGGAATGCTGCCTTTAATGAGAGGAAAGGAGAGCCAACAGGTCCATTTGGTTCTATTGCACTACTTCTCTGACTCCTCTTGGTCTCCAACAAAAGATATAATAAGCCTCAGAGAATCTGTGTGAGAGACTTATCAATAAAATGTTAAAATTTTCTCAAAATAAAGTCTTTGTGTTAACATGTGATAAAAAATTTTTATTGACCTGTTAAATCCCACAGGATAGGGATTTGACCTATGTCTTAAGCCAATCTGTAGTGCAATCTAAATATACAGTCTGTACAAATTTGAGATGTTCAGTTTTATTTGAAAAAATGGTAAAGCCAGGCCTTATGGTATATGCCTGTAATCGCAGCACTCTGGGAGGCTGAGGCAGAAGGATCACAAGTATGAGCCCTGCCCGAGTCACTTAATGCCTTGGGGGACTCTCAAAATAATGAAAAAAGATCAGGGATCTAACTGAGTGCAAAGGCCCTGGGTTCAGTTTCCAGTACCAAAAAATGAGAAGAAATAGCGAATTAGGGACATTCCAACTTCATGTTACCCAGTACTGTGACTGGGAGCCATTCTAAGACCAATATGTTCTCATCGGCGTAACATCTCCCATGTGTGAGCCACTCTAGGGTGGTGAGTCTTCAGAACCTTTTCTTAGAAAGTACAGAACTAGGTCACAGACTTGAGGTATGTGGGAACAAGAACCAGGGAGCAGCAGAACATTTTACAGGCACATGGCTAACAAAGTTCTCCATTACAACAATCATTTAGTGTTGACACATTTCAGCCTGGTTGTAGTCATGTGCAATTTTTGGCCTACAATATGCCTCAGTTCTTTCCTGCTCAAGAAAACTTATCAAGGTAAAAGTGAATGAATTTTATAGAGAATTCACTCTACATTTACTTTTTATTTTGAAATCATTTTCTGATGTTGCCTCTAAATATTCTGCATGTCTCCCACAGGAAACCATATCCTAGCTCAGAGATGCTGGTGGAGAATCTCTCCTACAGCCATGTGGCAGATTTATCTTTATAGCAAGCATTGTACACAGTTTCTGAGAGGGTAGTAATAGGAGGATTTGCAAAGAAAACTGCTGAGAACTAACATCCTATGCCTTTGGAAGCTTAGGTGTGGTGGTATATAAAATAATGAGCTTCCCTTGCCATGTTCTTAACCATTTGGCGGTTTCTGGCATGGCCCTATCCACTGCTAGGGCTGGGTGAAGTGGAATGATGAAATATAGGTGTCAGACACATCACAGATGTGTATTTCTCTGCTTGATCTTTTGGTTTCAGTGGCTGCTGGGTCATGATTGACCAGATCAGATTTTGTTTATAGCAAATCTATGAGGATTGACCACGTGCTTTAAACTCTGCCAAATGTTGGCAAAGTAAACGAAGCAGTAAAATCCAAACAATCCCTGTCTTCCAAGGGAGGTATTTTAGAATGCCCTGTGATCACCCTTAGGCACTGATGATTCATTAGGGGGCTCAGAGAACTCAAAACCTGTTGTTCTTCACATTTAGGACTTATTGCATAAAAGTATAAAATAAAGTCAGTGAAAAGCAAGACACATTGAACCAGTCTTGCAGAACCTAGGCATAGGCTTCCAAGTGTTCTCTCGTAGTGGAGTCAAGTGATGTGTATGACGTCTGACAGTGGATCAAAGCATTACCAAGCAAGGAAGCTTGCTCAGATTTGGATGACCATGATTTTTATTAAATTATTTTTGTACTGCTCATCCCCCCCAAAGAAAATCAATTGTTTACCATCGATCAAATATCACAGTTTATTCAGATTTTACCAATAATAAATGCACACATGTATGTGTGTCTGTGTGTGTGTGTTTCTAATTATCATAATGGATTATTATATGGCTCCATTGGGTTATCCATTTATAACCATACCCACTCCTTTTACCTTAATCCTTAACCCTGTGGCAGTTTCTGATATGTTCTGTTCTTAAATTTTGTCATGTCAAGAACGTCTAACAAGTGGATTGGCATTTTTTCATTCAGTGTAGTTCGTGTAAGATTTATCTAACTTGTTACATGTATTTTTAGTTCATTTCTTTTTATTGCTCAGTTGTACTCCATGGTATGCTGTATTATAGTTGAGTTTTAATTCACACTTAGTATCCTGTGGATTATAGGAAGATTTAACTATTTTATGTTTATTGAGCAGTGTATCAGATTGTATGAAAATTTTTATTTCAACTACAGAATTTGATTTATGAAATTCATAGAGGTGAAGGATAGTCTATTACACTTATCTAAGTTTTAGCTGTTACATTGTTCTTTCCTTTCTGAATGCCCCAGCCATCTTCTCTATTTTCTTTGTTTCAAGTGCTTCTTTTTATGCATCATTTAATGTGTAAGTGTGCTAGCAACAAATTTCTTAGTTTTCTTTTCTATGAGAATTTTACATTGCCTTCTTTCCTAAAGGACAGGACATTTTTTTTGGTGGGGGGGGGGAATCTAGGATTTGGTTGACAGATGTTTCCTTTCAGTGCTAAGAAATACCATGCTGCTTCCTCAGGTGAGAAATTCCCTGTCAGCTCAAATCTGTTCCACTATAGGTAATGTGCCACTTCTCTCTTACCCAAATACTCTCTGCCCCTGGGTGAAGGGCCAGATGACCCCAGATGTAACTGAGGCAGATGGATCTGCCCACTTGCTGATGCCTTCAATGCTGAGCAGGGATCAGGTAGATTTGCCACTGCTTGGAAGGCTCTGCTAGCGCTTTGTTGCTGGTCCGACCACAGTCAGTGTCCTGGTTGTGGAACACCGCTGGGTTGGCACACAAGTATTTTGAAGCTGCTGGGAAAAGCAGACTGACCAGTTGAAACCATAGCTGAAGAGCTGGGGTTGGAGCTCCTTGTGTGGTCTCTGTGGTGCTTCTCATTTCCCAGTCCTTTAGCAGGAGAGGACAGACTTGTCAAATCTTCTTACCTGTGCGCATTTATTGTTTTAAGCCTAGGCCTCTCCAGTGCCCAGCCCAGCATGTAGGGGCTCTCAGTCTCTCTTCACTGCTATTCTTCAAGTTCTGAAGTCTCTAGGCAGTCCAGCCTGCCTTCTTTCCGGTTTTCAGAGTTCTTTAACTATTTTGTTCCTACTTCCAAGTTTTGTTAATGGGTAATTTATCTTTATAAGTCTTCGTATGAGTAAAAAGGATTCCTTTTTCTTTTCTTGACTTGTCTTCAGAGTAATTTTTTAAAAGAACAATACTGGCTTATTTGTTGAGCATTTATTTTTTAGCAGCTTTATTAAGATACAATTTGTACCTCATACAGTTCATTAAAGTATATAATTCAGTGGGTTTTTATTTACCACAATCAATTAACATTTTTTTCCATTGAGAAATCCATTACCCTTTAGTACTCTTCCCTTCCCTTCCCTTCCCTTCCCTTCCCTTCCCTTCCCTTCCCTTCCCTTCCCTTCCCTTCCACTTCCCCCTTGCTCAGCTCAGCATTAAACAGCTACTAGTCCACTTTCTGTCTGTAGGAATTTGCCTGTTTTAGACATTTCACATAAATGGTTTAATGTAATAAGTGGTATTTTATAAGTGACTTTTTCCAATTAGCATAATGTCTTCAAAGTTCATACATGTGGTAACATATAACTGCTTTTCATTTCTTTTATTGTAGAACAACGTTCCCATTTAGTTATTTATCGCTCTTTATTTACTCATCAGATGATAAACATTAGGTTATGAGTATTATGAATAATGCTGCTCTGAACTTTCAAGTACAAGTTACTATGTTTGTTGTAGCAATCTATTGTAGGAGAGTCATACAATATTCTGTGTCTGGTTCATTTTATTTAGCATATTTTTCAGAGTGACTTTTTTATTTTATTAATGTCGTGTTTCTTTTCTTTTCTTTTCTTTTCTTTTCTTTTCTTTTCTTTTCTTTTCTTTTCTTTTCTCCTTACTGGTTGTTATGTTACACAACCAGTAGTCTTTATTAGCTAGTCGTACATTAGTGTGATTCATGGGCTGCTTCATCAAGTAGTCTTCTCCCCTCACCATCCCGACAAGAGGTGAAGGAGATGTGGTTAGGAGTTTCATTTCCTGATGGCTTTGCTCATGAGTCAGGGAAACTGTGGCAGCAGACTAGACCCTTACTGCCCTTTCCAGGTGCCAGAATGTGAAGGAAGTGTTGCTTGCACTAGAACCATAAACCACTCCAGACTATTTGTTTTAGGAAAAGCTCTGCTTTGTCACTAACTATAGTCCATATGTGAGGCATAGCTAGCCACTTCATTTATTTATTTATTTATTTATTTATTTATTTATTTTTATTTAACTTTTTGGCAGTATTGAGGATTGAACCTAGGACTTTTGCGCTGAACTATATCCCCAGCTCTTCCTGTCTTTTGTTAAGGCAAGGTTTCACTAAATTAGCCAAGCTGGGCTTAAGCTTGTGACTCCTGCCTCAGGTTCCTAGAGTGCTGGAATTACAGGAATGTCCCCCCGCCTCGACTTCTCACACCCACACTCCATACTACCTGCAAGCCATGTACTCCTCTGGAGCTCTTCTACTTGGTGAGTCAGCTCCCACACCTGCTATAGCGTTTTGGTTCTACATGGATTTCCTTTGCTGTATTCACTAATGCATTTCTGTTTGCCATATTTCACACTAGAAAGATACTGAAATATCTTGTTATCTGATGATCTTGTCATCATTGCACAGGCTTTAGTCTGTTTTCTTTCTTTTTAAAATCTTTGGTCATTTCTCTGGGGTCTAAAGGTGATTAAGAATTGAATGGATGTGCTTACTGTTCTCATCGATAAACAGCCAAGCTCCCAGCCTTCTGAGTCTTAACTCATTACTTCTAAATGTCCTTTCTACTGCTGTACTCCATGCTTCTTTTAGACATTGGTAAGTAAACCTAACATTGAATTGAGCAGAGTAATTCATTAAACAATTGTGGTTTGCTCACCATAGGTACATACAAAGTAAACTCTGTCTGGTGAAATAACATTTGAAAGAAAATAACTTATTTCAAACTGCTAATTGATCCATTCTTTATCTTTCAAGCAGGGCAACAATGCCTGCTTCTCTATCCCTACTTTTCTATCATTCAATTTGGGAAAAATAGAAAAGAGCATATTATCCCATCCTGTAATGAACAAGCTGAACAGCTTTGGAAGGCGTCCCTTAAGCTTGCATTGTCAAGCCCTTTGTGTACCCTATGCTGTGACAGTTGTCATGCTGTCATAGTTCCTGGTTTTCATGGCTGATTCTCTTGACAATAGAGAATGTGTCTGTTCCTCCTTTGCTTCTCTTAACCTTACTACGTACTTGACTATTCATAAGAATGAAAGAGATGTAAGAGTATCAACTATTGACTGTTTATAGACATGTAGAAGCCATCATGGGCGTCATGATGGCTTTTTAACACCTTTCTGTGGTAAATATTATCATGCCCATTTTACAGGTAGATATGAGTCTCAGAGATTTAGTAATGTTTCCAAGGTTACACAGTAATCAGGTGGCAGAACCAATGTGAAGATGTTAACTGAAGAAGGAAAAGAAGGATTGTGAAGCATTTCAAAACAGTTATTTTCATCATGGCGTGATGACAGAAAAAATACACTAGCTTGTTTCTTAACAGCCTTGCTCAGTGTTCCATCACAAGAAAGCACCTTTACCTGTGCCTGAGGGTATCCTCAGGTAATACTGTTTGTACACTTATAAGGGAAATGAGACTGTCTCATCAATCAGTATTTATACCAGCCCCAATTAAAATTAAATGCGTTGATCAGAAAAAATCCAGAACTAAGAAAAGTTGAATTGAAAGTGAAAAGAGAGGAGAGACCTGTGGAAGTCATCTGAAAAATTAAATTAATATGTTTTCACATTGGTATAAAATATATGCTAGGATTCATGGTATATTACATTTATCATGTTTAAAGGGTCTAATTATTTCTTCCGTGTTGTTTCTAGTTGTGCTGGTATGAGACCAGTTCTACAAGTCTCACAATTAGTAATTTTATTAGGAATTTCCTTCTTCCTTCCAAAGGAAATCCTCTTCAAGGAGGCTAGCAAGCTTCTTTGCCTGTTTGTTCCCTCCCCCCATTCACCCTAACTAGGTTCCTCCTAGGGAGCCCATCATTTTCTTTTTGCTTAGGAGATGCTAGTACTAGATGCCCAATGATTATCTGCTAATGAGACTTCCATTGTTCATACTGCACTGCCTCTGCCACATTAGTGTGAGATAATGGTTGCTTGAAAACTATTCTGGCCTTACTGATCTTTCATACTTGGAAGAGGTCTGATTGAAGGAAGCTAAGTAGCTAACTGTGTGTGTTCCATCGTTCATTGTATTTTTGCATTACAGTTATCCACTGGGGATAAGGTGACCCTGTAGAGGACATCCAGTTATATATTAATGGAGGAAGGTGGATTTCTGGAGTTCCATAGCAAATAGACTTCATTTTGAAATTTTCATTATCATAATTAGAATATAGGAAGTTCCTAGTTAAATAGGAAAACATACCTAATGCATTTTTAAATGTTTGTGAGATTCTGTTTGAAACTACCATATTTAGTAGGTAAGACCTAGCCAAGAATTGGGTTTTTTTTTTTTTCTTCCCTGAGTTTTCTGTCTTTAAATCAATTTAGGAAAAGTCAGTCTTTTTTCTGGAAATTGATGTTGTTGAAGGCAATAGAACTCCTGCATATATAAGTCATTCTAATATAAAGAGTCATAGAAAAAATATTCTGATATGAAAATGTTGTTCAAATACTCTAGGATACAAATAGAGATTTCATATTTTGGGGTGTTCTACCTACTAAAGTAGTATAAGCACAGCCTTTGATAGCAAACTGATCAACCTTTGTGTGCCTTAATTTCTTCATTTATAAAATTAAATTAAAATTAAAATTAAATAAGAATTAAATGAGTTAAAGAGCATAAACAAGTTCTTGGCTTATACTTAAAACACCCAGTGCATGTTAGCTATTGTTATTATTTGTATTATGATATTTTCAATGCAGACATGGTAGTTAATTGAGGTGTGTAATAGGTATGAAAAGAAATGGTACAAATTCATGTTACTGTGAAACATGGCTCATGGTGGAAGCTGAAAATATGGGTGTAGAAAGTTGTCTCTGAAGGCCAGGCAGCAGTTCGTTGTTGGATGTAGGTAATGCAGATGGTGAAGTAAAGTGTAGTCTAAGAAGGCAGGGCAAAGGAATCTCAAAGAAAATTAAAACATGTCAGGAATATGAGAGCATGGGGAATTCAGGAGGTAGTCTAAGAAGGCTGAACCCTAGTTGTCTGAGAAGAGCAGCGAAGCACTGGCAGAAATCCAGGTCTAGTCCATAGACCTTGCAGATTCATTGTAACCCGGAGAAGGTCTCCTAACAGCTCTACAATATGGACTTACAGCTATTTCCCTTTTTTAAATTCTCATTTCAAATCTACTGCGTTTTTAAGGGTTTGTTGTTCTTAGGTGATTTAAGGAAATTTTGTATTGCTTCAGTTCATCCTAATGCTCTCAGATAGTTTAACCAGTTTGGGACACAATTTCTACTTTAAGGATTAAAAAAGAAGGAAAAAGGCTCCACTTCACTATCTTGGCAAAGAAAGAAAAATGTGTGTGGGACCAAAAAGCCAAATTTATCTACAAGCATAGCAGTGAAGTTGGGTACTAAATAGAAGTTCTTGTGATTATTGTAATAAAACAGTATAAAGCAGGCAGGGCATCAAAAATGTTTCTGAAAGCCTAACTTGAATATACCACAGATACACAGAGGTTATCCTCAGGTAATACTGTTTGCAGTGTATAAGGGAAATGAGACTGTCTCATCAATCAGTGTTTATACCAGACCCAACTAAAATTAAATGCCTTGATCAAATGAATCCAGAACTGAGAAAAGTTGAATTGAAAGTAGAAGAGAGAGAGACAGGCAGAGAGCAAGCTTAAACACATTTAATAGCATTATTCTAATTAATCTACTGAAACTTATTAAAATTAAGAAACTCCAATAATAGGCATGAAATACATCTAAGAATGAAGCCATCTTTTAGTTACAGTTGAGAAATGTAGAAGAAGGAAAATAGAGCCAAGTAAGAAAGCAAGACTTACAGTTCAAAATAAGGATCTGCAAGAAATATTATGGTCTACTAGTGTTTTAATTAATCTAGTACTTTACTCTGAGGAAAAAACATTTACTCAAATAACAAATATAAACATATTTACTCATAATTAAGAAAATACCAACCCTAGAATTTAAATACTTCCCTTTTTTCTTATTTTGAATCTATTAATTTCTAAGGTCTGTTAGTCTTTAAAGGAAGACCTGTCAGTTACTCTTGTTCTTACCTCTACCACTTGCTCAATCACTCATATAAGGAGTTGCACTTTTCAAAAACCGGAAGCTTATGCTTTGTTGGCCCTTCTTCCCGGAGGGGTGACTTTCTCTTAGAATGTCCTTGGAGAGTTCCAGGTGTTTTTGCCATCGTGCTGGTAAAAATTATGGTTATTTTTCATCAGTTCCTTGAGAGACAGTATGTTATATTGATGGCACAGTTGTGATAGAGCAGATCACATGTGTTAACGCTCTCTTGAGAAAATTCACATTTGCATTCAGAAACAGCCAAGCTTTGGATCCGAGGAGACTAACATTTAATGTGTAAAATTCATTTAAAAAATTAGATTCCCAAAAATGAAAGACCCAATCAAAAATGGTCAGCCAAAATGAATAGACCTCTATGGAGATGGTGGAACAGTAAGCAGCAGAGTAAACAGCCTCTGAGAAAAACAATCCAGATGCTGAAATATAAATTCTCGAGAAGACAAGAAGGAAAGAAGTGGTTCCCCTCAACCCAGGAAGAAACTAAAATGAAAATTGAAGTTCATAGAAAGAATAAAAAAAAGAAAAACTTAAACAGAAGAAGGCGGGAGCTGGCAGCACTTTCACTGGGAGCTGGACCCACTGTGCGAGAAGCACTGCTGGAACCTGGGGACCACGGTCACAGTGAAGTGGTGACTGGCAAGCCCAAAGACCTCGGTGGGGAGACGCCATGGCAGAGGGGAGCAGCAGACAGAGAACTGCACTGGCTAGTGGTGAGTGTGGGGCACTCAGTCCTCCCATGGAAGTGGGCGATTGGCTGGGCATCATTTTGGAGTCGGGTAGGATAAGCCCGGAGCCAGAACTGCAGCTGGCTTCACTCAGCCATTCCTGTCTCCGAGCAGACTTGTGGGAATTGCTTGGACTGGGTCCCGCCCCTGTACACAGTCCAACAGCCATCACCCAGGTTTCCCTAAGGCCATCCCCAACCAGCTCCACCTGCCCCATGCATGCTTTCTGTACTTTAACCTGCTGCCCTGCCCATACATTACCTGGTGAGGGCTCCCTGCTGTTAACCAGCCCAGGAGGGAGGTGGCAGCCTGCCCCACCCCTGCTTGCACTCCAGTAGCCATCAGCAGGCTGGGAAAAGCAGCAGGCAGCCCTATACCAGCACACCCAGTGGTCAACATCAGATATTCCTAGCCAGCACGGGATAGAAAAAGCAATCTCACTTCAGAAAAAGCCAACACAGAAAGTGCCAGGGACCCCATTACCCACTTTCTGGAAAGAACTAGGAACATGACAAGAGGAATAAGCAAAAGGCAGTCTTTGGCTTCCAACCCAAGCAGTAGTGAGATAAACACAGGAGAGGTAAACACAGGAGAGATCGGAAGTCGTACACCTGCAGTTTCTGAAGCAACAGCAAGTGAAATAAAGAAACAACTTCAAGAGGCTAATAAAGAACAGCAATACTATCCCAAGTAAAAGAAGAAATGAGAAACATAATAAAAGAATTGCTAAGTACCTCTAAAGAAGAAAGATGGAAGAATAGAGGAGCATAGAATGAGGGAAACCTTCAATGAAGAATATAAAAAAAATTTAGAATACGTGAAACAGATCCAAAGAGATTGCCAGGAAATTAAAAGCTCCATTAAAAACTGACAAAGCTGCTTGAAAGAAACTAAAGATAGATTATCAAACCTTGAAGACAGGTTTGTAGCTAGTGATTGTGAAAGGAAAGATCTCTTAAAAATAATAAGGAACCAGGAAGTAACAATACAAAGGCTACAAGACAACAAGAGGAAGTATAACTTAAGAATAAAAAATGTGAATAAAGAAGCAGGGGTACACACAAATGAAATACAAAGGTTATCTACAGAAATAATTAAAGAAAACATCCCAAGCATAGGAAAAGAAATGATATTTTGATAAGTGAGGCATACAGAACTCCAGCCAGCTATAACCAAAATAGATCTACACTCAGACATACAATAATCAAGGTCCCAGAAATTCAACACAAGAACAGAATATTAGAAGCTGTCAGAGAAAAGAAACAGATCATCTATAAAGGAAAACCATGACAAATCATGACAGACTTCTCAACACAATCCATCAAATCAAGAAGAGCTTGGAGTGAAGTATTCCAAGTCCTGAAAGAAAATAACCTCCAACCCAGATTGATGTACCCTCAAAACTATCTTTCAAAATTAATGGAGAAACAAGATGCTTCCACAACAAAGAGGAACTAGGGGAGTTCATGACCACCAAACCAACCCTACAAAAAATACTGAAGGACATTCTAGAGAGAGAGAAAACAGACCATGGTTTCAGGGACAGTGGCAGAGGGGGCTCACTGAACGGGGCAAACATAGGAGTGAAGGGGAAAAGTAGACAACCAATGTTAGAAAAATTGCATGGCAGAGATGAGGCAGAGAAGGTTGACCATAATCACTAATATGGATGGCCTCAGTTCACCAATAAAAAGAAACACAGGCAGAGTGGATCAGTAGATAGGGTCCATCAATATGCTTTATATGGGAAATACATTTAACCCAAAAAGGAACTTAGAGACGGAAAGTCAAAGACAAGAAAATAATGCTCTGTGTGATAGGGAATCAGAAAAAAGTGAGGGTTGCTTGCTCATCAGCAGCAGATTGGTTAGAAAGCCATGACACTTTTATACAATGGAAAACTACTTAGCTATAAGGAAGAAAAACCTCGAGGCTCTTGTAGCTAAATGGATACAATTTGAGATCATGCTCGGGGTAAAAAGATTCAGAATCACTTAGGTGAATAGCGGGCTGCCTCCCTAATCTAAAAACTAAAGGAGCTAGTGGGACACAAAATGTTTAATGCACCCTGTGAAGGTGAAAGGGGAGGAATTGTCTAAAAAGGGAAGGCAGTGGCCATTGTTAATCTTGTATCATAATTTGAAACCCATATTATTTTCATCACTCTGTTTGGTTTTATTCTATTTCAGTTTGTCTACTTGTATTAGATTTGATGGTTTGGACAGCTATTCCAAAGATAGCAGGATATATTATGGTAACCATTTTTGATTTCCTATTAACTTTATTTGAAGCCCTGTATTGCTTTCACAGTTTTGTTTTGACTGATTTTATTCTATTCTGTTTTGTTTGATAATATTAAGTCTGATGTTACAGGTAACTATTTTGAAGACAATATGATACACTATCATGCCCATTTTGGTTTGACTATTATCTTCTTTTAAAGTCCTATAATGTCTCCAATGTTTTATTTTTATTTGTTTTGTTCTGTACTTTTTTTGTTCAATTTTATTATGCCTGATGATATAGGCAATTCTTTTGAAAATAACAAGAAGCATTACGGTAGCCATTGTTGATCTCCTTGTATTTTGTTTTTGAGTCATGTACTATGTTGAACCTTTTGTTTTGATTTACTCTATTTTGTTTTGTCTCATTTGGTTTTATTCTTTTCAAAATACAAATTTAAAAAAATGAATAGACATTTCACAGAAGAAGTGCAGATGGCCAGCAAGTATATGAAGTGCCTGACACTGCTGATCATTAGAGAAATGCAAATTAAAATAACTGAGATTTCATTTCACCCAAGAAAGAATAGCCATTATCAAGAAATCTAAATGCTTGTGAGGCTAAGGAGAAAAAAAGGAACTCTTCTACTTTGTTAGTGGGAATGTAAACTAGTGTAGTCACTATGGAAATTGATATGGAGATTTCTCAAAAAGCTGAAACTAGAAATTTCACTTGACCATCTATTCCCCTTCAAGGATCTCCCTAAAAGTGTTAAGGGCATCATATTATAGTGATACATGCATACCTATGTTTATAGCAATAAATTAATAATAACTAAACCTTATAAACACCCCATATGTCCATCAGTGGATGAGTGAATAAAGAAAATGTGGTATTGACATTCAGTGGAGTACTGTTCTGCCACAAAGAAAGATAAACTTGAGTCATTTGTAGGAAAATGGATGTACTTTAAAACCATAATGTTAAGCAAAATAAGTCACACAAGCTTAAATACTTCATAGTTTCTCTTATATGAAAAACTAAACATAAATACAGAGCAAAGTAAAAGATAGGTAATAGGAAGTAGGGTCATGGCTCTTTCTCATGGGGGAAGGGAACAAGAGATGAAAGGGAGGGGAGCAGGGAAAGGAGATGCAACGACGATTGAAGATGTGTTACGCATATGTGCCTGCTCTCTGAAGATTATGCATTACAAACATGCACTAATAAAAAAGAATGAAAATAAGCAAGAGGCATCAAGAAGAGGAAGAGGAGAAGAAGTAGTAGTAAATAATAGTGGTGACCTGCTCAAGGTTACACAAGGAAATCATAGATTAGAACCAGGTGTGTTAATGTGTGGCCTGGTGAACCATGGTGACATACAGTGTGGTGAAAGTGTACACTAATGGACCTTACATTATTATGATTATGATTATTAATGAACCTATACATTATTATTATTACAGGACCACTTTCATGTGTTCACATCATCCTTTGGTTGCAACTAAACTAGATGAGTCATAAGCAGCATGTTTTATGTTATTGCATGTTCTACACCAACTGCCACTGCTTTTTTTTTTTTTTTTTTTGAAGGTAATAGAAATACAACAGAATAAGACAGAATAAAGCCAATTGAGACAGTGCAGTGAATTTGGTACAGAACTTCACAGCAGGTTACCGGGACAACAGCATTAGGTACCATAGTGTATCTCATTATCTTCACAATAGTTTAGTCAATTAAGTATAGCAAAATCAAACCAAAGACAGAACATTATACAATCAATCGAAAGAGAATATTGAGTAAAGCAATTAATCATAATGAAACAAAACTGAAAACAACACTTGCTTTTAAAGAGAAGATAGAGGAGGCCCCTCCATATTGCTATATTGCTCAAGAGATGCTCAGACCTCTGTCCCCAGTTGCTAACAGGGGAGGGGGGTTGGGATGTTTGATTCCAAGCCTGTGCACCGGTAGTCTCACAGGAAACACTACTGGGTCACTTCTTGGCTCATATCAGAGGAAGGCGCTTACCAAAAGGGGGCGTGAATTGCTTCTTTGTGCAGCCTCCTGGATTCCACCATGACCAAGCCACTGCTTTTGTAACTATACTGTCAACCAATAATTGGTTCATTTATCCACCAATTACCTGTAGTAGCAGGAAGACATTTGCACTTTCTGTCATTTCTTTGTCTTTTTCAAAAGCTGGAAAATTTCCTCCTTATTTTGCTTTCTGAGAATGCACAAGTTTACACATACTGATATTTCCTATATAACCTTTTATAATTTCTACAGATTAAATATTATCCTGTTTTTTAAATGACAAGATTGATTTGCATTTGTGAAGAATTATGAAAGATATGAAGGAGGTACTAGCTTCATTAAGTAGAAAACTACTAGTTTACATATTTTGGATTCTGTTCAACTTTGGAAAAATTAAATGTTCAATATTTGACCTTTTAAATTTCTTTCATCTCTGTGTCTCTAATTAAGCTACCTCTTAAACATGTTAGCTATTGTTTTAACTTGGCAAGTTATTTTTAATCTGGAATTTAGTTTCATTGAAATATTAGCTCTATCAATTGGTAGTTTTGCCTTTGTTCAGATTACATTATTCTTATATACACTTCTTAAGGATGATTTGAATTAGAAATATTTGAATATAATGCCTAAGAAATGTACTTTATGGAAATCATTTTCAGAAGCTAGAAGGTCACATTCATATGATTTACATAACAAAATTTCGTGCATAACTTTCATAAGCATGATGAACCTTCATGAATGTGGGCAAATATTGCAAATTTAATGTCTCTGTATGTGAGAAAAGGAGGGGGGAGAGAGAAAGAGAGAGAGAGAGAGAGAGAGAGAGAGAGAGAGAGAACACAATGTCACCAATCTTATTAGAAACATCTTCCACCATAGAAGCCTGCAGAGGCAGATTGATGAATACAGAGGTACACAGTGACGTGGTGTGCCAGGTAACTGGACACTAATTATGGCTCTTCTAATCGTATCATTAATCGGAGACTGAAGAATCCATGGAATCAGCTCAAGAATGTTAGTTAAATGTGACAAAGAGGAATGAATACTTCTGTGTAGCCTAGCATAAGCCCTTCATTGTACTTAAGTCAAAATTGTTAAAGATGAGAAATAAAAGAATTAAAGTTGAACTAATAGACCGAAGTACATTCTATGATTCTTGCTTCTATGACTGGGTCCTTCGTTTGAATCTCAGAAGGCTGAAAAAAGACAAACCAACAACTAAGTTGACTGGCTTTATTTCTTTTTTCCCAATGATCCTAAAGCCTGGTTTTCCTTTGTCCACCATTAATACTTTCCACCAGCTTGAACCAAGGGTGGTACATGCATTACTGTCCCATTGGTCAGTTTGTGCCATTGGTGGTACAAGCACATCTAATCACTTTTGTCAGTCTTTATTAATAAAAAGCTACCCCATGAGACAATCATCATGTACCACCAGTGGTTCAGGCTCACCAACAGCAAGACAGGAGTTACCAGCCCCATCATGAACGGTCTTTCTTTGGTTGAAATCTGCTACCTAAGGTCCTTTTCAGTGATTCAGAAATCCTGAGAGTGAAACGCCAGATTTTCCAAATCTATATGCCTCCACTTCCCTCACCTTTATTGGTATTTCCTGAAGCTGATCTTTTCTGTTGTGTTTCTGTATGTGTATTTGTTCCTGCTCTTGGTTGTGATTAAAGCTATGGGAATACCGTGAATCAGGGTTCTTTCATCTGGGCCCCTGTGTAATCGTTTTATCATTGTTTCTGGGACATAGGCAAGACCCTTAGCACTGTCATTTCTTTAAACATACAGAACTGTCCAGTTTCAGCAAATACCTAGAAAGAGGTAAAAATAGTTTAACAAATCAATTCCTTGTGACAAAGCTTTCAGTATTCTCTTATAAAATAATTGGAGTTATTGAAAGAACTGCTGTCAAGAAGCACTGCCTGATTTATTCATTGGGCTGTTTGTAACTATGTGCATAAGCCTGGGAATACTTTTTAAAATTCATTTGTTTTCTTCTTAAATAGAAAGCCTACATAATCCATAACCCAGTATATAAATGCACAGATCCGAAAGGGTCATTTTCTCCCTCGCCAGCTTTCCTGTTGTGCAAATTTTAGCTTCTTAACTATGCTTGATAGTGTTATTCCTCTGATATTTCTACTAAACTTTCCTCTGCTTTCCTGTTAATTTTCTCCATGTTGCTGCTTTGGCTTGACTGGAAATGACGTTTCAAGAGCCAGTGCATCTCAGGCAGCACACGCATGTATGCAGACGTGGACTTGGCTCCTGCAGGGGAAGTGCTGCGGGTGCGGTGCCTCCAGTTGAAATTGAGATGAAAAAGGCATCTGTCTGGCTTCTTCAGCTAATGAGATTTTGCTAAAAATGAGTGTAATGAAAAAATGCTGAATGTTGGCAGAACGTACTGACGAAGGAGCGTAAGTGAGTGCTGGTCAGACCTTAAAGCAGAGGTGTAGGATAGTTCCAGTGCACTGCTCTTGGGACAAGACCAGCCTCAGGTTAGGAATGACCCATTTGTTCGGTGGCTTCTTTTTATTTTTTCTCTCTCCCTCCTGTGCCTTTCTTTCAATTAAAGACCTATTTAAACCAGCCACAGCAGATTATTCTACATAACATGGAGCCCATTAAAAATAGAAACAAGGCTCAATACAGTACTGTAAAAATAAGAATTATAAGGTTTTTTATACCCTGTATAGGTGATTCACTAAAAGTGGTAGTAATTTATAAATTTAATTGCCAAGAACTACATTCAAAAAACAGATAAGAAAATGCACATTTTCTAACCAGCAGTTGAAATTGAATTGTGTTAAAACCTAATTTCAAGTACATGGGGAATGAACTGTTGGAACCTTGGACCATTCTTCCTCCTAACCTATTATAAGATGTTCATATAACCACATGACAACTAATTTTATATAACAACTTGACTGGACCAGGGGCTGCCTAGCTGTTTGGCCAGACATTAGTATGGATGTTTTTATGTGGTGGTTTCTGGATGAGATTAACACTTAAATCAATTTATTAAATAAAGCAGATTGCCCTCCATAATGTGGATGGACCTTGTCTAATCAGTTGAAAGTCTAAGTAGAAAAATAAGACTGACCCTTCCCTGAGTAGGACAAAGATTCTCCTGGGTGACTACTTCAAAGTGGACATGTGCTCTTTTCTTGCCTTTGGACTCTAACTAAAACATGAGCCATCCCTGGGCCTTAAGTCTGGAGTCTTTGGGCTAGAACTATATCATCAAGGTCTGGAAAGACCTTCAGACTCAGACTAGAGCTGTGCATCATCTCTCAGGAGTCCACCTTGCAAGGAGCCCTGCTGATCTTGGGACTTGCCAGAGTCTGTGAGTGATGAGTGAATTCCATAATCCAGTGGCAGCAAATCTATATCACGCAGCATGTGTTCCACAGTAGGCTATGCTAGTATCATTGAAAATTCTAAAGGTTTGCCATCACTGCTATCACCTCCTTCCCCAATCTTTGTCCCCCTCCTTAACCTGTCATAGAGAGAGGGAGAGGCAGACAGACAGAGACAGAGACAGAGAGGGGCATATCTGTATGCATAGGAATGAGTATATATGTAATCTGATTAGTCCTGTTTCTGTAGCGAATCCTAATACAAGCCACAGTAGTAGTGGTATATAATGTGTGAAATGCATACTATGACATAGGCTTTACTGACTTCAGACCTGGGTATATCAATACTCAGGTTACATTCTATCACCTAAGATATGTGACCTTAGGAAAATTATTTACCTTTTTCCTGAATTTTTAAAATGAGATTTTTTTAGGAGCATATACAATGTACTTGAATAACACAGATTCCCAAGATATATTAACATTCTTAACATTCTAAACCAAACTACAAGACCAGTATAGACAGTAAAATAATGAGACAAATCTTACCAACAAGTTGTTGTATTATTTCTGTGAATAAGTTGTCAGTGAACAACTGTGCATCTTTTCATCCTTCTAGAGAAGATTCAGACCTTCCACTGCCTCACTTCTAAAAATCCAACCTACTGATCTTTCTGAAAATAATTTTCTATTGATTCAAATAATCTAGTAGTAATGATGCTTCTGAATTATTTGGGTTGAGTGCTTATACCTCTCTTAAAAGTAAAATTACAATGGGGTGTTTAGTGGTGCCAGCATGTAATCATAATAATTTCCAGAGATTTCAGCACAATAAATTCATTATTAAATGATTAAAAATGTGAAAATGACATCGATAAGTGTGGTATAGCTACAAATAGAATATTAAATAGAATGAATATGAAGGCATGCTGATGTACAAAAATTAGAATACCATGCTATATAATTACTAAATGGAAAAAGTACTGAGTATGCTGCTTTTTGTGTAGAAATGTAAGAACGTATACTGTCACTTGCTTTTATAGGTGTGGGGAAATTTGAGAAAGAGGGATGAGTAATCATAGCAATTACCTGGCTGTTAGATGGCAAAGAATGAGCCAATTGGGCAGAAAAGATATTCGCTGAAAACTTTGTCATAAGTTTTACATGTTTGAACCTTATGAATGAATTGTCTATTGAAAAAGTTGATTTAAAAAAGAACAAAGGGAAGAAAATCTAAGGGCATATTCACATTCAAGTTTCTCTGTCCACCCTTTGAAAGTTTCCTACAGTTTTTCTTATAGCCCCCCGGTGTAGATCTCTCAGCCTTATACTTTGACCTAATTTCAGTAATATAAAAGCTAGAATCCAGACAGATGTACGTGCAGTGTCTTAATTACTGTAGCTTTAAATGTTAAACAAGATGAGTTGTAGCTGTAACTTGGGGGGTACCCAGCTAGTGGGCAAGTTATAATATGAAAAATGATTAAGGTGGTGAAATTTATGTTTCTGTTATCACAATGAAAAATGCAAAAAAAATACAACTCAGCTTTATTTATAAAAATGAGAACTTTGAACCAGAATATTTCCATCTGTAGGTTGTTGGTTTTCGATCATGAGAACAATATGACTTGTTACATTTTTGTGACATGTGTATGTAAGTGTGTATACATTTAGTTATGACTATGTCTGATGATAATGTCTTCTCGCTGTGTCTTCAAATGGTGAAAAGAGCAAGGGAACTCTCTCCACCTTCTTGTAATGGATCCCATCCCCAAAACACAATCACCACCCCCGACACTGCCTTTCCTAATAGCATCACTTCAAGGTTAAAGTACCATGCATGAGTTTGGATGGTGGGAGAGACAGACATTCAGACATCAGCATGAAACAAGGTGGTACACCACCTGAGGATTTCTTTTAAAGGATGTCTGGAATTCTTTGGGCAAAGACCAGCTATATAAAAGTAGAAAAATGAATGGTTTGTGTGTCAGAATGATGGAAGCCAGTTCCATCTTGAGTGACACAGATTTTAACAGTAAATGTCAGCAAAGAAGAGAGAATACCTGTAAGTACAACAACAGCAAGAATTTGTGGCCTTTATTGAGTGTTTTATGTGTCAAACACTGTGCCCAGTACTGGTTTGTTCTCTAAATCCTCAGCAGTTCTCTGAGGTAAAGACAGCTGTCACAGTCTCTACAGATGTGAAGGTTTGCAAACCATCTAAATGTCCATCAAAATCAACATTCCGTAAATAAAATATGATTTAGCCATATTATTTAATGCCCTGCAGACTTTTTAATAATAGGTCTGTCAAATAAAAAAAGATACTAGCAAAATGTTTGTGTGTAATAATAAGTACATTTGAAAACTTCTGTGTTATCCTTTTCTTCCAGCAGAACCTGGTGTCTTTTGGTCCTCCAGCCTCTGGATCATGTTCATCTTATAATGTGAAAGCCTAAAATAGGGCCTTCTATATTGATGCGCCATTTGTCAATTCAATGAATGCATATAAAATGGAGAATCCTACTACTGTAAATTGCTTGAGTGTGTACGCACACGCTCTCTCTAGCTCTGTGCACACGCACGTGTGTGCGTGTGTGTGTGTGTGTGTGTGTGTGTGTGTGTGTGTGTAGAAAATAAGATATTAGCTACTATTAGGATGTTATCACAGAGACTTCATAAAGTTTAGACAACAGTGTTGATGATTTAAAGAAAATGATTAAAAACAACAAGAGATGGCTCTAACTTAGGAATGAAAGGGAGGTGATTGTGATAGAGCTGCAGATGCTGAATCCTATGGAGAGAGGGGTGAAAAGTACCATTTGGGCTGGAGCTGAAAAGCTCACTCTCACCATGCAGACAGCTTGTGATGCAAAATTTCCAAGATGCTGGGTTTTTAGAGCTGAAGAATTATTGCACCATCTAATAGTCCCTAACTATGCTCACCATGATACAGCGTGCATTGTGGCTGTTTTAGAACTGAGCACTCCATCAGACAAATGGAAACATTATCCTAAATAGCCTATGATTCAAACAGAAGATACCAATTTGTCCATTAGGATCTGTAAGCAGCCTCATTTGTTGTTGCTGAAATGCATCTGTATTCTAGTACATTTATATGTTTTCATTTGCTTCTTAAAAATTCCATAATTGTTCTGATACATAATGGGCCATTCCAAAAGTATTCCTCCTTTTGAAAAAGTAAATACTGTGCTAGGCATCATCAGTTTAATTTTTTCTTTTGTTAGAAATCTTGTTGAGATTTGGAATAATTAATTTTTTTTACTCTTGAGAAACACTTAATTGAAAGGTCACTATTAAATAAAAACAATTTATAACAAATGTGTATTTGTTTTTCCAGGGTTGTTACATATTTTCTCTAATATATTCATTTAAATCATATGCAAGTCTGCCTGGAATGACATTTTCATGATTCTGGGAACCATCCCTTTGATTGTATATTTATAGCTGATTTATGTATTCTGGTGTTTCTTGCCTGCCATCATACATAAATTGTAGTGACACAAGGAATACCATAGAGAGAAACTGATGTAAAATCAAGTGTTTTACAGCTTGTTATTGGGAATGCTGGATTCATTACTGTAAAGGAGTTATATTTGATCAGTGTTTTCAGAGGTCCCTAATACTGTAATTTATTGGTGCTTCTTAATGTTCTCTGTTAATTATACACAGACTTAAATTTGGTTTTATTTTAATGATGTATAATATATGTTATAGTGAATCTTTTCAACAAAGAAAAGAGTAACAAATATCCAATACTGTCTTTGATTAGAACTATTAAGTCCAACAGCTTGTGTTTAATGAATGTAATGTTAATTATGTAGTCAACTGGGTAGTTCATTCTCTACCAAAGAGCTGTATATTAGAATAAAGCTATTTCAAGGGATAAGGTGCAAGGTGCAAAGGAAAATTGACTAAAAAGAAAGAGAACAACCTTATGTGTGGTAAAGGTGCAAAGGAAAATTGACTAAAAAGAAAGAGAACAACCTTATGTGTGGTTAAGATGGCAAATGAATGGTTTTAACTCACAATCATTTTTTAAACAGGAATATATAAATGAACTTTTATTTTTAGTTCCTCCTCTTCTCTTCAGAGTTAAATGATAGAAAATGACTCTCAGTCCTGAACTACTCTTATGCATCATTCAGAGTAGCCCTGACAATGTAACCCATCTAATAGTAATGAGATTTATTACTTTCCATTCCTTGGTGTTCCATTACTCTGTCTACATCATCAAATTGATTAGTAGGCAGCAGCAATCAAGGAGAGAAAGGGGGCTGCTTGGAGCCAGCTGGTGTCTATCATTTTAATGAACTGCTTAGAGATGGTTAATGTTGTCCTTGATTCTCATTGTAACTGATGGTGGCAAGGTCTTGTTAAATTTTTTTTCTCTCTTATTTTATATTACAGGGCCCACTGGAAAATGATTTGGTAGTTCATGTAGCACTTGTAGCAGAAAGCCAACGGTATGGGTAGTGTATTCTATTGCGGGCAGGGGAGGGAAATTACTGCTTTATGCTTCCCATATTGACCATGATAGTAGATATTAATTTCATTGGCCTCTTGACATGGTTTCAAGAATGTTATCATGTCATTTTAAGTGCCAGCACAACCTTATTTTTTCATATTTAAAAATACTTTTTCTTAGATGATGTGAATATTAAAAATTGTAGCCAGTGCTGGTGTTGTCTGGGATATAGTTTTGAGAAAGTAATGCAGATGCATTATGGGAATTCCAAAAATTAATATTCACCCTTACTGTCAGTCCTAAAGCTCATATGATCCTTTGGAAACCATCCAGAGGGCCTCTCTATTCCTATACATGTGGCATATTGCTGATATTACAAATTAATAGTATGTATTTGCCTTTTTATCTCATTCATTTCCTGAATTGTAAATGCATTGTCAAAAAAATGTGTTTCTCTTCTTTTCCCTTTAATTCTTTAGCCTTCAAGTTTTTCTCAATACATATGGCATTCAAACCCAAACTCCTCAGCAGGTAGAGCCCATTCAGATATGGCCCCAGCAGGAGCTTGTGAAAGTAAGTGACTCTGGATCTTTCTTCTTCGCAGAAATAGCAGAGCTGGATGATAGGACTTAGTTTATAGACAGGATGCATAACTGAAATCCAATCTGAGATGGGGTCATTAATCCCAAAGTTTCTAATTAAATTGGGAAGCCCACTTATTTTTCAACTAAAAAAACCCCTTCATTACGTGTATTAAATTACATGGATTGTCAATTTCTGCTCTTTACTGAAGTCTATTACTAACATAGGCTAAGCACTTAAATAACAAATTTGTCTTAATTTTAATTGTTGTGTGTAAAATTATCCTTTATATTTTTGTTTAATTTTCTCCTTTATTAACCGTTTAAAAACTTCATATCTAAATATTTTTGGTAGCCACTACTTCCCTATTTGGAGTCTGAAGTAACTCCTTCCTCTTTAGTTTGTTGAGTGTTGAAGAAACTGTAAAATAATATCTGAGTTTATCTTTGATGGAGTTTGGGATGAGATTAAAAGGCGACTTTTGAGCCTTTTGCATACAGTTCTCTCAAGTACCCGTGTTTGTGATTTTAGAGACAGGAAATTATTGCTTCTGACTGGTTATTCATAAACTACCAATTTTGTTTGATAATTGTTAAAAACAATAGAGGACAGACTCCCCAGTGTTCGGTGGCAATGTTTACAGTGTATCTGAACTGGTTAGGATGGTGTTGTCCGGGTTGATACACGTGGTTGTGCTCAGAGCCTGGGTGTTACAAGGGAATGAAGGCTTAGAGGCAGGCGCACGGTACAGGGGAACCTTCTGGCCGTCACACTGAGCCTTGCCCGGAGGCAGCTCAAGCAGAACGTGAGACTTGGATCACCGACAGCACCACCTCCTGCAGATCCTTAAACCCCCCTTGAACAAATTTAGAGCCACCTTCCCCATTTTTATTAGGCAGAAAAGCTGAAAACACAAAAATCCTTTTAAGTAGTTTACACTTAAAAATCACACCACAGTGTTAATGGTCAGGAGCTATATTTTATGGTGAAGGAGGATAAACGAGACCAAAAGGGCATGGAGGAATACAAGCCAAGCGATGGCACAACATCCAAGACTCCTGCCCTATGCATGTCCTCAGATGCAGGCTGTTTTCATGGTCTCTCACAGAAAGCTCTAACCAATGGTAACAAGGCTTGAAACAAATCAACTCAAACCTGTTGTTTTCAAGTCTAGTTAATGTTAGCAAAACTTTTCTGGTAGGTGAGTCCGTACTGTACCAGATAACGTGGAGTCAAGGTGTGAAAAGCCAACATGGCTAGCACATTACTTGAATATGATATTGAATTCATTCTCCAGCAGACACCTGCTAGTGCGGAACACTGAGGCACCAGGTGAACTCTGAGTCTAGTGGTGTGAAAATAATAATTATAGTCTCCTTTGATTACTGCTTTAATAGATGGTTGTACAAAGTGTGGAATCACAGAGGCAATAGAAAGTATTTTGTTTTGGAGGTGGTGAAGCCTTACAGCAGGTCTGCCTTTCTTTGTCTGTGTTAGATGGTATTAAATGATTTGCACTTTGGGTGTGTATATGACTAAAAAAAAATGTGATCAACAACCAAGCTTCCCTGTGCACATGTCAGGATGGTGGCTTATTCTTTGTGGCTGCAGCCTCCATGTTGCAAACTAATGGCTTTTTAGGATTCATCCTCTAGGTGGACGGCAGCACACTGCTCCTTATGAGTCAGTCTTCTGAAAGTAAATGTGTTCTTCTAAATCTTTGTTAACGCACATTTTCTTACATCAGTAGCTGATCCTTTTCTGAGAAGCTGCAGCTGCCTTCATTCAAATCCCTGAAAAGGATATAAGGGAAAATAGTGAAGAGCAGGGATTTTACGGTGTGTGGTTAGCGTTCATGATGTGGTGTCTGGTGTGACTGGCTTCAAGGTGATCTGGATCAGGGTTGTGCTCTTACATCAGACCTGGTGTGAAGCACTTCTGTACTTGTGGGTGGTCATTGCTATGTATTTCAGCACTTTAAACAGTGTGAGTGTGCACAGGTTGGGGCAGCAGATCTGCACCTTGGAATGCAGGTCTGTCTGCTTGGCAGAGACCTGCTGTCCCACAGGTGACATATTGAGAGCAATCTTTTACTGTGTGAACAGCAGTAAAGGAACTCTCCCTAGATTGGTGTCTTTCAGCTTGTGCATGATTAATATAACCACTTGTCTAAAAGGAATGTAAAATAGTTTAGCATACATTTATTTCTGAATAACTGAAAGTATTTGAGGGAAAGGGGGCTCCATCTACTGTCAGTGCTAGTTTCAGGGTTGCTGAGTTTATCCTTATAGAGAACTTTTTTCTGGCCAGTTGGCTTATACCATGCTTAGTGCAGAATCAATATTCATAGCACATGCAGCTCAGGAGGACATTCAGTTGTTCCCTCATCATCTATCACGTGTATCCTGAATACCAGCTATATGCCAGGCCCAGTGCCAAATCAGGAATGCTTTTATTTTCTAAGAATGTACAATTCTAAAAGAGAGAGAGAAGAGCTCACTCTGACACAACAGAATGAACAGAGAACTCTGGTAACACATTGATTTTATATATGATGAAGCTGTTATCTGAAATCAAGTCATATCACAATCAAGAAATTGTATAGAAACAGTTGGTTTGGGCTGGGGATTTAGCTCAGTGGCATAAGCGCCTGCCTGGTAAGCGCGAGGTCATGAGTTTGGTACCACCAAAAAAAAAAAAAAAAAGGAAGAGAAAAGAAACAATTGGCTTGATTTTCTGTTTAGGAAAATTTAGATTTTTACCTCTCATCAAATTCCAGACAGTTTAAAAATTAAATATTTTAATGCGATTTAAATGTAAAATCACTAGAGGAAAACTAGAATATTTTTATAGCTGTTGGGAGGGAAAGTCCATTCTTAGAATGACAGCAGTGCCAGGAAGCAGTAATAAAATGATTTAAAAATGTAACTAAATGTAGCATAAACAACCTATTAGGTCAAAGGGGCTTATAAAATTTTCTGGTAGGGGCCAGGGATTTAGCTCAGTGGCATAAGCACCTGCCTGACAAGTGTAAGGTCATGAGTTTGATCCCTGGTACTAAAAAATTTTCTAGTAGAAAAAATGTTTATATTGAAATACTATATTCTGGCATGTTTGACCTATCATGCAGTCATTCTCCCATTTCATAAGAGCACTGAAGAAGTACAAGCTGAATAAAATATTTGATTCAAAGAATAATATTCTCAAGATCTTTTACAAATCATAAAGAAGGACAAATACCCAGTAAAAAAGGAACAAATGGGAAAAAAGGTATACAACATACAGATAGTTATTTACTGTATTGGAAAATGCTCACACATAATATTTGAACATGGTACTCTTTTAACAAGTATGATTTTGACCAAGACAGTGACAAAGAGGCCTGTGCACTGCAAATGGCAGTGTCAATTTGTACATTATTTTTAGAGGGTGACCAGCCAGGCATTTTACTGCAAAGAGAAATATATTCTCTGTGAACAAGGAAGTCTAGGAGATTATTCTGGGATATAACTGTACACTGTCCAAAGATGTTATTGAATTCTTTTTAAGGTAAAATTAGAGAGCTACCTTCACCAGAGAATTAGGATAAGGGGACGTCTAGGTTGGACTAACTGCTCAGCTCCAAAATTCACTTCTAATTCCTAATTAACTCCTAATTCCAAGATTTCTAAAGCTGTCTGCTTTTACCTTACAGAAATTCTAGAAGAATCTACTTCACAGTGATATATTTCCCTGTCTTCTAATACATCTACAGAATTTTTTCCCTAGTTACTATATTTCAACTTTGAAATATACAGTATAGAAAATGCATAGGTTCATCTTAACATCTTGAAACTATAACACCACAGTGTTAAGTTTAAAAAATAGGACACATAATAAAAAAAATGGACACATTACAGATTATATATTGTTTGAACCCATTTATGTACTTATGCATATGTTGACGTATGTGTATAATATGAATATGTATTTATATACTTTTTAAAATCTGTGATCCTACGTATACTTTTGGTGTTTCCTGGGATTACACAATAAATTATACCCTTTTGACATATACCAAACTCAAATAATTACATAAGATATTGTGAGAATAAACAAGACCATATACTTTTGTTTATAAAACTCGTATGATCAGAAAAATGCAAATGATTCCATTTGGTAGGAAATAACTTGAATGTGGAAACCTCATAGATTAATGGCCTTTTTTTTTTTAAGTAGCCAGATTTTTTTAGTGACACAGGAAGGATTTGTGTCTTTTGAGTCCTTTTATGAATCAAAACCATGCATACTTTATATTTATGACAACTGTTTTGCTCTCAAAAACTCAGTTACTCCAAACCTAAATTGATAACTGCAGCTAGCCCTTACATTATGTTTTCCTGATCTGTTTTTCTCCAGAAAGATCACAAATTAACAGGCCAATAATGAAGGGAAAGAAATTGGTAAGAAAAGAAAAGAGCAAAGCAAAGCATGAAATTTTCGCCTCATTTACAAATTTGTGTTTTACAGGCTTATTTCCACTTGGGTATCAATGAAAAGTTAGGACTCTCTGGAAGGCCAGATAGGCCGATTGGCTGCCTCGGTACATCAAAGGTACTCAGAAAATTTCCTCATAGAGTAACATTTGTATTATAATATTTCCTCGTAAAATGATATACCATTTATACTTGTGCTAATTATGTGAATTGTCATTTTCTGCAAGTAAATCTTATATCACAGAAACTTTCTGAGAATAAGTCACCATCTTGCTACATTATTTCTAAGCTTTATAAAATACCTTATTTATAACAATATTTAGTCAAACACAGGCTCTACCCCTCCTGTTGGCAGAGATCTACATAAGGGCAGTCTACTCCATCAGCAGACTGATTGGGTCAAGAAATTTTACAATAATATTATATGAATTTTTGAAGTTATTTAAGCATCAGTTTTAATTTTTTGTTGGGATTTATGGTACTCCACCTTTGCTTTGCTTTTAGTATATTTTGTATTTAATTTTTATTTTTCTTTCCAGATTTATCGCATTCTAGGGAAGACTGTGGTTTGTTACCCTATTATCTTTGACTTAAGTGATTTCTACATGTCTCAAGATGTTTTACTGCTGATAGATGACATAAAGGTAGCTTTATAATACCTTTTGGTTGAAATGGGATGACTTTGCTCCTACTGATTTTATCATATGTTGTTAAATTGAGTGCTCCTGGGTGTCTGTTACAATGAGGTAATGCAGTGTAAAAGTTGAAAATAAAGCACCACTTTGGAGAAAGAGTTTAGATTACTAGCAGCATTAGAATAATAGATGGAATCTGTCTTACATGAAGACATACTATGTTACATGATGTTGCTGTGTCACCTTTCTACAAACTCAATGAAAAGATATAGTTTGTAAAAGTATAGGAACTATTTTTAAACTATTCAAATGGCAGTAATCATTTATCTTTTTTTGAACAAAAGTCAAATTAGCAAAATAGTTTTCTTACAAAGTATGCCCAGTAAGACCTCAACTGTTAAGTCTGCAAGTTAAAATCTCCCCCACTACCCTTTTTATTTGCAAAGTAGAGAATCTTAGTGTCATATTCCACAGCATGAAATCTAGGGCCAGATTGCATTTGTTAAAATCTTGGCTCTGTCACTTACCAGCTGTGTGTTCTTGGGCAAGTTATTTAACTGTTCAGTGCCTGTCTTCTCATCTATAAGACTGGTTCATAGTAGAGATATTCTGAGAATTAAATAAGTTAGTATATATATAAGCTGGGGCCTGGTGCTTGATGAAGTGTTATATAGATCTTTGATATGATGATTGGATAGATAGATTGGTGTATATGTAGATTGATGGTATCTTGATGACCAGATTGATTATTTAGTCAGATAAATAATTCCCTTCATATTGCTGATAGTTCAAATAAATTCAGATGAATTTCTACTACCTGCTGTAATATAAATCCATAGTAATATGGAGTGAAAATTAGTCTTCCACATAATGACACAAAGATGACTTTTTTCATTCTGGCACCATTCTTGAAGTTTATTTTTTAGGCAGAGAGAGAAAAAGCATACACATGTGAGCGAGTGCAAGAGAGTGCATAGACATTCACAGCAAGAGAGCCTTAAAATATGGATGATGTGATTACTTTTAAGAGCAATTTTATTAAAATGCTTTCTGTATTAAGTATTCTGACTTATCCAGGTTTTGATTATGTACTCTATTAATATGTGAGTATTGTTGACTTGGCCTCTTCTGGTTAAGGATCCTCATCTTCTTAGGTTCTATGCCATTACACCTTGCCTTGCTCTTATGTTTTGATAGAATGCACTACAGTTCATTAAACAGTATTGGAAAATGCATGGACGCCCACTTTTTCTCGTTCTTATCCGGGAAGACAATATAAGGTAGGTCAATGAAAGACGTGTGTGTATCTCATGACTATTAACACCATGAACCCTTTGGAAGCAAGAAATCCTTGCACTTTTGCATCTCTTATCGTGTGGCATAGTACTTTACATATATAAAAGATAGTATTAGATTGTTAATTTCCCTCTTACTAATATGTTAGTTTTCTTCTTTGTTACGTTTTTCAGAGGTAGCCGGTTCAACCCCATATTAGATATGCTGGCAGCCTTCAAAAAAGGAATAATTGGAGGAGTCAAAGTTCATGTTGATCGTCTACAGGTAGTCTGTTAAATTTCAGTATTTCTGTGTTCAGAACAGTTAATCTACAGTACAGCTGTATTTCTTAGTATTTGTTCAGTTTAAGGTTTTTGACTTAGTTTTATTCCGTGCTTATCTTCTTATTCCTGTTGTCACAATGTCAATTTACCTGATTACACTAGTGTTTCTTAAAAAGAATTATAAACCTCAGTAGCTCATTTTTAAATTCAAATTTGCATTTGAATAATCTTGTCCATATATAGTGATGAAATGACCCATTGTATAATATAGGCTGTTAGAGACAAGCTAGCTGACTTTTGGTTCAGTGTTCTTTTCCTTACTCTACTATAGCATTCAATTGGGGTCCTCCTTCCATTCAAATATCACAGCCTTATCTTCACAGTTGCCAACTCACCTGGACTCTCTGTTAGCCGTGGCAACTGCCCTGCCCATAGCAATCTTCTCAACAGCTTTTGTGCTTCAGCCATACAAATTAATTACTATATCCTGGACCTACTGTTCCCACCATTTCCTCTGCTTGAAATAGCCTTTTTCTTTCTAGCTCAATGAGCTTTGAAATTTTAACAAACTTTAAAGGTTAATTCTACAAAATATCTCAGGATAAAAGTGACACTTCTCCTCTTTTATGACCTTTAACTTAAACTACTCAAATTGTACTCCATATGGACTAATGTCATTTTCTGTAAAACAATTGGGGCTATCATATTGGGTCTTTATTCAACATTGTATAAGAAAGAAAATTGATAAAGAAGGACCAACAGAGGTAATGTTATAAATGACATCTTTACATATCCTGACCACTGGTTGTATTTTGTATACCTGATGGATTTTTATATAAACAATAATATTTTCCATGTCTTTTATTGTTTTTCTTATTATAAATCTTCCTGGGCAGTTTCTTTGATTTTTATCTCAGCTTTTCTATTGAGTTTTTAAAATTTCCTTTTTTGTAGTAATCTGCTTTTGTTTTGTATGTGTTATACTTTGTGTTAACTAGAAACTTTTTTTAAAAGTTTCCTCTCAGGTGCATTATCTCTTTCAGATTTTGTTTTCTCTATCTTTCACATTAAAGGTATTTGCCAAATATCTGGCAGTCTTTAGTTATCCCTTCATTTTTAAAAGTAAAGAAGTAAAAAGTTTATAGGAAGCTGTATTGTGGAAAAAAGATTCATGCCTCGATGAAGTCTCCTGTAAAATGGTGTAATGACAAAGGCTTCTAGAGGGAAGCTTCAGTTGTCAGTATCTGGAGGGTTTTTTTTTTTTTTCTGTGAGGCTCTTCAGTGTCTCCAAAAATAAACATCTGATTTCATAAATAAAGGACATATGATTTGCTTCTGTGTGGTGAGATCAGTGTGGGAGAAAGGACTCAGGGGTCCTACTGTGAAGTGTATGAACCTTCACCTTTGTCCTGGTAGTTCCTGTTCTTTACTGTGCCTTATACTACCTGGTGTAATGTCATTAACCGTTAACTGGAGAAAAAGCCACTTGTTTACTCAAAACTAGGGAAATGGAAGCAGGTTCTACTTCAAGGCTTTAAAAACGAATCAAAAATAATTCAGTCCTCATAAGCAGTGCAAAACCCTGAAAGTATTTCTACAGTGATTCATGCACAGTGTCTCTCTTTCATTTAAAAACTGCCTGGCAAATTAGGAGAGGTGATCAAAAAAGGGCAAAAATGAAACACAACAGAAATAGACCTATATATTTAAGAAATCATATAAAAAATTTGGAGAATTTTATTAGGAACTTTAAAACTATAAAAAATGAATAAAATGGAAGTTCTAAAGGAAAACTTCAATTATTAAAATTTAGAATTCAAGCAGTGTAGTGGGCGCTTACTATATTTGATGACTCAGCATAGGTAACTTGATAAGAGGCCTCAGCATATACCCAAAAACTTGAAAAAAACATAAGCTGATAGTTTTATAGTTTACTTAACAAATATTTTTGTGATAATTAAATTAGAGCATCACCGCAGATCACACAAAAATACATTTCAGGTGTATCAGTTGATTTGATATTAAAAGCAAAGTATAAAAAATTTATTATATTTTTAAAAAGAAATTAATATATTTTCTGGCTTTCATTTTTGACATACAGTAATTGTCAGTTTGACATTTAAAAAATGACAGATTCTCATTTCTGGGCTAAATTTAACTTTTTATTTAAAGAGAAACAAAAGCATGTAAAGGGTAGAGATAATACAGAATTTAAAAAAAAAAGCTAAACAATAAGAAATCACTAGTTGATAAATTACATGTTGTCCTCTTAGAAATAGTTGTTCAAGTTACAAAATTAAAGCATACAAAGTAGATATTCACACAGTGAGAGTGTAAATGGCTACACATGCATGAATCTCTACATGCATTTCTATCCTTTCTGTATTAGAGGGAAAAACAAAACTTAGCAAGACAAAACAAAACAAGTTCCTATAAAAACATGAAACCAAAAAGTCGTATAAAACCACAGTACAAGGTAATCTACAATGATTACTGTGTTGTTTCTTATTATCTTCAATAGAATTGTCCATATCATTAGGCATAACTGAATATAGCAGTATAATTGAATATAGAAGTACATAACAATATTAGTAAAAAAAAAAAATTGTAGACCGTATAAAACTTCAAAGGCAGGTAATAATCAAACCAGAGTGGGTATCCTAGTGAATCTTGTCATCTTCAGTGCAGTTGCTTATATTCTCAGACTTGATACTATCAATCATAACAGCTTTGAATAAAATCTGTCAATACAAAACAGCAATCTAACAAACCAGATTCGATTACGATCAGTCATGGTAAAACAGTGTAGGTTTTACAGAGCTTTAGATTAAGTTATTAGGAAATTAAGGATGGTTACCATATTATATCCTGTTATTTTCGGGATTGCTGTTTGTGCCCTCAAATCTAGTACAGGTAGAATGACTGGAACAGAATATAATACATCTAAGCAGAGTATTGTGAGTAATGTGTGTTTTAAATCCTGGTGCACTATTAACAATATAGCGTATCAAGGCCATCTATGTTAGAGATTCTAGCCATCCTTCTCTGCCTCATTTCTGCTATGCTATTTTTCTGCCTTTGTTTGTCTAGTTTTCTCCTTCATTCTACTGCCTGCCCCACTCACTGAGGCCTTTCTGCCACTGTTCCTAAAATCCTGGTATTTTTTTTCTCTCTATCTAGAATGTCCTTCAGTATTCTCTGTAGGGTTGGATTGGTGGTCACAAACTCCCCCAGTTCCTCTTTGTCATGAAAGCATCTTATTTCTCCATTAATTTCTCCAGAACCCAACACAAGCTATACTCACCTGTATCTTTTGGCTTTTTTTTTTTTTTTTTGTACCAGGGATTGAACTCACCACCTTGTGCTTGCCAGGCAGGCTGCTTATACCGCCAAGCTAAATCCCCGGCCTTTCCATTAATTTCTAGTGACAGTTTTGCAGGATACATCAATCTGGGCTGGAAGTTATTTTCTTTCAGGGCTTGGAATACTTTTCTCCAAGCTCTTCTTGATCTGATGGTCTGTGTTGAGAAGTCAGTCATGATCCTGATGGGCTTACCTTTATAGGTAATCTGTTTCTTCTCTCTGACGGCTTTTAATATTCTGTTTTTATATTGAATTTCTGGTATCTTCATTATTATATGTCTGAGTGTAGCTCTGTTTTGGTTGTAGGTGGCTGGAGTTCTGTATGCCTCACATAACCAAATGTCATTTTCTTTTCCCATGCTTGGGAAGTTTTCCTTAATTATTTCTGTGAATAGCCTTTGTAATTCGCCTGTATGTATTCCTGCTTCTTTGTTCACATTTCTTATTCTTAAATTGTAGATTCTCTTGTCATCTTCTAGCCTTTGTATTGTTACTGCCTGTTTCCTTGTTATTTTTAAGAGATCTTTCCTTTCATGATCCCACATTGCAAACTTGTCTTCAAGTTTTGATAGGCTATCCTTCGTTTCTTTTAAGGAGTTTTGCCAGCTTTCAATGGAGTTTTTAATTTTCTGGTAATCTCTTTGAATCTGCTTCATATATTCTATATTTTCTTTATATTCTTTATTGAATGTTTCTCTCCTTTTTTTGTGTTCCTCCCTTCTTCTGTCTGTATCTTCCTGAAAGATGCTCCATGAGAGCATTTCTTTTATTACTCTACTCATATCTTGCTTTACCTGATTTAATATTTCAGTTTTGAGCTTGTCTACAAGGTCCCGAAGATATCTCTTAACGTCTGTTGAAGCCATGTCTGATATTGCATGTTTGCTGCCCTCAGTCTCCCTTGTTTTTCCCTCTCCTGGATCAGTGCTCTCTGAGTTCTGGGCTGGGGGTCTCCTCTTGCCTCTCTCTCCTGTCATGGTCCTGGCTTCCTCCACACAGGTGTACGGTGCAGATCCCAGCCCGCTTCCCTGTTGTCCACGTTTCCTCCAAAGCACACTTGTGAGGGAACTCTGCCCTCCCCTGCCTACCCCTCCCCACCGGGCCAGCCAAACTTCAGCGGCCTTCACCCGGTTAGTGTGTGCTAGGCACAGGGAATTGATTTGGGACGGCTCATTGGGTCCCAGCCAGGGGCAAGCAAATCCCACAAATCTGCTCTGGGGAGTGAGCAACCAACTGAAGTCACTGGCGCTGCCAGTTCAGGCTCCTCCTGCCCAATTCTAACGTGTTGCCCATTTGGTCACACCCTTCCTGTGTAGGGGAGGTTTCATTCCTAGCACTGACTGTGGATTAATGAAGTCTCTCCGCTGGCTCCGCTCTCCATTGGACTCACCAACCCTCAACTTCAGCGCTGCTGTGGTTCCTGTGAGTGGCAGCGGGAAGGAGTTTGGGCGGCTCTGCTGGCCAGCACAGATTCAAGCTGGTGCAAATTCAGGCCAGCACAAACTTGGTGTGTCGCAGCAAAAACGCAGTGTCCCATAATTTTTAGCTGTTTCAGTTGTAGTCCCGATGTGTTTGACAAGCTTTTTTACGTTTTAATTTCTTCCTGTGTCAAGAGGATCCGTCTCCCTTTGTCTGGGTCTCTCCAGGGTGTTTTACTCTGGCACATGAGTTGTTTCTCCTGGGAGGCTCTGTATTTTGTTGCTCACTGATCCGCCATCTTGCCTTCTTCAAACAATTTTTTTTTTTTTATCGGTACCAGGGATCGAACTCACAACCGCGTGCTTGCAAGGCAGGCGCTTATGCTGCTGAGCTAAATCCCCAGCACTTAAATTTAACTTTAAAATATTTTTTATTGCTTGTTAAATATTAAGTTAAATATGTTAAATATTCCATTTTTGCAAGCATTTCTATTTCATTTGAAGAATCATAGACAAATTAAAAAGACAGTGCAACAAGTGGTAACATTTTTTCTTAAGACAATGAATTGAAGATTTCTTGTACTGCTGCCTCCAGATTTTAAATATCCTTCATGATGAGAATCCATTCTCACAATTGCATTTAAAACAATTTTGTCATTAAACAAACATCAGAGTATCTTTACACAAATCAGGAAGGCTTAGATCACTTGACATGACCAAAGACAGAATAATTGTAAGATGTAGGAGGCTGTTGCCAGCAGAATAGAGCACATTCTTTTATAGTAAACATTTTAACCTTGTAAGTAAAAGGGGTACAGTAAAACAATGATCTGAAGTAGAGTAGAGTAGATACATTAGCCAGTAGGATGTTTGTTTATATCAGCATCACCACAAACACAACTAACCCACTGTACATGGCAACTGTACACCATCAGTGCATGATAGGAATTTTCAATTCTAGTAGAATCTTATGAGACCACTGTCATATGTGCTGTCTGTTGTTGACCCAAATGTCATGATATGGCACATACTTGTATATAACTGCTCTTTTTCAGGATTATAATCACCAGTCATCTAAATCAGCAATATTTTGGAAGATCTTATGAGTGTAAATATGTACTTTTAGACCTTTTTAAAATCATGGTAAACATACATAACACAAAATTTACCATCTTAGCCATTTGCATATGTATTTGCGTTGTTATACCACCAGTCTCTAGAACTTTTTGTCTTGCAAAACTCAGATTCTATATTGATTAAAAAAAAAATCCCCTCATTGTCTGTAGCCTCCCCTTCACCTTCTCTGTAATGTAAGTCAGAATGAGAGCTTTGTGTTCCTCCTGGATTTTATTTCAAGCCTTTGAAATTTCCTTAGCATATGAGGTATAGATTCCGTCATCACTGGACTCAGCCTTTTCCCCAGCTTTGTTAACAGACTATTACTATATGCATATTTCTGACCATATTTTCTCCAATCCAAATACACTGGATATGGTCAAAATCTCTGAAAGTAATTGGAATTTTTCCTCATTGTGTTGTTTACTGTATTGCAGAGTTGCATTTTTCTTTTTCTCTTGTCTTTTAAGTTACACCTATTTTTTTTTATTTTAAAGAGAATAAGCCCAACAAAACAAAACAGAGTAAAGCCAGTCAAAGCAGTGAAAGTGCTATAGAACTTCGAAGCAGGGAAATAGGAAATCAACAATGGCTACCATAATATATCTTGTTATCTTCACAACAATTGTCCATTCCATCAGACGTAGTAAAATCAAATTTAAAAAAAAACAGAATAAAACAATCAAAATAGAATATTGACTAAAAACAAAGCAATAAATTAATGAGATCAATATTGGATTTCAAAAGCAAGACAATAGCAAATCCCCCATATTTGCTACAATGCATACTGTTATCCTCCTAGTGATGCTCAGTTTTTAAAATCAAAAACCCTAGAGACTTTTACTGAAATTTAGCACTTGTTCAGACTGAACATTTACTTTATAGGGACAGAATTAAGAGGATATGGGTGAGTATGCAAGTAGAAGTGGAAAATATTAAATAAAATTATTTTTCTTACATTTTCAGCTATGAAAACTCATAACTCTTTTGATCTGTTATTGAATCCTGTTGTCTCTCCCCCAAATTTTTATCTAGATTTAACCACTGCCTATTGCCGTTAGCACTAACAGCATGATCCATGGTACCATCATCTCTTCCCAAGACTTTTGCACTTAGCTCCTAAATTCCTACTTAAGACATGAAGCTTCTTCATACTCTACCTACACGGAGGCAGTTGGGTTACGTCACCTAGCAGAAGCCTCCAGTAACTTCCTCTCTCACATTAAGTAGAAACCAAAGTTCTTCAAAGGTCTTGGTTTTCCCGTGGACTGGACCTGTATCCTTGGCTTCGTCTCCTCCTGTTGTCTCACTGGTCCACTGTATTTCAACCACACTCTCTTGCTTACTACTTCTTACAAATTAAGCGAACTCTTAGCTCAGGTCACATTTCCTCAGCTCGGTGCTCCTCTTCCTTGATTTTTGTGTCACTGACTGCCATTCTTCCTTAAGTCTCTAGAGGTCTTCTCTGATCACCTATATAAAATAGCTGCCGTACCCCTCTGCCTCTGCCCTGGCACTTCTCTCCCTTTCCCTTCTCATTCCCATTTAGCACATATTTCTTATTTTGCACTTGCCATCATCTGATATGTGTAGTTTGCTTACTTTCTACCCCTTACACATACCTATAAGGTCAGTTTCAAAGAAGCAAAGATTTTACAGATTTTGTTCATGCTGTATCTTCAGTACCCAGTATAGTGCCTGGCATAGGTGTTCCTAAAATTTGTGTGACAAATCAGATTACTAAAGAGCAAGATATAGGACCATTAGCCTACATGCTAGGAAATGTCATCCAACAAACCTTGATTGTGCTTAGCACTGCCCTCTGCTCAGGGTCAGCGTCTGCTGTTAGGAGCTCATAACCCAGGCGATTTGATGGGGCCATGAGGAGGAGAGGGGCAGGCATGTTTGACCTCACTCAACTCAATCTCAAGCTATACAGGGGCTTTGGGTGGCTTCTGGGAATATGTCCATCCTGCCAGCTGTAGGCAATAAGTGTTGATGAACTACTTTATGACTTTTTACTAGAAGAGAAAGCAGAATGACTCTGGGTGTTTTGTGAACAAAAATAACACTCCCTATGTCATGTTTCTTCACATTTGAAATGAAAAGCGAGAGAGTAGAGAAGTAACACATGCAGGACAATTCTAACTGAAGAATTGTCTGGTTTTAAAAAATAATAATCTATGGTTTATTTGTACAGTACATTTCTCAATTTTCTGACAGTTTATCAGATAATTAATAGTACAAATCATGCTAAAAGTCACTGCAGGTTATCAGTCATTTGTACTACTTTCCATGAATTGCTGACAAACAAAAACTGGGTCGCAGTCGGACTCATTTAATTTGCCCAACACACAATGAGGAACTAATGGAAAATAAAATGACCAAATGTAGATGGCCACATGCCATAATACAAAAAAGCACTGGATTAAACGATCAGTACCTTCACAACCCTGTAAGATGGAGGTTTGACATACCCTGTCATTGGATAGCCCTAAAATATAATCCTAGCAGAATTCAAACACAACTTCACATAGTCTTTTCAGAAAACAATTTGAATATTTTAGTATTTTTTATTTTAATGTATACTGAAGTATTTTAATTCTAACTTAAAAAAAAGCCAATAATTCCAAGAACAAACTTCATCTCATATTGACTTTTCTATTGATGATGATTTATGAACTTGTTACTAGACATATATATTATTTTTGAAGTATTAAATGTATGTGCATAGACTATAAGAACATAGATTAGTGAATTTAAGAGTTTAAAATCTTTTCATATCACATTTCAGACACTAATATCAGGAGCTGTAGTAGAACAACTTGACTTTCTACGGATCAGTGGCACAGAAGAGTAAGTAGCTTTTGGTTATTTAGCATCCCACTTCTTGTGTTTGCACTTTAAAATCAGGAAATCTGAGACACTTGCTTTTCATTTCTAGGCTTCCAGAATTTAAGAGTTTTGAAGAACTGGAATTTCCTAAACATTCAAAAGTCAAACGACAAAGCAGCACCCCTGAGGCTCCTGAACTGATAAAGCAGCCAGACATCACCATTGCTGAGTGGAAAAACAAATCCACTCACGAAATTCTTCAGAAACTGAATGTGAGGATGACGCAGTTCCCACAAGACCCTAGGGAGGTTGCCAGAGTAGGCTGCCAGAATTAGGCTGTGTCTTCTTGTCCTCTCAGTGGATGATGACATGTGTGGCTGTTGATGGGAGGTCGTTCCTTTGGTGTAAAATTAACATGAATATCTTAAGGAGCACAGATAATAGGATTATGTTAGATGTAAGAATATGGTGTGAGTCGTGAGTCATTAAAGAAGTCAGTGATAGTTGATGTGGGTTCTCATAATTTATTACAATGCTTTTTCTCTCCCATCTCTAGTCCCATCTTCTCTCCTGCTGAGGTCCATTATTCCCTTAAGTCTTTGGTGTCACTGAGGAATACAGTACTCTGACCACATGTGTATCTCAGCAACCTAATATTTTATCTTTCCTGAGGTTATTCATATTTTTGAAAAAGAAATGAAATTCTTTTGGTAGAACCGTGAGCACTGTGCCATATTATTTGGACTATTCAGATTTGAGCATGTAAACTAGATGCATATCCTTCTAGACATTATGAGTCCTTGTTATTGATTATATCATACAAATCTACATAAGAATGAATGTGATATAACTGTCATAAAGCACATAGCAGAGTGCCCTAACACACAGTAAGCACTCTACATATCTTCCCCTCCTGTCACTCATTTTTATGATAGACTGATAACAACATGGTTTTCCACTTACCAGTAAGTACAGACAAGAAGGAAGAGTTTAAATGACCTGGTCAAGTCTCAGAGAATGGCTGAATCATCAGTACCAGTATGTGTCAACAACATATTTTCTGTTTTTTGGGGTTTTTTTTTCATTGCTTATTTTTTTTCCTGGAAAATTTGATTAAATCCTGCTATCCAGGAAGCCAGCTTGTCCATGCTGTAGCTCCCCAGTATCTAAGATAAATAGCTGTATAATGTTATCTATGTTTGTTATATCAGTGATATTTTATCTTTCCTCAATTTCATAACAGGCTATTTTCTCTCTATCATGCAATGGTGTGATTTTAGTTACTCCTTATGGTAACTGTTCTATTCATTTTTTTCTAATTTCTTATGCTCATTCCTGTTTTCAGGACTGTACTTGTCTGGCTAGCCAAGCCATCCTGCTGGGTATACTGCTCAAAAGAGAAGGCCCCAACTTCATCACAATGGAAGGTAAGAGAACATTTATATGAGAACATTTTAAATAACAGGACTTCTGTGTTTGTCAACATGTATCAAATATACATAAAATATTCCCTAGAATATTACAAGTTATTTCCTTCTCCAGTAAACCTTTTATCTTTTAAATGGAGAATATTCATTCAGACCCTGTGGGAGTAGAAAAAGCTGATGCACAAACTCCTAAATTGCCTCTGTGGGATGATCCTTGATTGTTTTTCTAATTGTTTGAACAGTGCTGGAGCCTGGATTCTGCCTGTGACTGTTAGCCTCTAATGACTCCATTGTTGTTTATTGATAGTTTGTTTACCATTTTATTTCCTGTAATTTTTTCAAGAATAATATTGAATAATTATGTGTATAAAAATTAGCTCCTTCATAGTCTGCAGCAACCACTTGAAATGCAACATGGCATTTAATAGAATTGTGCACTGAATATACCTAATAAAAATAAATCATGTCTAATCATGCCTGCATTAAAAATGAAACTCAATTATCCCTGAGATCCATACTTGGATCACTACTATAAAGAATACTTGAGTTCTATATCATGGTCTGCTTCATCTGGCATTTATAATACAGAATATATTTGAAGTACTTAATGTCTAGCTACTCAGAAATTTTCAATTCATCTGAATATACTCTGTTAAGAGGTGCATGCTGATTTGGTTAGAATTAGAAATTGGGTTAGTGTCCGAAACAGAAGTATGATTAACAATATCTGTAGTTCTAGTAATGAACTAATCATAATTATTTATTCCCATGAAGTCTACTTAGTTTTTGTATTATTATAGCTGAAATGAACCCTTTGAGTATTAAGTGGATTTCAAACAAAATTGTTCTCTAATTAGAAAATTAGTGTCAAAACTATAGAGTATCAAACAGAATTTTTACATGGTACTGAGTCTTGAACCCAGTAAGCAATATCCTCCACCACTTTTTATTGTTTATCTTGAGACAGATTCTTATTAAGTTGCCTGGACCGGGCTCAAACTCATGATCCTCCTGCCTCAGACTCCCAGAATGCTACAGTTGTAGGTGTGTGCCACCAAACCTGGCATAAGCAGCATGTTCATTTTATTTGGAACAGTCATTGACATTTGAACTTTAGCTAAGTCAAAAAACGTAGGCTTTTAAAAACTTTTAACATTTCATTAGAAACCTAGAATTCAGAATGATTTTAGTAGTGGTTTTAAATAAAATTTATGTAAGATAGTTCATAAAAATACTGGGGGAATTCTTTTTAAACCACTTGTGTAAACTTGAGTAATATTTTACTTAGGTTTTGAAAAGCTTTAAATATTTTAAATCTGTAAAGCTGTATACTAAATTGAAAATCACAAGCATCTATAGAGTCTGAATATAGCTATCTAATTTGTTATAAGACTGTAAAAATAAGGTCAAAACAAAAAATTAAGGATCTTATTCTTTACTTGTGTTTCATTTTTGGTGCTGTGCCCTGTTACAGCATTTCTGTGCTATCAAGACCAGGTTTGAGGCCAGATCACATGTAAGGTGCAGCTGGAGGAGGAAAGCCTAGGGTTCTAGTAAGCACTCAAGCCTGTTGGAGTGGTAATAGCCCCACACCTGCAATGGGGCTTTAGTAAACTTCCATTGAACACATAAATGGTGGGTCATTATATTCAGAGTCTACAGTATTTGTTCAATTTTATCTACTTATTTTACTATATTATTGTTTTGTTTTCTGCATTAAATTAAAATATTTGCATTTGTTTAAAGTTTGTAGTATATGTTAAAAAAAAGTTAGAGTTCAAGAAATAAAAATACCAGGATCATATATACTCAGACTAAATAGTAACAAATGCTAGGACATTCACATTCTATTTATTTGGGTTACATATTAAATTGTCACATAGTTCAAAACCTTCATGGATCGGGGTGTCAATTCTAGAAGAACAAAGTGAAAGTTCAAAGTGCTTTTTAAAGGAGAATAAATGTTATGCATTTAAGTAAAAGCTTTCTTCAACAAAGATTCTATTATCCAATGTCTAGGTACCGTTTCTGATCACATTGAGAGAGTCTATAGAAGAGCTGGCAGCAAAAAGCTTTGGTTTGTATTAGTGTCCTTGTCATTTTATTTTTGTGTTGTCATATTCAGTATCCTAAAGACAGTGAATCAGTCTTAAGGGTGATTATTCATCCTAGTTTTTAATTTTAAACTCCAAGCTTATGGCACCACGACTGTTCACTTTCTTAGGACATGCCTACATCCCACTGTAGCATGGCTGTGCCAAGATGCTAAGGGAAAAACCAAGAATAAAGACCTCACGGGGAGTGAACCAGGAGGTATTAATGGGAATGATTCCTAGTGACTCTTTTCTGCTCTGCCTTCTCTGTCCCAACAAGTACTTCAGGTTCTGTTCTGTTGTTGCAGAAGGCCTCGAGGAGAGAGGCCAGTGGCTCATTTTATGATAAGCAAAAATAGTCTACTTAAAAGATACTTCTCTCATCACTTAAGTTTGATGAACCCCAGTGATTTTAACTGCTTCATGAAAAATAACCATTTTTCCTACATAAAAATTCTCTTTCCAGAGACCAAAAATAATAATAAAGATGTATGTATATAAATTTAAATGAAGTTGTTTAAATTCAGTGAGGAAAAGGTATGGCCCTCTGCATGGTGATGCAACTTGAGCAGTTTTTTTAGGAGAATCCAAAGTAACAGTGCACGTGCATATTTTTTTAAGAAGTGTTGGGTAGAGTCCTAAGAAACGCCCTTAACATCAGTGAGCTTCAGAGTTCTGATCTCTAAAACAGAGGACTAGGAAGAAGTCTCTTAGTAACTTCACCTCCATTTTTATAGTGAGCGTACCACTCCACCCAGAGGGAATGATGGCATAATCCTGTAGTTTCTTAGATTCTTATTCTAAATTCTCAGTACAGTCATGTAGGTATTCAAGCTAACACATATTTATTTTTATCTAGCATGTTTCAAATGTGGTCTCTTAATTTTAGTGAAGTAAACCTACTCTTGCTTTTTGTATTATACTTGTGTCTTAGATAAATCATTAACTACCAAATATTTAAAATGCTGTTTTGTTTAAAAGAACAAACTCCTAGAAGTTTTATTTGTTCTATTTTCCCTTCTATGGCTTTCCACTGACACATGCAGGTTGGCGGTACGATACGGGGCTGCATTTACCCAGAAATTCTCTGCCTCTATAGCCCCACACATTACTACTTTTCTGGTACATGGGAAACAGGTAACACGCACAGAATGTGGAAACCCAGGCTGCTTGAAATGTGTGGGCTTACTTGCACTCTGAGGGTTAAATACGTCTTTCAGTCTTACAGTGTGGGTAAAAGCTTTTTTCAAAGCAGAAAGTGTTTGTTTCACTAACTTTATTCTGGCTTAATTTTCTTCTTGTCCATTTATGTTGAAGTTAAGAAATATAAATGCTTTTTATAGACCTGTTTCTGTGTGTATCCGTAATTTTAAAAATTGCAGCTAGTTTCAAGATTACATTTTAATTTTATTTTTTCCATCTCAGTGTTCCATGTGAACTTTTACTTCTGAGGGAAAAATGTCCTATGTATTCATGTGCTGCCTTTAAAAAAATAATCTGTTCTCCCTAGAGTTTTTCAGGAATGTAAAAATAGTAGTGTGAATTCCTTCCCCCAATTCTAGCTTTATCAAGGAAAAAAATGCTGGTATTTCATTATAGCACTTTCTAAAATTGAGTTCCAAGTCCTCTAATCTAGGGATTTGGTTATCTAAGTACCAAAAGAAACAAGATTTAAAGTGGTTGTAAGAATAGGTCATATCATACCATGACAGACTTAATAACGAATTTGCTATGCAAATCAGAGCATTCTCTTAATTCTTCCCTTTGCTCTCCCTACCTCAGTTAGGCTTTTCTTCCTTTTAAATTGATAATGGCATCAACAGTACCTGTGACACCACCCGCAGGAAGAGGTAAGAGTGAGGGACTAACCCTCCCTACTTCTGGATGGTCTCACTGGCTAGAAAATCTCAGCTTTAGGTCCAGTGTCTTGGGCAGAGTGTTTCCCCCAAATAATCACATTTGTACCCAAACGTGTATGTTTTTAAGGATCTGTAATCAGGGCCCCTTTCATTCATCATCTTTTAGGTTTGTGAACATCTGGCCTACTCTCTTCTTTGCCCCCAGGTCGGTTGTACGCCGTGCAGCAAGTCTTTTAAGTAAAGTAGTGGACAGCCTGGCCCCATCCATTACTAATGTTTTAGTGCAGGGCAAACAGGTAAGTATCTGCTTTTCAGACACTCATCTGATCACTGCTGCAGAGGTTCCTGGGTCGAATCCTTAATTTTAAATCTGGCACAACTCAGTGCCATAGACCTCTTCTAAACAGTTTAACAGTGGCTCAGGCATTTCTTGACAAGTCTCCTTTTTCAAGCAAAGAAGATACACAGTCTCAAAGCAGCACAGTCATTAAGTGGGCCATCCTCCTTTCCTGCTGCATCTCAGAGCTATTCCTTTTGACTCCTGTGTTAACTTGAGACCAGTACAGGTACAGATACAGAAAATGCAGTACTATCTACTGAAGTACTCCAGGAAGGTGTAGGATAGGTGGAGCAAAGACCTGGTAGTCGTGCAGGACACATTTCCTCCTCAGCTTCACCCAAGTGCCTTCGGGACCTTGGAACACGAGTGTGCAGGCAGAGCCAGCATCTGCATGGCCAGTGCTGCCCCGTGGATCATTCACTCCCCAGGCTGTCTCTTCCCCCAACTCTGACTCTGACTCTTCCCACCAAGGCTGACTGTCACCTTCTTGTCACAAAGCTGACTCTAGTTTGCTGCAGTCTCTCTCCTCTAGGTTCCCATGACAGGCTCAGGCCATGTCTCCATCTGTGCATGATGCCAGCTTATTTGGATGGTAGGCTGTGAGCACCTGTGGTCAGGGCCTGTCTTGTCCAGCACATGTCCCAGTGTGTCCAGCATGGGACCTGGTATATGTGTTGAATTGAGCTCTGCATGTGGGTATGTAGAATGAGAAGCGGTTGCTCATTCTTGTTTTGTTCTCTATAATCACTAATCATCTGGCCGAATCATTCTTTGATTATAAAGAAACTGGCTGGCTGGCTTTCTTTTTTGGGAATATATGTGCTTTATTATGTTTTCATGACAGCTAACCTAAAGATATAATAAGCTTTAGTTATAAGAAATACTTTAATAGAATACTTTGATAGAATCAACCAGTGGCTGACATTTCATTGCTCTTAATTAAGACTGAAATTATTTCATCCTGCTATCTAGCTTCTGGAATGTTAGAATAATAAGCTATTTATAATATTGACTAGCAATTAAAAATAATTACACTAATAAAAACTTCTTCGGAAAAGCTACTTTTTATATATGTTATCTTCTGTGCTCCACAAGTTGCTGACAGGTAGCTCTCTCATCCCTATTGGTCAGCTAAGGTAGACCAAGGTACTGTACATCGTTTATGTAGGGCCTTTCCTTGCCACAATCCTTGCCTCCAGCCCAGAGTCATATTTTTCCCCTGGACTGTCCCAACCATAGGAGAAAATGAAATAGGCTATTTTTCCTAGATTTTAGGTACCTATAATGTTTCTAAAAATGAAGTTAATTCTGCTACACGTGAACATTCTTAAGACTTTACAGTTCTTTGCTGTCACTGCACCTGATGCTAGGTGAAGGGTTGGATTTACACAGATTCTGTCCGTTGTGTACAGTCTCTACCATGGGTTTGCAACTTGAGACCCTGCTGCCGGAAGCCTGTGGGCCTGCCCTGCCCTGAGGCTGCGGCTGGACCTTTGACCCTCATAGCAGCACAGCTCCCAAGGAGATGGTCATCTCCGAAGGAGATGGTCCCCCCACCGCCCTGCTCCCCCGGGAGGCTGGCAGTTCAGCTTCAGTACCAAGTGTACCATGGCCATTCATTGTCTGTGCCATAACCCTTTATAAAAGCAGGAAATGAAAATGAGGCAGAATAGGGTACCCAGCTATGAAATACCTCCCTGAGAGCTGAAGTAATAGTGTTTGTGCAAAGCACTTTCAGGTTACCTCACGCTCTCTGGAGTGAAATAGCGGTTTAGTCATCTCATTGTTTCCAGAGGCAGTGAGGTAGCTCCTGTTTGTTTTCTTCTTTACACAGTGGCACTTTAATAAAGTAATCAGATGTGGACTAACTGGTTGATATCACTGTGATATGATAAAATAGCCGTTTACTGCATTACACAATTGGGGTAAAAGACCCTTGTTCTACTCTTTTCCCCCCATCTCTGAAAACACAAGTACCCTTTGATGCGCTTTTATTTTCCTGTCTCTTATACTGTGCCCTGTACATAGAAGGAAGGTGGAAAGACGTAATGATGAGGAGCAGGGGCTGCAGACTCTTCTGGGAGATAGAAGGCCATGTAGAGATGGGAGGGAGACCACATATTCCTTGCCAGCTTCAGCAGCACTTTCTGCTTTGAATTTCCTTTGCCATTTCTCTCTTTGATTTTTCCTTTCCCAGGCTTCTGGTAGCCTCATTCATTCCTCTCTGCAGGAGAGAGATTAATCTCGTGTTATGCCAGAGAAGTGAGGGCTATGCAAGAGCTGGGTGAACTCATACCCACCTTTGAAAAGGTTACACTGTTAGAGAGCAGAAGGTTCTTTCTGAGAAATGGTAAAAGAAGGGAAAAGTATATTTTTCAAATACTAGGTCGTGTAGTAAAATAAAACTGTTTAATATATTCTGGCTTCTCTGAGGAGTTTCTAGTACTAAAGTCATTCCAAATAATTTTATCTTAATAGTTATTTGTATCTACTCACCTTCACTCTCCTCACTGAAACCCTCACCCAGACTCTGAACCATCATGAACTCCACTGGGAGTTATGCCTGGAATGCCATTTTAATAAATAGCACAACAGTTATTCTGCCTAATTCCCCAGCTTGTGTAGAGCAATTTCAGCCTGCCAGTCATCCTGAGCTTTGAATTTTTTCTTTTATAGCTAGGAAATTTTTACAATAAGATTCTGCCACTTGTAGGTAACTCTGGGTGCCTTTGGGCATGAAGAAGAAGTTATCTCTAACCCTTTGTCTCCAAGAGTGATTAAGAACATCATCTATTACAAGTGTAATACCCATGACGAGAGGGAAGCAGTCATTCAGCAAGAGCTGGTCATACATATTGGCTGGATCATCTCCAATAACCCCGAGTTATTCAGCGGCATGCTGAAAATACGGATTGGGTGAGTAAAGTGCCTTCATTTGCATGTAGCAAGTTATTCAAGCTGTTTTTTAACAGACGCAGCCTTTCCTTGTGATCATTGCTTGTCTGGTGGACATTTGGGAAAATGCACCTTGTCTCAAGCCATGGAGTAAGGCCAGTGGGCTGAAAGAATCTTCATGTTTATGTTAAACATAGTGAAGCTCTCTGGTAAAGTTGAACTCTGGGGATTTCAACATCTGGATCATTAAAAAAAATAAACAACTCAGCCCAATACTTATAAAAATACCTATACCTGATATAAAAATACCAGGTAAGCCTTTAGAAGAAAAATGATTTTCAGTAACAGGTTTCAGGAGGACACATGAAGTTAGAACTGTGGACCTTTCAGGAGTGTTTTGCATCCATTTTCTACCAAAATCTAGTGTTTAATTTATAAAGTTGTAAATTTGGAGAAGCAACTGAAAGAAAGACTCCAGTAACTGTGAATTGTCTTAATGAAGAGTGATGTGAAGGGGTCGTGGTATGGCTCAATGGTAGAGCACTTGCCTAACATGTACAAGGCCCTGGGATCTGTCTCCAGAACCAAAAGATAAAAATAAAAAATTTTGTACAGAAGTATAGCATAGGGAAGGTCGACCAGGTTCTGGCATTTTACAGAACCAAGCTCAGGTCCTAACTGTCATCTATCATTCTTTCCACTTTGGAAAAATAGCTAAACCCTAGCCCTACTTTTATACTAGTCTCCCTGTTTTATGTGAGAATGAAACAAGGTGTGTTTCCGAAAGCCTAGGCCACCTAACGAAGCGCATTACAAGCATGAGACATAAATGAGGCCTCTTTGTGAAGAATCACGTAAGAGTCTGAGCCTACAGAATCATGTAACACATGGCCCAACTGTGGATATTTCTCAAAGTTGGAAAAGAATATACATTTTCTGTTTGTTGGGTGCCAATATGTATATGTGAGTGGGAATACAGCTTGCTGAGTATATAATTTGTCAGTACCCTTATTCCTATTTTGCTTAATGCTCAATTGCTGATACAAGCCTCATTATTTCTGTGAATGTACCTACTTCTCTCTGCATTTTATCAGGGTTTCATACAGTTTAAAACTTTGGTTTTGTCCTTATCACTTCTTTGCTTTTATTAATATATCTTTCTTTATGTCATTTATTGCTTTTCAGATTTTTAATATTTTTATTTCTACAGAAGTAGGAAGATTAATATACAAAAGCTGCATGACTCATGCTATCACCCAGCTTCAGTAGTGCCATGTACCAGTCCTACTTCCCCATACCCCCACCCACTACTGTTCAGCACTGTTCAGCCTACCCATGCACCCTCTAGAGTTTTTTGAGGCAAACTCATCCTATAATCTAATCTGCAAACCCTGATCTGTTTCTTTTCTCTTAACAGCTTTTAATATTCTGTTTTTGTACCAGATTTCTGGGATCTTGATTATTATATTTCTGGGTATAGATTTGGGTTATAGCTGTTTGGAGTTCTGATTATGAACTTAAATCTTTACAGAGTGTGAGCTGAGTAAATCTTTACGTCAGGTATTTTGTCTAAGCAATGATAGAAAAATAACTACTATATAACCATATAGTAAAATGCTGTATGTAAAGTTCTGTATGCTAGCATTTGTAATTGCCCAAGATAAATTTTTTTAAATTGCAAATGTGTTGTACTCTGTCATTCTCTCTCTCTCTTTATATATATATATGATACAAACTATCCTAAAAACATGCTTCAATTCATGTCACTTATTTTCTTTAGGAAATTCCTACTTTCTAAGATGTTTTTATTACTACATAAAAATTTTACTTCAGTTTATTATTTTCAAATTTTGCCTGATTTCAACAATAGTATATTTCAGATGAATTTCTCATTCTGTATCTCCTGTCTTTTATCAGAAATAAATTATTGTATCTCCCTAGAACTTGCTTCACTTTTGCCCCTTAAGTTGTTCCCCTTTAAAGATTTAAAGGTATTCCAAGTCAATCATAGAGCTTCACAGCATGCCCTATTTTATTCAGTCTGTTGGTTCCTAATGTTTTCAACTCCTACCAATGGTAACACATGAGGCTGTAGAAATGGGCCTTTATATGAGCTGACTTAAAAGAAATATTCCTTCATTCAGGATATAAAAGTATTCTCTTATCATAGACTCACACATTTCTGTTAGACTGAGAAGTGTAAGTTACAACTCTTCCAAAGCAGTTTTTGAAATAAATTTTCTAGTGGAGAGCCTCTTCAAGTGATAGTCACCCTCACAGTTTAAGTTTAAATAAAGTCTTAAAGATGATCAGGTTTCCAAGTTTTTATAATGCTGTCCTTTTAGTCTCTAATGATTTTACCTTTTTCTTTACATGTTAGGCTAATTTGCATCCTTTTACAAAAAATTCCATATAATTTCCTTTCTTAAATTCAAATTTACATGCAGCTTTATTCTGTTCATGGAAATGTGTGTTTAGCTTTTTCTGAAAATAGTTTCCTTCCTATTTTTCTATATGTCATTTTTCTTCAACTCCTTCCATGAAAAATACCATACACTGTTAACTGTGTGTCACATAAAATAAAAATGTCAAAGGAGTGGCACGTGACTAAGTATTCAATGATAGTAAAAAAAAAAAAAAAACTCATGAGGAAATTTGCTGTGAGATCTTAATTATTCACTGTACAACTCACCCTCAACAGTGCAATTCCATCGTGAGCCTTCAGTGTCCCTGCCCATTTCCCTCTTACGCAGTGTCACAGAGAGTAGAGTCAGCTTTAATTGCTGTGTGACACTCAGCATTAACTGTCTATCTGGTTGGTTTGGGAGCCACCTATGGGACACTTCTGGGTGTGTCTGAGTGGATCAGACACCGTTCACCTGCTCTGCTCCCCACCCATCATCAACAAAGCATTTTGGTTCTGCCAGGCCCTTCCATTGTGGGGTTTCTGCCTTGGAACTGGCCAACCACAGAATGAAACCATGAGCCAAGAAAATTGCTCCTCCTTTAGATTGTGTAAAAGGGCTTATAAAAAATACAGTGTGTATTTAACGTTTTTTAAAGTATTAAACTGAAAGACACATTGCTATCCCCACTACCACCACCAATACTCCCCCTGGCTTTGAACCTACTTATCCCATCACTCTTACTGCATTCTAAAGCTGTTCTACAAGTTCTCTTTTGTGAGTATCTTTACATAGTCTGATCAAAAATGCAGTGCTGCTACCAAGCGCCATCCAATGGAAAGGCAGGCTTGTTAACATTGTGGTGTATCATCAACCACCCATGAAAGGTAAGCATTTTGAACCAGTGCAGGACATGGAGGCAGCCCCAAAATGGAACTAAAAAGAAAAATGGCAAGGGTAATGGGGTAACTGTGTTCAAAGTGAGGGGAAGTATTTTGAGGAGGATTGATGACAGTGTGTCTTTTATCATCATAACTTTTTTTGTATAAGCATTCACTGTATTTTGTCATATGTCAGTGGTCCCAGTGAAAAAAGTGGGCCAATACAACTCAGACACTATCAGTTGGAAGGAAAGCTAATATTTTTTAATAAAGAGTAATTTATTTAATAAATTTTCTTGTGCCAAGCATTAGAAACTAGATCTTACATTATTTTCTGTCTGCATCACAGCCTAGCTCTTTGGAAATGCTCCATAAACATTTGACAATTTAATATAGGATATAAGCAGAGTCAGGTGGTTTGCTTTGATAGGAAACTTAGGGAAAAAAAAAAACCCAAAAGATAGCATGTCTCTGTGTTTACTAGGGAGAGAAATGAGGGATTCTTGTAGCTTTGGTTATACACTTGGTTTATGCCACATGATACTGGAAGTATGTGTAAATGAAGATTCAAGTCACGTCCTTCAGAAAATGACCAAATTAAAGAGGTTCTTGTTAATAGGAACGTCTAGTTATGCACAGAGGATATGTCAGGATGTGACACTTACTTCTATTCATTTATTATCAGAATAGTGTAGTTAGTCACATCAGAGTGTAACACAGGCTGTCTTACACTGAGAAAGGCACTCTCTATGCACTGTTATTGGTAAATCCTAAGGTTATGCAAGTGTGAATAATGCATGGTCTTTGTACTGTAAGATCACTGTAGTAGTAAGCTGCCACTCGTTTCTTGCTCCACCATTATAACTACAAATATCCTTTTATTGAACCTGTGTTATACTACACAAGATGGTAAAAACTTGTCACGTATACCAGTATTATCTGATTTCATCACTGCAACTTGGAAGTAGACACTAGGATCCTTTTTTTAATAAGAAAGAGTGAAATTCAGGAGCTCAGATGACCTGTCATAGTCAAACCAGTAAATAAAAGAGCTAGGATTTATACTTAGGTCTGCCTGGCTCCTCATTCTCAAAGTGCTGTGTGTGTGTGTGTGTGTGTGTGTGTGTGTGTGTGTGTATTTTTTCCACTTTCTTACGGAAAAATGGCTTTAATATTTGTTACTAAAATCTTAACGATCTTTAAGATGAACTAGGGTCATTTGTAGGAAAATGAATGCATCTGAGACAGTAGTGTTACATGAAATAAATCAGACATACAAGTTAAATATCACATGGTTTCTCTTTTGTGAGGAACCCAAATTGTAAGTAAGGAACAAAATAAAAGATAATAGGAAGGGGGCAGGGATAGCTCAACAGCACAAGCATCTGCCTGGCAAGTGCAAGGTCATAAGCTCGATCCCCAATACCAAAAAAAAAAAAAAAAAGATAATAGCAAGTAGAGAGGTAGAACTTTCTCATGTGGGAAGGGGTTTAAAGGGGAGGGAAAGGAGGTAAAAACAGGACTTCAGATGTCCTGTATACATGTACCAACTCCACCAAAGAATGCAAACATTATGTACTACAAACATGTACTAGTAAAAAATAGAAGCTTTTTTTTTATTTAGAGAAAAAAAGCAAAACAAAAAAGGGTAGAAATAATACAGAGTTTCAAAAAAACAGTAAGAAATCACTGGTAAAGATTGATAATTAATTACAATCTTATGGCTTTACAGTCTCCTCTACATGGTTTGGACTTGCCCATGGATTTTTTTTTTTTTTGTCTTTTGTTCTCCAATCTAGGATCAATACTATTTAAAGCATTTTTCATTTAAGGCACACCACTGAACTTAAATACAAATGTTCCTCAACTTATGATGGGGCCGTGTCTCAGTAAACTTGTTGTAAATCAAAAATGTGCTTAAATGCACCTGACCTGCAGAACACCATAGCTTAGCAGCTCAGACCTCTGAAAAGTACCTGCTGTTTACCTGGTGACCAGGTACCCCGGGAGCTGTGGCTCACGGTCACTACACAGAATCATAAGCAGCTATCAGACCACATATTGTTAGCCCAGGAAAATGCCAGAATTCAGAAGTTGAAGCACGGTTTTTACTAACTGCCTGTCATTTTCACACCATCGAAAAGTCAAAACCAAGTCCAACCATTGGAAGTTGGGGGCCATCCACAATTATAAACTAACAACCCTCAAAAGTGAGGTCTTTGTGTGTTTATATTTATTATGAAGGGACCAAGAGAAACAGATGATTTGGAACTGAGTCTAAATTAGCCCTATATACTATAAGAGATATATTAACTTACTATAAAACACTAGAAGAGGTCACAGAGCAAGCTTTTCATTTCTTTGTAATATTTCAGAAAAACTCTGACAAGTGGAGCATTTCACCATATTAGCTATACAGAGAGAGCAAGAGGTTTGTAAAGTATAAATCTTCCTGCTGTCGCTAAATCAAAAGTGGCTTAGGAGACTAAGTATGAGAATAGTTTAACATTATTCATTATTCCCATTTTTTAAAGCCATATTTGCAATGGAAGTAATACTTTCCTGAAAACCAAATCTTTTATAAAAATCAAGGGATGGGAAAACTGCTGGAGGACAGAACAAGGCCACACAGGAAGCAAGCCCCATCTGGGGACGAGTGCCACGTGCAGGCCGCTGCTGATGGGGAACGGCCCACCCCAGCCCCTTCTGGTGTGCCCGATCCCCTCTGCCCTGTAAGTGACCAGCTGATCTGGAGAAACACAGGCTGTGATGACAGCTGTGAAGGTGAACTGCAGTTGGGTGCCTGTCGTGTTTAGGGTCCCACTGACCTTGCAGGTCTAGGACCATTGAGTGGGCTGACCGTGGGTTGGAGGGCGGTACACTGTGGGGCACCTAGGGGGGTCTCCTGAGGACTGCAGCCTTTGTTGATTCCTGTGGTCTTGTTTTAAAGTCCTATATCATTTTCATTGTTTTGTTGAGTTGGGTTTTATTCTCTTTTGTTTTGTTTGATTATGTTAAATAGATAGCATGAGCAGCTATTTCAAAGATAGCAAGATATATTATGGTAGCAATTTTGGATTTACTATTGGGTTATTTTGAAGTCCTTTATTGAATTCATTGTTTTGTTCTTATGGTTTCTATTCTGTTCTTCTCTGTTTGATATTTACTGTGTCTGAAGTTATCTGCAGCTATTTTGAAGACATTATGGTAACTGTAATGTTTTGAGGTGCTGTATCACACTGATATGTTTTAATTGGCTTTATTCCATTTTATTTTGCTTGGTTTTATCCTCTTTAAAATAAAATTTTAAAAAAATTGAGGGATGATGACTATGTTTCAAGTTGATAACCAATCCAAAATGTTATACATTAATCACACACTGGGCCAGAGGGCCATTTAGTGGGGCTAACAAAGGGAGAGATAATGGAATAATTACAAGAGTAGGTAGTTGCTATTTAGCTCCCCTAAGGAAATCTTCCCAAGTCCCATAAGGCAAGACCATCCCAAGCCACCTAATTTAGCTCTCTGAATATCAGTATGTATGTTACAAGCAGGAAGACTTGAGTTTAATTCCTATTTCTGCCTCCAACTTACCTATCATGAGCAAAATAAATTAGCCTTCCTTGTTCTCACATTAAGAGATCTAATGTTTACTGAGGTCCCATTTTCTGGACCCTTGGGATAGCCTATAAAATTCTCATGAAGACCCTCTGAGATAACCTTAGGGACAAGTTGTTTGAAATTAGCAAACAAATAACTTGCCCAGGGTCACAGGATGAAGAAGAAGGACTTCAAACTAGTGTAAATGGCTAGAGTTCTTGCTACCCTAATCTGTCTTCCAGTTCTCTGGTCCATAAGGCAGGGAGGCTCTCCTTGTTTTGGCTTCCACAGTGGTGGGTCTGAGTAGGGATTGTAAAGATATTTTGCAAAAATTTAAACTTCAACATTGTCACTGTGACATTTGATAATTTGAGGTCTTTTCTTTGTAGCTTTTGAAGAGCAGAAGAACAGGCTCCTCTGGGGGGATTCTTTTTATGCACCACAAATCTCAAGAATCCATAGGAGGAGCCTCTTTATTCTAAAACACAATCAGTCAATCAATCTCTGTCTGTCTCTCTGTCTCTGTTGTCTATGTGTCTCTCTCCCCCTTCTCCCACTTTCTCTCCCCTTGGCTTTAGGTTTGCAAAGACCCCTGTGTTACCACAATACTCACTCTGAAACATATGTCCCATTCAACCATGAATGATTCTCTTTAGGGAAAAGCAGAGTGATCTCAAACCACTTTATATGTTAGTTCAGAATTCCTAAGAGATTCTCTTAGGGAGAAACATGGTCTCACCTCTCCATTACCTGGTAGGTCCTTATGAAACACATGGAAAAAACTCTGAAATCCCCGAATGGATATGCACACAGTGCTGTTCCAGCACATCAACAGAAAGATTTTGGAAGGATTCTTCTACTCTAGAGTGATTCAGACAACTTCAGAGAATGACAGTTATCCTGCAGCTTATGATAGTATTATTCTAAAAAGGAAAAAAGACATTTTTGTCCCTTTTTATATATTTATGATCTTCAGTCTGACTCCCATTGAGCTTTCAGCAAAGATTTTATATATTTTATTGCACTTTTTATTTTCTTTTTCTCTCTCCTTATTTTATTTTATTTTATTTTATTTTATTTTATTTTATTTTTTGTACCGAGGATCAAACTCACAACCTCGCACTTGCCAGGAAGGTACTGTGCTGTGAGAAAATCCCCAGCCCCAGCCCTATTGCACTTTTTCTTTATAACTCTTTCCTAAGCTCTCCACTTCTTTAAGTAAATGGCCCCCTTGCATGTTTTTTATTCGCAGCAGCAAATATATAATAAATACATTTCTTTAACAAAATTTACCTTGAAGTAGTCCTTGCAAGATTTTGTTTGCAATTTGGTGGACAAATTATTCATAGTTGAGCAAGTTATTGATTTATAGTCTTTACATGTCAAATTTTTTATAAATTGTTGAATGCATAGCTGTTTGTAAGTTCTTTGTGTGTTGTTGTCACTGCAGTATGATCTGAAAAGAAAGGTTGGGAGGGTATTTACAGAATACATTCTTTCTTTTACTTTTTAGGGCAATAAGGCATCTCCAGTGCATTTTTGTCCTGCTTTTTACATTATTTCTTTTTAATGCTAATTATCATTAAGTAGATTGGTACATCTTACTCAAAATTAATCTGCACTCTATGTAGTTTTATTTCTGGTTTAACCTTTAAGATATATATTTAAAAATTGTTCATTTATGTCGCTACTTCAGTTGCTTTTTAAATCAACAGTACTGTTTCTTTTTTCTTTTTTCAAGGTTATTGCTGCAGATATAATTTCTCCAACTCTATAGCTATCAGAAACTCCTATGAACAAAATTAACCTGCCCACAGAAATGGTATTCTAGTCTGATAATAGTTTGATTTGCTGTCTCATTATTGATTTGTGCACCAGCTTTCTTGTTGAAATAGATAAGTTCCTGACGGGCCCATTACTGTAAAGACCTCCAGTCAGCTGCTTTCTGCAGCAGGGCTGTCCGTCAGGCTTTGGAAGGAGATAACCCTGAGGATGTATGTTATCAGGTCTTTTTCATCTCTGAATTTCCTACTGCTAAGACATTCTGTTAGCAGTAATGATCTAGACATATCTTGTCCCCTGATGCCCAAAATGGCATCTGTGGATCACGCATTCAGTGCTTACAGAAAGCTGTTGGTGTCAAACCACTGACTGCAGTGTTACTTGTGCCATGAAGAGAAAATTAGTGATTCTGACACTCTTCAGAAGTCTTTGCTTTAGACATTGGGTGTGAGGTAAGAAAATGAGACTGTAGAACTCTTCTGCCTCTGTTCAGTTATGATTACACCTAGGGTGGAGTAAGTTCTCCAGTTCCCAAGCCCGAAGCTCAGTTTGCCTCAAGGGATTGTTGTGCTCTCCACATTAATATGAATGCAGCCGAGAAGTCCCTTCTTGGAACTTCCCCGTTTCCTGTTACGTGGTGTATTAGTAGACCTCTTGGGCTGCCATCATGGGATATTTGAAGTGAGATGGCTCAAACAGGATTCTAGTTTTTCACAGTGGAGCTGGAAAGTCAGGGTCAGGGTGCCAGTCACTTTGGTTCTGGTGAGGGCTGTCTTCTTCACAAACAGCTGAGTTCTTGCTGTCTGTTCATGTGGTAGAAAGACAACGTTCTCTGGTGTCTCTTCTTGAAAGGGTTCTAGTCCAGAATAAGGGCCCCCTTGAGACCTCACCTATACCTAAGTGCTTCCCAAAGGCCAGTTTCAGACATTATCACACTGGGGCTAGGGCTTCTACATAGGAATGGTGGGGTCAGGAACAGTCCCATTTATAACACAGAACTGAGTAAAATGCTTACATAGAGAGGCATTCATTTACAACCAACATAAATCCTTATTATCCTGAGATAATATCAAAGTGATTTTTTTTTTCCTGTCAAGGATCAGTGCTATTCTTTATGGCATTTTGTTTTTTCAGAAAATGTCAGCTGTCTAGTTTTCTAATAGTGTCTGATTTCATGTACTTCGTATATTTTACTCCTTGACTGAGGCTTGATGGAAAGAAAAATGTTCATATATACAACAGAAACTGTACAAGCAAGTTCTTTGAAGGATTAGCTTATTTCTAGGATTGTACAGGAAAACTAGTCCAGATTGGTCCCAGTATTCTTAGGGACCCATTGACCGCAAGTCAAATCATGCTGTGTATGAAGGTTGATTTGGTGGGTCATGTGATCTACCACCTTCTCATTTGCCTATTGACCAACATAGCATGTTTCTATTTCTTTAGACTGCCCAAGTATATAAAGATCTGGCCAAAGATAACCTTTGTTCTCTTGACCTTTTCTCTTTCTGTTTTTTCTTTCTTTCTTCATTTTGGCATGTAAGTGATTTTATGCTGAAATTACCAAATGAAGTTTTGTGACCTTGTCAGTGGGAATAAGGGTAAGAAGTCAGACTTTCCTGTGCCTTTTTAAATTAATAGTTCTAACTATAGATAAAATGTCTTTGATTTTTAAAGTGTATTACTTACTTGGTGATTTATTCTAAATCTTTGACATCTACATTAGTAGTTTATGTCTAATACTATTTGATATTTTTCAGTCTTTTGAAAAATTCTAAGGTGTACGAAGATTAGTTTGGCCAATATTTTTTGAATGAGTAGCTATATTTTAATTAATATGAATAATTATATTCATTTACATTCAATGAGTTAAGAAAAATAAGTCCACTTCTTTTTTTGGTACCCGTTGGATACACTGTTTTCTATAATTTTCTCATGAAACTTTTGCGACTTTGTAAATAGAAAAAATCTAAGGGGAAACTTGTAGGTCTCCAGGTATCTTTGTGTATTGTACTATGAAATTTAAAAGATAAGTGGGATAGATTATGTTTAGTTTTAATAACTCAAATTGTTAGAGAATTTTATAAAGTAAGTCTTGTAGGCCTGGCATGGTGTCACATGCTTGTAAGCCCAGTACTTGGGAGGCTGAGGCAGCAGGATCACTATGAATTTGAGGCCATCCTGCGCCAGATAATGATTTCAAGGCCAGCTTGAACTACATACCATAGCAAGACCTTATCTCAAAACAAAAATACAGTTTAAAAAAAAGAAAAGTAAGTCTTTAAAAATGAAAAAGTTACTTTTTAAATTTTGGGGGGAAGTACGGGGATTGGACTCCCAGCCTGGTGCTTGCAGGCAGGCACTTACACTGCTCAGCTAAAGCCCTGGCCCAAATGTTACTTAGTTTTAGAAGAGGATGCTTTCTGAAGTTAATTGGATGTGGCACTTGATTAGGTAATTCCAGTAGTTGAATTATAAATTTTCAGTACTACATTACTTTAACCTGAGGCTGAGAAGTCATGCAACAGAAGTTTGCTATCATTTTTCTTCCAATTTTTATTTTTTAGTAGTTCAGTTTTGTGGTACATAACAAATTCCACTCACCATGGGGAGTTGGTACATTACACATTTTAATTCTTCTTTCATCCCCTTACCTTCCTTACCTCCCTCTTTCCTCCACCTCTTGATTCCCTTCCCTTTTGCAAAAGATCTATCTCCCTATTTTCTGGTGTCTATTATTTTGCTATTTATATTTTGGGTTCTTGCCCAGGGAAAAAAAGAAACCTTCTACATTGTTGGTAGAAGTGTAGAACAGTACAACCATTATGCTAACATTTCTATGATCCATTAGGGCATAAATAACCTTTTTATATACATTGTCTTATTTGTTCCTCAAAATAATTTTATAAAGTAAGTTAAATGGGCAATATATTGCTATTTGAAAATAATTTGCCAATGAGACAAGTTGGTGACATATTTGGTATATAAGTCTATCTTTTTTGTTTTGGCTTTTCATTTGTGAAAAATTTTGAATGTGTAACAGTAGAGATATTTGGTGAATCCCCATATACCCATTCTAAAATGGATATAAGCCTCCGTTAGTAATTTACATATGCTACATTAGCTTTACCTTTGTTGTCAAACATTTTGACTTTTATAGCTGAATATTTTAGTGAGTATATATCTCTTTAGAAAGAATGTTTTGTTAATGAATGCAATGAAGTTAACATGCCTAATACAATTAGTGACAGTTCCTTAATAGCACAAAAGCCTCAATGCATATTCAGATTTCCCCATTTAACTGCAAAGGAACTTCTGACAGCATTGTGCTTGGACCAGGATCTACAACCACGCCCACATGTGGCATCAGTTTACGTGGGCCCGTGGTTTTGGAGGTTTTAGTCTACGTCATAGTAATCGGCCCTCCTGCTCTTTGTGAGGCAGCACATCTGGGCCACACTGTGGCAAAGCAAAGCCTGCCTGTCCACCTCTTCAAACGAGAGGAGGAAGGACCAGCACCCTGTCTCAGGCCCCACTGTCTCTTTCACCCTCATGCTGCGAGGCACCCAGAGCTCAGCAGAGGGTTTAAGGAGAAAGCATAGAAATCTCTGTAAAAAGAATTCCCTGTCCTTTCCTGGTAGCATATAGAGTTCTGGTTCCCTAAGATACAGTATTGCTTGCAGTTTTCTTTGGTTTTCATAACTAGCTTATTTGAGTTCTTTCTACAGAAAACAGTACATAAAAGAAATGAGATAAACCTGGAGAAATACTGTTTAAAAGCTTCTCAAATTGGAAAATAAAAATGTACATCAAATAATAAAATGTTTTAGCTTTGCTGAAGTACAGTGGTCAAAGTATACTCTAATATAGCACTATAATTAAGTTATAATGAATTGTATTCTTGCGTTTCAAAAGCAGATACTTCTCTATCCCCTCCAGTCCCAAAAGAATGACTGCAAAATAAAGGAAATTGGTATTCCTTTTCAAAACCTGTTTGCTTCTTCTTAGGAAATAAATATTTACATAATTGCATATCTGAGCCCATTTCTGAAATGCATTCATTTTTTGCGTGTGTCCAAGTGTTAAGAAAGTATACTGTGGCAGCAATTTATGTGTAGTACTCTACAAGACTGAATGGGTAAAATTTAACTGAGTAAAAACCTAAGAAGCCTGGCCTATTTTTGTATTTTACAACCTAACTACACTGCACAAGCCTCATTTGTAAGAGTCTAATCATGCCATACATCTTGATGGAAGTAATCATATCAATAGTTCAGGAAATTCAAGTGGCCTTTTCTTTATACCCCTTTTGGATGGGTCAGTGCTGTCAAGGGCATTCCTTAGAGAAGTGCGAAGTGATTTTATTTCAAGAGTTATTAATTCATGCTCCCTCTGTTTTACTTCAGGTGGATCATCCATGCTATGGAGTATGAACTACAGGTCCGTGGCAAAGAGAAGCCATCCATAGACTTGTATCAGTTGTCACCTAGTCAAGTTAAACAACTTCTGTTGGATATTCTGCAGCCTCAACAGAGTGGAAGGTAATGAGGACCCTGTGTTACCAACAACACACTCTGAATGTACAAAGCGTCATACTTTTTAGCTAGATATATGAAATTAATAAGATAGTAATAAGAAATAAAACGCAGCGGAGGAACAGGGCCTGTTACTGAATGTAATATAAACAGATTAAAATATATGTCTTTAATTTTGTGTTAATTTGAAATTTATACTTTTTCAAGTGTCTTATAAGCATTTCCTCATTTTTTCTATTCTGTGCAAAATGTAATTCTGCATACTACTTTGGTCAATTCCCATTATGAACGTTCATATATATCATTCAGCATCTTCTCCCAGTATTTTGGTCCAAGGGATTGGATGTGGTAACATTAGCTAAGTATGCTGCCTGTGACTCTTTTTTTCTCTAAATAGACTAATCACTGGGGCTAAGCACTGCCAGAGATTCCTTGTGCTAGCCCTAGGATAAGAGCAAAACAAGTACTTATGGGTTGCATCTGTACTGAGGACTGAACCTTGTTGAATACACCTGTAATAATATTCTAACAGCTGTTTTATGGTGTTAGACAAGTTAATACTGAATTTCATGTGAAAAAACTATCATGCAAACATAACCAGAAAATATAAAAAAATGCCATAATAAACATTAAAATATAATTTCTTTATTTAAAACAGTATGATATTGATGTATGAACAGATGAGTAGACCCTTTGCAGATAAAAGAAACTCTAGAAGTAGATTCCCCAATACCTATTTAAAAGTTAGTATATGAGGAAGGTGGCATCTCAAAGCACTGCACCAAAGATGGACTCTCTAAATATGTAGTGACAGGACAACTGGATAACCATTTGCAAGAGAAAATCGGATATTTTATATCATACACAAGAGTCAACTCCAGATAGATTAGGAATCTGAATGTAAACAATAAACTTGCACAGATGCAAACAGAAGACACAGGCAGTTTTCTTTTTAACTTTGGTTTGGAAAAATCTGTCTGACACTCAACTCAAAGGCAACAAAGAAAAGATTAATAGGGTAATAGTGTAAAAATAGTGTATTTTGTATAACATTAATAGGGTAATAGTGTAAAAATAGTGTATTTTGTATAACATAAGACAGCTGAGAAACTAGAACAAAATATATGCCACAGAGAGCTAATATCCAAAAATTCTTAAAAATTGGGACAACAACAAAAAATGAATGTGAGAAAAGTGTGACTAGTAAATTCATTTAAAACATCTAAAATGGCTTTTAGATACTTAAAAAGATACTCAAAGTCATACTTAGAGCAAATTAAATTAAAACATAGAACCATTTCTCATCTTTAACACTGGCAAAAGTTTCAAAGTATAATAAACACTTGTAAGACTGTGGCAGACAGGCACTATCATACATAACTGATGAGTACAGACAGTAAAATATAAAAGGACTTCTAGAGTATGCTACTCTTCATGTAGGAAGCAAGGAGATATAAAGAAATACCTTGCTTACCTGCTCATTTGTGTATAAAAAAATACAAGAAGGATAGATCAGAAACTCTAGAGAGTTGGGAGCAACCCTCTTTCAATCCGGGGAGCTGAGGGCATGCAAGGTGAGTTCCAGTGCACTTGCGCTGGCTCAAGGAGAGCCCTGGACCACTGTTCCAGTGATAAGGAGCCCGCCCAGCTTCCTGAAACACTGGAGGAGGCAAGGGAGGTCCTGCGGGCTTGACTGGGACACGCTCAGTGACCTCCATTCAGTCCCAGTTGTTGAAGGCGCAGAGGTGATTTCCAGCATCTCCAAGTGAAGCTTTGGAACATTGCTTGAAACCCGGAAATATAGGAAAATGACAAAACAAAAGACCAAAATGCAATCTCAAACTTCCAGCCCATCCCAAGAAAGCCTGGGAGCTATCTACATAGAAGAAAATATAAGCCATACACCTGAAACGCCTGAAATGATATCAGCTGAAATAAAGAAGCAACTCCAGGAAGCTATAAAAGAACTCAAATCAGAAATAATCTCCCAGGTAAAAGAAGAAATGATGAATGTAATGAAAGAAATGCCAAACACATCTAAAGAAGACATAGTTTAAACATTAGAGGAACAATGCAAAAAGATGGAAACCCTGAATGAACAATATAAGAAACAAACAGAATGCATGAAGCAGATTCAAAGAGATATACAGGAAATCAAAAATTCCATTGTAAGTTGGCAAAACTGCCTCAACAAAAGTGAAGATAGAATTGCAGACCTCAAAGACAAGATTGCAGCTAGTGAATAGGAAAGGAAAGATCTTTTAAAAATAACAAGGAATCAGCAAGTAACAATTCAACAATTGCAAGATGATGCAAAGAAAAACAACGTAAGATTGATAGGGATAAATGAAAAAGAAGGATACAACACAAATGATATCAAGAGGCTGTTTATAGAAGAAATAGCTGAAAATTTCCCAACATGAGAATGGAAACTGACATACAGATCAGTGAAGCATATAGAACTCCAAATAGCTGCAACCAAAATAAAACACCCAGACATATAGTAATCAACATCCCAGAAATCCAACATAAGAACAGAATATTAAAAGCTGTTCTGATCTGCTTTGTTCTGTCCTCTTTTTATTCTCTTTAAAATAAAAAAAGAGAGAGAGTTGGACGCAGGACGGAAAGGAAGGGGAAGTGTGTGCAGGGTGGGGTAAGAGTGCACCTAGCAGTAACAGAGAAGCTAGTGATACTATGGGTGGGTGACATTACCACACCAGGGTCCATTGGAAAGTATTGCTTTGACTGAATATGGTAAAACTAAAGAAAAAGAACTGCAGATAAATACTGTACTCTAACAAAGCTCTTCTCGCAGATGTATGGATGAACATTTCTAGACATTTAAGGCTGGAGATTTGGCTCTGAGGTGTAAGCTCCTGTCTGGCAAGCACAATGAGAATTAGAGTTTCCACTGAACTTACTGCCTAGCCAGGTTAGCCTCAAACTCATGGCGATCTTCCTGCCTCAGCCTTAGAAGCATGTGCCAACACACTCAGCACTGTTGCTTTCTAAATACCATTCTCTAATGAACAGAACCAACATTCCTTGTAGAAATGATTTGTTTCAAAGCAGGGCAGGAAAAATACAAGACTAGCCTGGAGCACCTTGTGCCAGAAATTAGAAAATCTCAAAATATGCGAGATGTGTCAGGTGGGCACTGGAGATAACTAGGAGAAGCTCTTGTGGCTAGAGCTGGGACAATTTGAGCACCATAACCAATAAAGATAGGGTTGGATTATAACACATAGAGTAAATATCCCGTAGTACGTGTTGCTGTGAGTAGTGGGAGAGAAGGGACTGTTCTTTCAGCAGAACCCTAATCAGTAAGTGTAGATAGGGTACTGGAAATAAAGTCATCATTTGGCAAGTGCAACAGTAATAATTCTTACAGGCAAGAACCATTGAAAAATGGAAGTAATGTGAGGAATAAAAAATGTGCACAGTTTAAAATTATTTACACTCAGAATACTTACTCATGGCAAAGGTAGGGGGAGTAATTTCACAATGGAGACACCAAGCAGACTCTTACCTTGTGATTAAGATCAGCACCTCCTGTGGTAATGCACCTCAGTATTGTGTACTCATTTAAATGAATGATCGAAAAAAATATATCACTTCTGGATATTCTTGCCAAAAATTCATAATTTTACTCTTGTCATAAGAAAGCATCAGATGGACTGGGGATTTACCTCAGCGGCATGAGCATTTGCCTGGCAAGTGTGAAGTTATGAGTTCAATCCCTGGTGCCAAAGGAAAAAAGAAAAGAAAATATCAGACAACCCCAAACTGAAGAAAATCCTATAGAACAACAGAAATGTCTGACATGACCAAGTCATGAAAAAGTGAGGAAAGGCTGTGGACACACCAGTTAGAGGAGCCGGCCCTGCTCTGAGACGTGGGGTCCTGGACACAAACATTAGTGGTAAATTTGATGAATAAAATCCATAGATTAATGTTATTGTATCAGTGCTCATTTCCTGGTTTCAGTAAATTTGCTGTAGTTATGTAAGAGTAGAGCAGTTGAATAGAGGATATAACTTTATGAACGTGTCTTTGTAACTTCAGTCTAAAGTTTTTCAAAGTAAAATGGCAAACAATTAAAAAGCTATTTTAAAATAATTCCTCACCTGCACTGTGAGAAGTCTCACATTTCCTTTATATTCTATGAGAACATCTTTTTTGTTCTTGTTGTCAAAACCAGGGGATGGGGTTGGAGTATTCGGATGCTGAGTGGGGGTATTTCTTAATCGCCAGTAAACCTTACGCCCTTGAGCTGCTTCACTGTAGCAAATGCCGCTCTCGCAGTGTAAGTTTGGGTACGTTAAAAGAAACTTTGTACACTCAGAAAAGATGTCTCTTTCTAAGAAGATCCACCTGATCTCAAACTCTTCCTATCAGATCGCACTGGCCCTCCTTCACAAGGACAGAAATACCTTTTCTGTGTACTGTGTTCTACATAGCTGCATTCACACCTAGCAACATCATTGGTCACGGCATGCCTCCCATTTATTGCATCCCACATTTCACCCTTTCAAATGCCAAGTGTAAAAAGGATGTACAGATCTGTTCCTCTCCTAAGCTTTTGCAAGAATATACTACTGCATCACGCTGTTGTTTAGAAAGCATGCAAATTCTACATCTTTAGCAGTTTTGAATGGTGTATTGTATCTATAATGCTTCATCCATGATAATAAGCAATCTAGAATTTTGGCTTATCGCTGTGTTCTGATTATTATGACATGAAAAATGTTCTCTTTTTACTGTCAGCAGGGAGACACTAGCTGTATTTAAATACCAAACTTTTATAAAGTTTATAAATTACGAGGTAATTTTATTATATATGACGCCTTTCGAGCACCCCTTATTCATTCATCAAGTACGAAGCACCCTTGAGGAGGAGAGGCACAGGAGCGATGGCCTCTGTGGTTTCTGCTAGTGCCAAGCCTGCGTTTTGCTGTGTGAGGGCCGTGGAAATCTAGTAGGAAGTCTGTTGCTCATGTGTGATTTCTCTGCTTTCCTTAGGGCTGCTTGTTTTTAGATGGACCTACTTGGTGTGTTAGAAAATCATTTGATCATGTAGTGAACAGTTCATAGTTTACAAGAGAATAACGTTTTATCTGTTAAATGTTTTAAAGTCTCAGAGATGTCCTCGCTGGCTGCAAACTCCATTTTCACTCTGAACTGTTGACCAGCCTTTGTAGCACATGATAGATGCGCATCATTGATGGGCTCAGGCTTTGTTATTTCCCCTCCTGGGACAGTGAGTCCTTGTCAAAAGCCTTGTTCTGTGCCAGAACGAACGTGCGTGCCAGTTCTGAGGCGCCTGCCTTTGGTTTGCAGGTCCTGGCTGAACAGGCGTCAGATTGATGGGTCTCTGAACAGGACTCCCCCTGGCTTCTATGACCGCGTGTGGCAGATCCTGGAACGCACACCTGATGGGATCATTGTGGCCGGCAAGCATTTGCCACAGGTAAGTAAGGCCCCACCACATTTCGTCAGGAAGAGAGACGTCCAAAGGGACCTGAGGAGTTCAGCATGCTGCTTTTCTCCTTTCCAGTGTTGTGTGAGTATTCAGAGAAGGGATATCCAGGCACCTAAAGGGATAAAATGCCATACTAGAGCTGGGCATGGTGGTACAATCCCAGCACTTGGGAGGCTGAGGCAGGAGGACTCCTGTAAGTTCAAGGCCAGCATAAACTACATAGCAAGACCCTCTCTCAAAAAACTAAATAAATACTAGAAAATAAGTCCAATCGTTGGGGTTGGAACTACTTCTCGCACTCTGAGTTACTTTTATTTTTGAATTTTAGAGTCCCTCTAAACAAAAAAGCTTGCTTTTCTATCATACACAGGTATCCCAAGAATGCTGTCTTAAGAGGCACCACGGGCTGAACCGTGCAGAGCCAGCTTTCCTTCCTTCATGTGCTTGGGGCTGAATTTCAGATACTGGCTTTAGGTGGGGCTGTCTCCTTACCACCCAGGGTAGTGGTGGGCCAGTGCCAGGGCCCTACAGCCAGTAAAGTGTGTATTGCAAAAGAAGACCTGGTCAGCCTGAGACGCTAGGTCACAAGTGATGCTGTAGATAAGGAAGTCACTGTTACACTGCATGTGCTCTTGTATTTAACGTGGAAAAATGCAGTTAGTCACTTTCTTTACTTGAGGTAGTATAACTTACCTGTACTCCAAATAATTGTCAGTGTCCTCTCCTGTGTTTGGTTTCCCAAGTTACGTAAAGTAGCTTGTTTCTTTCATTGATTATGATCGTTATGTAATTCTGGCATCGAAGTCATTCTGCTTGTACACACAAAAGAAACAGTACTATTTTTATTTCTAATATTGAAACTTGAAACAAACTAATTTTGGCATGGCTTTTTATACAAATAACATGCCCTCTAATATGAGTGCACACACACTCACCCTGCTTTTACTACTTCTTTTGTTGTTGTTTTGGCACCAGAGATCGAACTCATGACCTCACACTTGACGGGCAGGTGCTTGTGCCTCTGAACTAAACCCTCAGCCCTCACTCTGCTTTTATGTAGACCAAGGGCCCCTGTGGACAGACACTGGAAATCACAGTGCCCTTTTTTAAGAAGAAGGACTGAGTGTGTCTGATGGGGACTTTCACTGAAACCTTTCACAATAATTACATAAATATATTTCTTCATTCGGCAAGTAAAGGAAAACCTTTCAAAGTATTCTTTCTATCAGGGATGGCAAACCTTTTTGAACTTCCAGTGATAACAAAAAGCCCGCTGCAGCACATGAAGCATAGGTTCGCCACCACTGCTCTACATCACTCTGGGACTTCGGGTGATTGTATTTACTTGCTGGTGTAGCTACTCGAGCCCTTCCATCCATGCCTGTGCCCTGGGAGTGACCCTTTCTCCTGGAAGTAGAGGCAGAGTCCCTGTTGTGAGCATCTGATGGCCTCTAGAAGCCTCATCTCTACCCATCCAGGCAGTGCCCTGTCTTGGCCTGCTAATGTTTCCCGGTTTCATTTGATTCTCTGGTTAGCACCCTCTCTTTGCTAACAGTAGCAGTAGATACACGCTAAATATTGATATGCTCCATGGACTTTTCAAATGCACAGGTAATCATCACAGTAATTTTGTGGGAAAAGTGCTTTATTATTCCCACTTGACAGATGGGAAAACTAAAGTACAGCAAAACAATTTCCCCAAGGTCACATCTAGTAAGTAGCTGGCCCAGGCTTGACTCCTGGCAGTTGGTTTCTGAGGCTCCTATCTTCTGTGCTACACTTCTTAATCCTAATTCCTCTTAGATAAGTAGGTAATAAGGCAAGCTTGCTATCTCTCCTCTAGGCTTGTCATAGTTGCCTAGGGGCTTACATGACTTTAAATGAGATAGATTAAAAGGAAATCAGTGTAAAACCACTAAAGGATCTTCCTTCTGTTACTTCATTAACCCTATTGTTAGACTTCTAAACAATTACAGTAAATGTATTTGTTAACTGGGTTTCATTTTTTCCAAACTGGTAGTATTCGTGAACATCAACAACATGTTAGGTTATATGGACTGTCGCATCAGATGTACTGAGTACAGGACTGAGGTTATTATAGCACACTGAACAACTTTGCTATAATTTGATTGGGAGGGGGCAATCAAGGGACCCCTCAGTCCCATTTGGAACAGTAAGTAGATGCACATTGGTTTAAAGCCATGGTTAGCATCAAGGTAAGTCTTCAGTAAAACAAAAGCAGTGAAGTATGTCTCCTCTCTGCTAGCAGTTCTGGTGATGACCCATCCACACAAGTCTAACATTTGAATTCTTCCGTCCCATCTTTTCAGAGTTGCTCACTGTGCCCAGATTTCAATTTGAATTTGAGTTTACTTCCTGCTTTTATTTGGTTGTGAAAAGTGGATAGAAAGAAGATTGTATGATACTCTTGTCATAAATGAAAGATAAAGGGTAGAATAGAGAAAATTCTTTTAGTTGTGCTTTTGTTTTCTGTTTCCTTGCCATTTCTACATATAATACTGTTTATTTTTGTCTGTGTGTATTTTGTGCTACTAGCTCAGAAAGGACCTGCCACAGAAGTTAGGTGAATTCAGTAGCAAGTGACTGGTGTGGTAAAATCTGACAGCGTGTTAATTCTGATAGCAGTATGGGCTCTATTTGTTGTCTCAATTTTGGGGTGTACTTGTCTTGTATTGAAGTGTCTAATATAGTATTTTCCTCTAAAAAATATTAATATAAGGAAGAGAACTACTAACAATGGGAGGTTTAATTTATCACAATAATCAGCTTACTGGCTCCAGTAGTTTGACATATATAAAATCCAGCCATAGAAATGAAAATGCTCTCTAAGGTTTTATAGAAACTGAAAAGGACTGTTGATTAGAAAATGAAATTCTTTTACTAAATGAGAACCAGAGTAGGACATTCGGCACCATGTTAATGTGGAGTTTTTTTTGTTGTTGTTGTTTGTTTTTCAGCAACCAACCCTATCAGATATGACCATGTATGAGATGAATTTTTCTCTCCTTGTTGAAGACATGTTGGGAAATATTGACCAGCCAAAGTACAGGCAGATCATTGTGGAGGTTTGTATTTAAAAATATAAATTGTGAAGGCATGCTTTCGCTCTACTCCCTGAAAACAAGCCTAGGAAAACTGCCCTGGAGAGGGTGAACTTTATTCTTCACTTACTTGCAGCTCCTCAGTGGAGCCTTCCAGAAGACAGCCACCCTTGACCCTGCTCAGGGTGCACAGCAATTCAAACACTGTCAGCCTCTGGGTGGAAAACGGGGAGCCCAGCCTTTCGGTGGCACTCTCATCCCTGGCAGCAGGGGCATCAGCAACACCCCAGCAAAAGAAAAGGGGATCTTTTTCTGTTAACTTTGTCTTCAATTTTTTTCTGTGTACATAAATAATACATTATTGTTCTAGAAAGTTTCAGTAGTTTAGAAAATCATAGAAAACAAAAACTTCCCAGCACCCCACCACCAGGAGCTCATCACAGTTGATCTTTGGAAGAACATCTTTGTGAATATCATCTGTGTAGAGCAGACATGTAACTGTGTTGTACCAATGCTCTATGTAAGTTACATGATAAAATGCACAGGTACATGCAAATGTACCCTTTTTACTTTAAAAATTACATCAGATATATAATGAACTCCCAGATGATGGGCTTTGTCTTTTCACTTTGTCTTTTCTCTTGGAATGTGTTCATCAGACTTTGTGTTTTGTTTTTGGGTTTTTTGGTTTTTTTTTTTCGGTTTTGGTTTTTGGTTTTTGGTATCGAGGATGGAACTCATGACCTCATGCTTACCAGGCAAATGCTTGAGCCACTGAGCTAAATCCCCAGCCTGACTTTGTGTTTCTTGAAGGTAGATAACATCTCACTAGGACAGAAATTAGCAGCAAGCAGTAAACTGAATACATCACCTCCTATAATGCAGCATTTCTATAGCTGCAGTCAAAACTGAGTGCAATTCGACCTCAACTTTGCAGTCCCAAAATGTGACAAATGATTAACTAATCAGTTCCATAGAACGTGGGAATGAGTGCTGGGTCAGGGAAAGACGGAGTTATTTGAAAGGCAAATACCTTCTTTGTGCTGTGACATTACCCTTCCTTCCATGATTAGTGCCTAACATTTGGGACATAAAGTGGACTTAAACCCCTTGTCACTGACCAAGGGAAATCACTGTTTTTGCAGAAGAAATTTTCTTGTAGTGCTCCAGCAAAACCTCATGCTCCAGCCAAAACCCTGCCCCACACATCTCGCACACTGTGAGCCCTGGATTTACTGGAAGTATTTCTTTTGGTTCTTTCAGGTTCTCTTGTGGAAGCATTTAAATAAAATATACTCAGTAAAAAAAATATACTCAGAAGTCAGTAAGATTTCAAATTAAGAGGTTTGTGTCCTGTTCATATATAGCCCTTATCAGAAAGCCTTTGTCAGCGATTGCATAGCAGGCACAAACTTTGCACGTAAGAGTTTGTCATCTAGAATGAGCATTACACTCACGTAGATGTACGGAGTGGCCAGATACAGTGATGCATTAAACTAAGATAGTTCACACAGTCAGTTAGTACTTATATCACGAGAAGACCACAGTTAAAGTATATGTATTTTTTAAAACAACCAAGCCCTGAGAAACTGCAGCATCACAGCCTTATGCTCGTTTTGAGGTGATCAAACATCATCCCTGAGTTGCCATGGCCCACTCTCTGGCTTCGTCCCCACCCCTCTTCCCTAGCGCCCTGCTCTGCTATACAATGCTTTTCCTTCTTGCCAACAAGAGTTGATGCCTAGCAGAGCTCAGACACTTGGTAAATAGAGTACCACATGGTATTTACAGGGTTAAGAAAGTCATCTTTCTAAGTTACTAGTTTTATTTAAGTGACTAAAATAATTTCTATATACTTATAGGGCCATATACAATGAAAAAATATGTAATTCCTAATAGAATTTGTACTAGTGATTTTCAAAATCAGGAAGAGTCCATCCATAGGTGATCTTTAAGCCTCATATGGAGCACATTTTAGAATATGAGTGTCTTCCATCAGACTGATAAAGAATAAAAACGTCCAGCGTGTGTCACTACTCTGTCACTATGGCTTTCAATGTCTATCTTTTCTAGTTACTAATGGTTGTATCCATTGTACTGGAAAGAAACCCTGAACTAGAATTTCAACACAAAGTGGATCTAGACAAACTGGTAAAAGAAGCATTTCATGAATTTCAAAAAGATGAGAGTCGACTAAAAGAAATTGAAAAACAAGTAAGTAAACAGCTTTTTGTAGAAAGCAACTTTGTCTCAAGTCTTCAAAATATCCTTAATCTTTTATTATTTAGCTCATAAACCATTTGCAGAGTACGAAATAGAGGCAGTCTGACTTCTTTGAGGAATTAATGTTACTTTTGATTTAATTACTAATTGGTTCAGCTATGAAGTTCAGAGAAAAAAATCTAGGAATAGATAAATTTTCTTTATATAAATAAAAATTTAAAAAAAATTTTAACCAAGGAGGAGTCTGATTTCAAAAAACTATGAAATTAACTTATGAGGAAGATGAAAATGCAAAACAGGCTGCGGCAGTGTTGTTTTACCTAATACGGTTCCTTCTAGACTCCCTGCTTAATATTTGATACTCATCTTTGAAAAGGTTCACTAAGTAAATAAAAATTATCAGCAAAGAAGAGAATACTGGGGCTGGGGATTTAGCTCAGCAGCATAAGTGCCTGCCTTGCAAGCAGGTGGTCCTGAGTTCGATCCCCCGTACCAATTTAAAAAAAAAAAAAAGAGAATATTAAAAATGTCTATCTTTGTTTTATATGCTGAGTAGATGTCTCAGGAAAATGAAAGAAAAACCCAGAAAGTGCCTGTTTTCCATGAGGAAATCTGTGGATTTATTTTTCCCTCTAGGCTGACAGTGATTTTACCTGTCAACTCTTTACACAGAATTTCAAACAACTTGCTTACTGTTCTCCTTTGCAGGATGACATGACTTCCTTTTACAACACTCCCCCTCTGGGAAAAAGAGGAACATGCAGCTATTTGACAAAGGCTGTGGTGAATTTGCTGCTGGAAGGAGAAGTCAAGCCAAGCAGTGAGGACTCATGTCTGGTTAGCTAGTGAGGAGGGTAGAAGGGGCTCTGCTGAGACGACTTCCTAGCAGCAAGTGAAGGTTCGTGCTGAAGCTTCCTGCAGGCAGCCATTTACTCACTGGCTGTGATGGGAGGTGGTTGCCATGGCCCTGGCAGAGCCGGGGACCTCTTGCATGCCATTGCCAATCTGGTGGTGACAAATGTTTTAATCAAGCGATTTGTCTTCGTCATTATGCCAACTACAGTAACCTTCTCTGGACAATAGAAATAGCTTATGAATTGAAATTCATTGCTGCATGTTTTATAATCAAAGAGTTCGTCAGGGCCGGACATGGTGGTACACACCTGTAATCCCAGCACTTGGGAGGCCAAGGCAGGGAGGATCACTGTTCAAAAACAGCTCAGATTACATAGCAAGACCCTGTGAAAAGAAAGAAAGGGAGGGTAGGAGGAAGGAAAAGGGTGAGAGAGAAAATACAATTGCATTAAAATGAATCTTTGCTCTTTAGACTGAACTTGTGTCTTTCTGCCATTAAAATGAATTTGCCAACTAGTAATGCTTACTGTGAATCAAAAGATACTGGAGAAGTGATGAACATTTTTAAGTGCCATTATCATGTTAGATAAACATCATAAAGGCCAAGACAGGCAGATGTTATTTGATTTTCAGAAACCACATTATTAATGTTTTAGTATATAAAGCAATTGTACCATTTTTACCTTGAGCATGTGGTTTTGTGTTTGTATGAGGTATAGGAGTTGTGCTGAAGTATAATATATAAATCTGTGCCTTATTGGACATTTTATTTGAATTACCAATCAATACAGAACATAGGCTGATTCAAAAGTATGTTAAACTTAAGACTAATAACCTTGTAAAAGCAAAATTAAAGGTCATTAAATTTTATTTCTGAATTGATGTATCTGGACATACTGTTAATTCAGGCTCACCATACTGAGTTTAATACTCCTGAACATTCTCATCTAGTGGCTTTGGACGTAGAGTGAATGATAATCTATAGTACCTACCGCTATACATTTTTGCTATCAAATGTACTTAAGCAAACATTAATAAAAATTAAAATCTTAAACATTGAATTTTACGAATGCATTTCCTAAATGTTACAGCAAAGTGCATTAGCTTGAGCCCCAGTCCCAAAGAGAGTTTTCTGGCCAGTCTTAAAGAGTTTCACCTGAGTAATCAGATTTTCCCCATGAATGGTTCAGTCCATTTGTAGAGTCCCAAAAGGATGAAGGGAAGACAGGTGGTTTCCATAGCAAGGCAGTTGGTAGCACAGAAGTAGGGAGCGAGCATGTGGAGAAATCAGTTCATTTCTCCTGACTTCAGGGTACACGTCTAGGTCTTCTGTAAGAAACTGTATGCACACTAGATAAGAAGGAAAACAGAAAATCTGACTTGACTATCTTAAAAAGAGAAGTATGAGAAGGAGAATTAAATCACTTCAACTAGTACATTAAAACAGCTCACGAAAAGATGGCCTTGAACAGTGAACCTAGTTTATAAAACAGGCATGAAGAAAAAAAAATGGCATAACCTTAACCCCATGAAGAATCTGGGTCTGACACTTCATAGCTGGGGAAAGTGGAATGGGAGGGAGAGAGGAGGAAGCAGGGGGAGAGGGAGAGAACGGACCAGAGAGGGATGAGGGAGAGAAGGAAGGCAGCTCTGTTGCATAATTTTTTGTTAAATTTTTTTTGATGATCTGACCAAAGTTGCCAGAAAACTGCTAAGTTGAACCAAACATTTGCAAATATGTTAGCTTCTTTCTTAAATGTTACATATGCAAAATTGTTTTCCTCTGCTACTGAAAGCATTCAGACCTGTAGCCCATGTATCAATTCTATGCTTTGATGATATTCAAATTGTATTATTCTGAAAGAGATTTTGATATTTGTGAATCTTGATGTTCACCTAATCAAAAGGCAATATGTGCTTTCTGACTAGAAAAGCAAAAGGTAGTAAGAAGTAGAACACAGGACTCATGAAATTTAGAAGTCCCATCTGGCCTGCTGAGCCCAAATGCTTTACCAACTGCACTAGAGGCTGACTGAAAATATTAGCACATTCTTTTAGGCATGGCGAGATTTAAATCTGATTTACAGCTTCCTCTATCACAATGGCAGATTCACTGTGTAAGTTTATTGTACAAGCAACGTCTGTTGGAAACTCCTGGCTGAATTTCAAATTCAACTACACTTCCAAAGCATCATTTTAAGGAACACAATGTTTTCCTGTATTTCCTGCCATTTTATTTAGGTCTTAAAAAGTCATATTTCAGTTTTTAAAAATCAGAGTGGGATCCTCTTGATGTCAACTTCAATATGTGATAAGTTCTCTGTGCCTTGTAGATGCCAATAAACATTTGTTTAACACCTGAATACATTTAAATTTTCAGCAAAATTCTTAGGGAGTAGATTCAGACATGCTGTCAGCTCTTTGTGAGCATGCATATTGAATAGACAGCATATAAAAGTGCAAGAGTCAACATAATGTGAAAACAATTATAGTAACACAGAGAGACCCTATTTAAGAGAGGTTGGAAGTAGCATGTGGCCAGATCATAAAAGCTCCCATCTCAGAAACTAAAAATGTGAATGGAAAATAAGATCAGATCAGCAAAACACCTCCATTAGCATTCAAACAGTGGAAGCTATACAGCCTCATACCATAAACTCTGCAGCAGTAAGAAGACGAAAGAGCCACTGGAATTAGAATATGGCTCCTATACTCTGGCCTCCACAAAGCTTCCAGGACAAGGTTACTAAACTATGAAAACCCTCTTGAATTCGAAGAGAATCAGATGGGTGTTGAGTCACCATCGATGGGAAGACATTCTTCCAGAATGGAGTCTCCCCTGCCTCGCAGCCATCCCACTTTCTCCAGTAGGGGTCTGCCAGCCCACAGATAGAGAAGGTGCCACTTTCCCACAGCCTTCTAGGGATCAGACCTCACAAATGCAAGACAGAAAAGCTCTGAGCAGGAGCAACTTCACTTGGGGACCCAGCTCATGTAAACTGGACTTTTGCTCCCAGCTGCCCTCCCACTGAGCACCATGTGTGATGTACAAGCCACATAACTGCCACAGTCCTGCTCCCCAAGAAAGGGAAAAGCTCTTTGGGGTGGCATTTTGACTTTTCACCTGGGATGGAGTCAGATGAGTGGTAAAGGGGACCCTGATTCCCCAGAGCTGGTTACCCCCAGCGCAGGCTCTTCAGAGAACTAGTGGCCTAGACCTGTGCCTTGTCACCTGGAAGGGAGGCGCTCGGGGGCAATGGAGATTGGATTAATGACACTACTGCCACCCATTTTTCCTGTAGAATGTTGTTTCAACTGCGTGACCTGAACTCACTGCCTCACCAAGGGCTTAGATCCTGTCCCTAAGCATAGTGACCTGCATGGAGCATTCTGCCAAACAATAAACTCTGTTCTTCTTTGTGTTTGTTTGTTTGTTTCAAAACAGTAAACTTTGCTTTGGTGTTTGTTTGTTCATTTAACTTGTAACGGAAATGATTGGTCTTGGAGCAAATTCTCTACTCGTCAATCCCATTTCCCAAGAAGTTTCCTCTGCACACCTCCTACCAGCAAAGAAAAGTGTGAAGCAAATGCCTTTTGGCCCTTATATTTCAGTAGGAGTTGAGCTCTTAGAGCCAGGCTCTCCATCAGCCCATTTCCTCCCTACTCTCTGGTTTTTGTTGATGGCTTGCAGTACCAAATGGAGATCAACACAGGACCTCACACATGCAGGGCTAGCACTCTACCACTGAGCTACATGCCCAGCCCTTTCATGGGCTAGTATGTTTCTCTTGATCTTTCTGGCTGTCTAGGGCTGCATCCTCCTGAATTGTGTCTTATTACCTGAGAGGGAGAGACTTAGCTGGAAGCAGCTAGGAGAGAACAAGAGTGCAGTTTGGGCAGGCAGAAGTACAAGGGGCCACCCTTGTACTGGGCACTCAAAGCTTTGCTGGTCATGGAAAGAAACTGCCTGTGAACCATGTAGAGAATACAGGAAAAAGAATATAGGACCTGTTCTGAACAAAATGTACTCTAGCAAATAGCATCCTTCACAAAAAAAATGTCCTATGCTCTAAAAGAAATTGAAGGAAAAAAAATCAATGAAAACAGAACTCTGTGACAATATAATATGATAGAAAGGACACCTAGGAAAACAAGCGTGATAAATTAGAGCAAAGGGCAAAATCTACACAGCTGAAACAGAACAGGAGACACAAAGGAAAAACTTGAGATCATTTCATAAAGTACTTAGCATCAATTTGGTTCTGCCAGCCACTGTTCTGTGCGGGTGAGGGGAGCTGTGGATTTCCTCATAAAAGTACAGTTTGTGTGGGTTTGTGTACATACAATGGTTTGTAGTATCATGAAGAAAAATAAGGCAGGTTGGAGAAGTGTTGGGGCTCAGAAAGCAGTACCCCGAAGAATGATGCTTTGACACTGTAAATCTTTATGCTAAAGGAGAACCAAGGTCTCTGACTTTCCCTTGTGACTGTCCTGGAGCACAGGAAGGGACTATCTCTGACATTTCCCTGTCTACCTGAAGGTTGGATCCCCCAGAAGACTGACTGACTAGAAGAAACTAGGTTTGACACCAGAGCCAGGGACCTTGTCTGTTCTTCAGACCCCTTCATCCCCACTAAAAGTCACTTACTGTTGTCCTCTAAAACTGCTTACAGCTGCCACTTAGCTCTCTTTCATGAAGAAATGATTTCAGCTGCAAGCATCTGGTCCTCCTCTGAATTCTATACTTTGTGTGACTCCCATGCACCGATTCTTAAGACCTTTGTGGTTGTGGGACCCCTGATATGAATCGCACTGATGTGGATGGAAAAGAGTAGAAACGGAGGACAGGTGTGATCCAACAGAAAGAAAACTCGGGTAGAGAAGGTTGTACTTAGCACAGAAAAAGAGGCAAGTGAAAATTGTCCATACATAAGGAACTAAATCTGCAGCTAAAGAAAATGAACCATTTTTCCAAAAAAGTCTTGAAGAGAATGAGCAACATGAAACATCTCCGAGCTGTTCCTGGGGAAGTTCAAGGTGAAAACAAAAGCTGAGCACAGCCCCCCAAAACCGGAGCTGTCCTCAGTGTTCAGTTCTCCACAGAAGTTCTACAGGAAGTGTGAACCGAGGTTGTTTTTTTCTCAACCACTATAAAGCCAAATAAAGCGTTTTTAAATATGCAAAGACTCAGGAATCATAACAAACATGAGCCTTTCTTGAAGATTTTTTTACTAGATCCTGCTCAACCAAAAGAATCAATATGAAGAGTATGGTGGCAAAGACTTAATTTACGTAAGAACTATTTGTGAGTTTTGAATCCATTGAAATATGAACTCAGTATTAACAATGTGAGGATGGAAGACTTCAATTTGTAAAATAATACAACCAATGGCCTGGGACAAAAATCCTAGAACTCGTTGACAATTTAGTAGGGGCTGAGAGGGGAGGGAGCATAATCAAGCTAATTTCCTTCCCATTCACAGCAAGAAGTTAATATTCACTTCATTTTCTAAGGTTAATATGTCAAGAAATAACATTTTTAAAGTTTGCCATTTAAAACACAAAAATAATTTGAAATTACCAGAAGGGTAGTGGGGGTGGGGTGCGTCAGAAGATTGGCTTAAGGCTCAAGATGAAAAACAGCAGGGAAGTGATAGACCAGATCCAGAACTGTGTAACTGGGACTCTCCATTAAAGTATCAGACAACTTCGAATCAGAGGGAACATGTTCTGTAACTAGAATACAAGGGACTTATGTCTGTGTACAAAACAAAGCAGAAACTGCTAGCTCTCCACCCACATCTGTTCTGTACGGTGCTCCAGAATTACAGTGGAACCCGTGACTGCCCCGGTAAATTCTCTTGAAACTTGCAGGATGTGAGCAGTAGTGGATGCGCCCAGGCCTTGCGGCTAATCCTCGTTCCCTTCCTAGTACGGGATGGAGTGGCGGTGAGCAAGGCGAAAGCCTTAGGGTGACGGTGCCACCTGCATCTAGGCTCCAGACCCGCTCTGGGCACAGCCTCTGTCCTTGCCACACCTCACTCTGTGTATTGAACCCCCTTTATTGACAGCAAGTGGCTTCTGCCGGGAAACAGCAAGTATGCCATTTAGTTAGAATTTTAAAAAGTGTTTAACTCAATGTAAAATAGGAAACAGGATGTGGGAGGAGCCATTATATTTAACATGACTGGTTCAAAGATGCTTCATGAAGAAACAAGCTCTTCTATTCTTCAGGACTGAAAAAACCTGGCCATGGAACCACTCTGTGGCATATCAGGTTCCTTGGGGACAGCAGGGTGGAGACATAGGGGAGCAGTTTTCTTGGATGGGGGAGGAGGATGGGGTGGCAGCCTCATATCTCACAGCGTATTTCCTCTGGAGCTTGGCTTCAACTTCCTCTCTCTTTGCAAAAAGATTACCCTAGACGTACTTGACCAAAAAGTCAGGCTATAGCTCGCTAGCTAAAAGCACTAAAAGATACTAAGCGTGAAAGTTCACACCCCTGGTGTGTTTTACTCTCAAGACCACAGAATGAAAATAAACAAGAATACAAATCATTCGCCATCAAGCGCACCCTACCACATCCCTGTACTAGGTAGAGAGTGCGAAGTACGTGCTTCCTGCGTGCTGCGTGCTGTGCACTGAGCCAAGGGAGCAGGTTGAAGTGGCAATTTTGGCTTAAATAGCAGTTGAGCCACCAATGAAGAGGACAGGTTCAAAGGGGTTGGATCATTTAGAGAAGTATTTTTTTTTAGAGCTCGAGAGTGAGTTCTATAATCACAAATCTTTTATGCAACACACATTTGCAGCTTTTCAAATTCAGTTGTTTTTTGATAGAGACATTGCAAATTACGAGGGAAGCACTCAGAAGTTTGGCAGCACAGTCTTCTCTTCTGGTCAGCTGCATGCAAGCCTCAGATTGAAAAGCAACAGGATGAGTCCAAGCAGAAATAAAATGTTTTCAGATCTGACTTTTTTCCTGCTACTTTCTTATCTTGGAAAAAGGAATGATTATCCAGACCTTAAAATCATTAACGTGTCTTCAATGAAAGAGATTCACTGTGATTTTTATGTATTTTCCTGTCTTTTCTTTTTGGCTAGTTTACTGACCTACATTTAAAGGACAAAGCCTGTTCGCTTTTTTTCAGTGTGCCCAGTTCCTGAGCTCAGCCCCTCAAGAGCCTCATGATTGCCAGTGTCACACTCCTGGTCAGCATCAGTTGACATGCAGCCTGCACATTGCCATTTCCTGGTCTCCAGCTAACCCCTGTGGGATAGGATGAAATGTCTCCATCAAGAACTTAGTTGAGCCCCAGGCCACCATCTTCTGGATGTTTTCAGGCACTTGACAAATCACTGCTGCTCTTTGAACTTCATCTTTTGAGTGGGCCAGGTGGGCTAGATTTTTGCAGAGGTCTCTATTAATATAGGGAGATTAATTTAGCTCCCAACCTGCTAGACATCAGATACACTAAGTTTATGTTCTCCCAAATTGGAAAATGAATTCTAAGGAATGGAGGTTAGGAATAGCATGATTTTATTGACAGACAGCTCCTGAGACAGAGGGGATCTGAAAGTGGGTGCTAACAAGCCCACTTCTCAGAGGAAGGTTTATAGAGCAAAACCACGAGGTGGATACAACATGAGTCAACACTACAACCAACCAATAAGATTACAAGTATAGCCGCTTAGGTAACAGTGATCCAGTGGAGAAACAGGTTACATAGCAAGGGCACAAGGAAAGAACAAGGACCTTTTCAGGAAGAGGTGGGTCGGGGTGCTGGTCACCCACTGGGGTAACTGATGTCTCTAGACTTCATGGACCAGGTGATACCAGTTGTCCCCTGGGGACCTGTGCAGACTTGGTCATTCCATCTCTCTCTCGAGGCCTGGCCTCCGACTGATGCGCCTCCAGCCACAGCTGCAATGCGCCCTCCTCTGCGCGCACTGTCCTGAGGGCCCAGTCCTGCCTGCCTGCCTGCCTGCCTGCCTGCCTGCCTAGAATATTCCAGTCTGTAAAACCACCAGCTCCACCGTTTTACCCATTCATCTTCTGTGTATGTAGCTGTGAATATCTCTACACACTCCACTCCCTTGTGTCTGTCTCACACAACAACTCTTTTGCTCTAAATATCACCTCTATTCTGATAACTTACACACACACACACACACACACACGTATGTGTGCATGTACGTAGATCTATCCTGTATCTATTTGCTGGTGGGAAATTTCCACTAAGTTGTCCCTCTGTCTTTCATCAAACACTTTTCTTTCAAAACTTACTTTTTATTCCAATATAAATGTTCTGCTGTCTAACTTCAAGGCCTCTCCTTCATGGCATCTTCATTATCCCAGAATTACGGCCACATTTATTAGTCCTCTTCATCAACTGCCTCTTCACCACAGTCTGCCTTCCTGTCTTTGGCATCTGCCATCTCCTCTCTGTTCCCACTGCCAGCACTCAGCCTCTTTCTCTGTGACTCTCTCTCAGTCCTGGCTTGGCCGAGGAGAAAGCTCCCCAGAAAACAGCATCTGCTTACATGCCTGTCTGTAATCCTAAATCACAAAGAGGACACAGAATGTGGTGTAGAATCAGTCTTGGCCCAGGAGAAGGGATACCTGCTGCCAGGAGGTCGAAACCACGGACAGAGAGGCCTGCGGGGACCCTGCCCAGAGTGAGACCTGCAGAGCTGCTGTGGCTCCCCACCGCCTCACCGCTGCTGGGCGCTGCCTGGGATTTGTCTCATCCAGTCCAATCCCAGCTCTGCCAGGAAGGCGTTTTTCTGCTCCGGATGTGTAAACGTGGAACCTGAGGTGTTAGGGGTAAGTAGCCTGGGCAAGGCCAGCAGCAGTGATAGGGAGAGAACAGAGGTCTGCGGGACTCCAGATCTAGGCCCAAATTACCCTTATTTGCCTCTGTTTAACCATCTAAACAGAAAGAAACATCCTTTAAGCTCAGTGCTCTCAGAACAAAGCCTGGTTTTGGCTCAGACCCCACCGCTTGGATGCTGTGGCCAGGAGATGGGTGCAGCTTTCCCTTGCTCTGACCCTGAGCCACATGGAGCCCAAACCCTGAGGCGCAATGGGCAGCAGTAGGGACAGTGACCCGGGCCAGCAGCATGAACCATTACACGGAACGGTTCCTTTGGGCCTGGAGGCCTGGAGCCTTGGTGCCCATCTTCCATGGGAGGGCACCTTCATGTTCACATCGAGCCCAGGTGATGCGGCATTACCTCCCCAGACTCCGTGAAAACAGTGACACGGTGTTGGAGCCATTGAAGCTGAACACATGTGCGGGGCTGCGCTGTGGCCCGGGCATGATTGAACTGAGAAGGAGGAGAAGCCTCAGGGGGCAAGATAGGCCACAGCTGAGGCCACCTGGAGACTTTCTGGATGGTTTTCCTTAATTAGCATCATCTGTTGCTCTGAGGGGGTTCTTGAACCCCTCCTGTGATCCTGCTCAGGTTTCTCCATTGTCCACCCAACCCCTTGCTTGTTCTGATTAAATATGGGCTGCCCAGGGTCAGGCAGCTGGCCAGCTAGCAGAGTTAGGAGCTCAGCTGAGGACTTCACTCCTCCTGCAGCCCTAAAGACCATGCCATGTGTCTCTTTCCTTTGAGCCTTCACTGTGCACCTGTTTGGGGGGTTGAGGGTCTAGGCACAGACCCCAACAATGTTGATGTAAGAGAATGTGTTTCCACCACAGGAAAGAAATGGCTCGATCCTGGGGAGTCTAGAATGCTTAATGGAAAGCACAGTGAAACTGCAGATACTGCTGTGAGTTAATACGCTTCTTCCCTTTCCTCTCTACGCTGAGTATCTTTCTCTGGGGCTCCTCTCCTGGTGAAGGGTAAGGCGGTCACATTCTGTCACCAAGGGGATGTAGATACTGTACCCTCTTGCCAGCCATTTTTAGGACTTAAGTCCACTATCTGTTCCCTTCTGTCATTTATCATTCAGAATTAAATATAAATACTTCATTTTGTAAATTATTCTTCAGTGACTCCCTGTTGTTTGCTTCTGCAAGTCATCCCAAGTCATTCATGATCTTCAGAAGAAAGAGACAGCTGCGTGACCCCATCTGAAAAGCGCTCCCTGCCTCGCCTCTTACTCAGCCCTTCCCTCCCATGTCCTCTCCTCCACCACCTAATCTCCATCCTGGTGTGCTCAAAAATGCCACGTAATTCCAGATAATTATAGACTTCAGATAATCCATAATGTCCTCATTATTTTATAAGGTCAGTATTTTGTTTTGATAGAGTATAAGACTGCTGAGGACCAGGACCCAATAAAGGCTGAGTAAAGCATCTTCATCTAATTAGTACCCACTAAAATGCCGATTATACAGCACACACTAAATAAACACTTGTTAATTAATGAAGACAAGAGCGAACCATAAATCATGAAAATGAGTTTTTGCCGAAGAGGTTATATAATTGAAAATTATATCTAAAAATAGGAACAGGACTAAGAGCTGCTTTGATGGTTTTAGGTATGATTGTGCAGTGAAGGAAATTCAGCAAACCTGTACATTTTTATCTCATCTAGCAAATGGAAGGGGAAAAAACTGTAAGCTTGACATTTATGAGAATGGCTGATGAATAACTATAGTCATCTGAAAGCAAAAAGCTGAGAATTCCAACTTGCTTTGTACAAATAGCTTTAGAGTCACATTCTGAAGCTGGAAGATTTTACGCAAATTAATAGCACAGGTGATTTTTCACCTTCTTTTGAACAGGGAAGTAAGTAACTAGACTAGCAGAGTCAGCAGCTAAGTGGTTCTCTCCCATGCATCAAAGCCTGTGCCATCAATCCTCTGCCGTGGAGGGGAGGGCGATACCAACACAAGGCTTTCTCTTGGCCCAGGGCCTCATATGCTGAATGGGAGTTTCTTTGGCAACTGTTTGGCCAAAATGAATAGTACCAGGAAAGAATTCTGTAGATTCTTTATCTAAGAAGAGACCCAGGACCTCACGGAACAAACCCCTGCCTAGCTTTACCCGCTCTGCCGTGAATGGGAGGAACCACGTACTCATCCCAGGCTCTCACCCTCCCTGTTCCCATCACACACGCATGAATGAGGAAGCCCAGGAGCTCAGCTCAGGGGGCCCTGGGAGGAGCAGTGGGGTGACTGCAGGGGAAAGAGCCCTGGAAGGTTTTGTACCACTTTAACAGAGAGAATTAGTTATTGAGGCGTTCTCAGCATCAGACAATGGCTCTGCATAAAACTTGGCCCCTTCCACTGTGTATACAGTGAAGCTTTAACCACAGCTAGGCATTGTTTTGCTATGCATTGGAGCTGCCAGTAACGTGTCCATGATGGTGTTAGGTGTGACTGTCACAAGCCTTTGGCTCCCAGCAGAATCTTGGCCAAACCCTTCCAATGTCAGGAATTTACCACAGCATTAGTCACCTTCTGGAGGGCACCTCACAGGCACTGGCCCTTTCTGTCATCCCAGGAGCAACCCAGGAGGCGTGCACTGGGGCCCACATTCTCTTCCTCCCAGAGCTGGGTCTCAGTGTCCAGCTCACACCTCACCCCTCCCTGACCACATGGTAGCTCCACTAATGGCCACTCCACATGAACTCTGTGGCCAGTGCAGGGCCAAGGTGGGATGGGATAGGTGGGGTGGCAGTGATGGGAAAGCTACCTCTGTCCATATCCAAACTCGAGGCTCTGTGAGGTCTACAGACCAGAAGGAGCAGGTGGTCGGGAAACCGCTGCCCACTCCTTGGTCGCCATGCCTTTCAGAGCCCACCTTGTTGCCTTTGGGAAAATGATTCCTTGGCATGACCCACTTCATGGGGAGTGTTTTCAAAGCTGGGGGACAGAGCGCTGTCTGAGCTACATGCTTTGTCCCATCACAGAAGTAAGAACAAGGATCATAACTGTAACTCAGTAATTAGCAGAGCGATTAGCTCTTTGAAATCTTACATTACCTTCCAGGGTAATGAAAATATTCTGAAATCGATTATGATGGTGGTTGAACAAATCTGTGACTATATGAGAAGCCATAGAATTGTACATTTTAAGTGAGTGAATTGCATGGTAGGTGAATTATATCTCAATAAAACTGTCTTATTAAAAACAAACCAACAAGCAAACAGACTTTGAGCAGAATGAAAGCTCTAGAAGAGTGAGGACCTTCTCTCTTGTTTATCACTGAGTACTTAGCACGCAGCGTGGTGCCTTGTGCATGATGTTTTTTGCTTAACCATTGGCTGAATGTTGATAGAAAGGTCAAGTTAGGGCCAAGGCTGCCTTTCTAAGTGGGTAGCGCTCATGAATGTTTTGTGCTTCTTATACTGGGAGGGAGAAAATTCCACCCCATAATTTTATGAGTTTTGATCAGTGCCCTTGGACTTCCGCTGTGCTGTGAGTGAGCTGTGGCCCCAAAGGCCCCAGCCCATCTCAGACCTGGGCTCCTCACGGAGAGAGTTCTCCTGCAGCACCTGTAAACTCAGCCAAACGGCACCAAGGGTCATGGCCTCTGACCAAGGCAGTAACCAGAGACCTCCGTGCCTGCCACTCTCCCGCGTCATGTCCTGCAGTTGCTGGGTAAGGAAGCGAGCAGCAGTAAGTGGACAGCGCAACCGTCACTGGGTCGTGATTATTTTATACCCGGCAGATGGTTTCTTTGTTGTTTGGCTCTGTCTCACAGAGGCCTCACACTCCCCTGTGTGGCTCTGGTTTAACTGTAACAGGAGATCGGCTGTCACAGAGGAGCCGTAGGACAGAATGCGATGGGGGGGAGCACACCCCCTTCTTTGAGTAAAGCACTAAGTAAATGCAGTCAACACAGTGGGCCCCACTGGGCTCTGTCTCCTCCTCTTCTCCTCCTGGATCAGTGGCTCAGATGAGTAAAAAGCCAGGTGCCAAGGTGCCTGTATGGAGTCCCAGGACTTTGGAGGCTGAAGCAGGAGGGTAGCAAGTTTGAGCCCAGCCTGGGGAATTTCACCACTTAGCAAGACCCTGTCTCAAGATTTAAAAAAAAAATTAAAAAGGTGTGGATGTAGCTCAGTGCAAAGACCCAGGGTTTAATCACCAAAACCAAGGGAAAAGAGATGAAACAAAGCATGCTCGGTGAAGATCGCAGCTAGAAAAGCTGCCTCACCTCTGTGCTCCCTGGATGTGTATGAGGCAGCCAAGGTGACATCCAAGTAGAGGAGTGAGGAGAGAGGAGGTGACTGCAGGATCCAACTCCATTTTCTCTTTCAAGGCAGAGTCCTCTTTCCCAAACAGAGGCATCCTCTGGCTTTAAAGTCACTGTCCATGCACAGGCTGCGTGGTGTATTAAAGACTTTCAGCTAAGGCCTCTTGTTACTTGTTTATGTGGAATGTTAAGCAAGTGTCTGTGGGATGCATCTTGGTGAAAATACCATGGATGCACGTAAAAGGCTTTGAAGAGTGAAAACTAGAAACCCTGGTGTTTGTTATAAAGTGACTTCCTACAAATCACTCCTGTCAACTACTTCCTTGGGAACACAGGGTGGCTGGAGCTCCAGTGAGGTTCTGGGCTAAAGACAGGCAAAATTCTCTCTGAGGTGTGGCCAGCTTGGCCTATTTCCCAATATACTCACCCGGGTGCCACAAGGTTTTCAAAGACTTATTTGTAGATTTTAAATTGTTGCCTGCAGATTGTCTTAGCAAATCCATTCATTCAAAAATGATGACTGAGCAAGACATGCAAGGTCTCTGTTCTCAAAGAGCTCCTAGCCTAGTGTGGAGAGAGGACAAAAAGGAAGTAAAAACATGACATCAGAGATGGATGACAAAAATCAAAGCAGTGAAGTGATTAGAAAATTATGCAGGAGCAAGAGAGGTCAGAAAAACTATGCATGGATGACTCGGGAACTGAAGAAATCATCATTTGGGAACAGTTGTGGCCCAAGGGAAGAGCGATTCGGAAGGAAAGAATGATAAATACAAAGGCCCTGGACACGAAGAAGTTTGCTGTATTCTTGGAACAGAAAGAAGCCCAAAGCTGCTGAACAAGAGGAAGAAAGACGAGGGGGGCTTGGGCAGAACAGGAGCGAGGCCAAGGGAGAGCTTTGCAGCCCTTGGCCTTTAGCTCAGTTGCAGTGGAGGAACTGGAGGAGAGAGAGAGAGAGAGAGAGAGAGAGAGAGAGAGAGAGAGAGAGAGAGAGAGAGAGTAAGCTGGGGCTGGGTCCTGCATGAATGCCTTGGGACAGAGAAGAAGGACTTGGGTGGTCTCAGGCTCAGAAGCAAAGACAGACAGTGGCAGCTAACACAAGGCTGTCCCAGAGCCACCACCTCGCAGTAAACCGCCTCCCTGACCCCAGTTACAAAGGCCTTTGGCTGTGTGTGTGAGATAAGCTGTCAGAAAAAGCCGCTGGAAACTCTACACTCCTTTAGCGGCATATTTAGCCACTGACCTCTCTCCTTTCCAATTCATTGTAGCCACCTGCAGTGGATTGCTGAAGTCCAGTGCCATTTCTTTTAATGAAGAGGCTCTGGCCTTACTAAGGTGCCTTGGCCGCATTGCAGCATGAGCTTTCCACCTTTAACTCTCCTGCCACCAGACTGCTGGGTCCCTGAAGCCAGCCAGCCTCCTCCAAAAGCTGCATCCTCCCTGCCCGCATGCCCTGGTGCAGCTGTGCCCCTAGGGCTTCCAGGAGCCTCTTAAGTGCTGCCCCAGGGTCTTTGCAACATTTGTCATGCTCCTTTGAGGCAGAGAATTGCCAGTTATCCACGTCATCTACTTTTGGCATCCAGTTCAAACATCATTTGCTCCAAAAGCTAAATGATAACTTTTTCTGCTGATGGTAGATGAGGGAGCGGAGTGATGCTGGGACTTGGGGGACCATGCAAGAAATCAACCAGCCAGAGGCTGGTAAGGAAAGTCAGCGTCTCCCGTGAGCCTACCAGTGTGCAGGCTGAGAATCAAACACCGCCCAATCCTACCCGACCCATGTTGGCAACCGGATGGTTCCAAGGTCAGCCCGAGTTGAAAGCAACTAAATGCTTGTATTGTTGGGTTAACTATGCAAGCCTGGGGCCAGCTGTCTGAGCATCTCTTGGGAGGATGACCATGTACAATATAGCAAATATGGGGGATTCCTCTGTCTCGTCTTTGAAGGTCAATATTGTTTTCATTGTTTTGCTTTGTTCTGATTTTAACTGTTGCTTTATTTAATATTCTGTTTTGATTGGTTTTATAGTGTTTTATTTTTGGTTTGAATTTGCTGTACCTGATGGAATGGACAGCTATTGTGAAAATAACAAGATATATTATGGTAGCTATTGTTGTTTTCCTGGTATCCTGCTCTGAAGTTCTGTGCCAATTTTGCTGCATTGTCTTGTTTGGCTTTGTTCTGTCTTGTTTAGTTGGATTTTACTATTTAAAATAAAAAAATAGAACAGAGCATTTCTAACATATATTACCCTTTTTCAGGGCAAGGGTGAAAAATTTGATGCTTAAAAAATAGCGGCAAGCAGCCACCACCGCGTCTTCCTGTGCTGTGAGGATCAGGTCTTCTTGGCCCTTGCCGTCCAGGTCAGAGTGTGGCGTGGGAGGTGGACACGGCTTCATGATGAATTTCATCTCTGCTTTACCCTCTGCCTATTTGTGATTTCAGCTCCACTGAATTACTGAACAGTCTTTTCTTGGACAGTGTCTCTTGGCACCGGGAGCTAAGGTAATAATAGTGGGGGCAGGAGGTAAAAGTGAATCTTCAAACAGCTGTTGTGTCTGGAGAGATGAAGAAAGCAGGGCACAGGGTTAACCTTGTGTGATGCCCCGGGTTAGGGGTGGGTGACAGGATTGACAATTTTAAAGTCTATTCTGCACATTTTAAAAGGTTAATCATCAAAGTGCTTCCACAATAATCCCTCAGGAGAGAGATACTTTCCCACCTATTTTTCAGAAAACCAGCTTTGGAGGCTTAACAATACTTCTGGCTTAGGAGCCGGGCAAAATGAGAAGGAAGGAAACCAGAAACCAGGCTGACAGTCTTCCTTTTTCCTTTCCCGGGGTCTTGGGTTGACACGGGGGAAGAGGTCAGTTGGATGGACTCCTCTCCCAGGCCTGCCGCCTCTGCCTGGGTTGAGAGGCTCCGTGGCTTCCTCGTAAAATTCTGCCTCTGCTTGGCTGCCTGGGGCCAGGGTTCCCATCTCAGAGGCCCTTGGGCTTGAAGTTGGTGTCCCCAGGAGATTCTTACCAGATGTATCCACTAGACTCAAGGCACTGCGCCACAGACACACACACAAACCACGGCCTCTTTTCCTTTCCTCTCATCTGGACTTCACTGAGTGACCTTCGCAGTAGCTTCTCAGACCTGATTTGTCTTTCGAGTCGTGCACCCTGAGAGTGTCACAGCCTAGCAGGTCCCCTCCTGCTCAGAAGCTGTCCACTCCTCGCCATCTGCAGGCTGAGGTGCCGGCTCCCAGGCTGCGCCTGGAGGGCAGGTTCAGTTTGCACCCCATCACTGGCGAGCCTTGTGGTTTCTCTGGCCCAGAAACCCCAAGAGCACAGGTGCTTCTGCCGTGAAACTTCCCTGTCCACGTGTACACAGGGCTGCTGCAGACACTGGAGAACAGGCCTTTCCTCTTTCCCTGGTGTGGCCTTTGGATGTGTTGAAATGCCAGTTTTCATAAGCTCATTCTAGAATTTCTATGATTTCACCTATTTTCAGCTAAATTCTGGAGAGGCAGGAAAAGAGTGGACAGGGCTGGGCCCAGCACAGCCCCATCGCTGCGGTTCCTGGCTCTGGGATACCTCTCTGTGGGCTCAGTGCTGCCCTAAGGGCTCCTTGCATATTGGAAACTATCATTTCTCTGCTTGAAACCAAATGGCACTAAAATTGCACTCAGCTGGATTTTTCCAAAGACTTGGCTGCTTCTCATCCAGTTGCATCTGGTGCTCCAAGTCCACCTGACCATGGGTGTTTCATTGCTGGGACAGACACAGGTTAAAGGAGAAAAGGCTCATTTTGACTCACAGTTTGTAAGGTTTCAGTCCACAGTCGGTTGTTTCCAGGGCAGGGTGGCTTGGCAGGCAGGAAGCAGAGTAGGATCAAAGGGGCCAGAGGGATGTGCACTTCCAGGCCACGGCCCCATGACCCATTCCCACCCACCCAGCTTCACCTCCACACATCACATCCAGCTACAAAGCCACCAGTGGACCAAGCCAATGCCACACACCCATGATCATGAGTGCATGAGGGCTTAGGGGGACATCTAGATGCAAACCATGGAAACTGGTTTTGTCCTTTAATTGCTGCTTCCAAAATTTGTAAACTCTTTCCATTAGGAGAGAATTTGAAAGATTTTTGAGTTATCACAATGGTAAGAAAATCAGTCTTGCTTTCATGCCTTCAATAAAAAGGGACTCATATTGATCCAGGCACACCGTAACTTCCTAACAACAAATCTTGTTGCTCTAAATCTGTGCAGCTTTTGAGAACTAGCTCTATCTCTGACCTTGGTTGTGTCATCTTACAGAAATCAGTTATCCTCCCCAAGGTGTAGTTGTCTTTCTTGTACAGTGATGGGAGGAGGAGATGAGATGATACCCAATCTCACTTCCCAAGCCCAGGATTTTTGTTTTTCACTTTATACCTCAGTGGACACGAGCAGCACACAGACAGTCTCCCTTCTGTAATAGCCCCAGAGGAATCAATCTTAGAACGTTTTGTAGAGGTAAAAAGCAGTAGCTCTGCAGCTCGGTAGTGGATGAAAGCAAACCTCTAAGTTTCACTGTTGGTTAATAGCAGAGGAGGGGCCACGAGTGTAAGTAGGCATTGTGTTAGCTTTCTGTGCTGTGGCAAATCCCCGAGGTGACTCAGAGGCAGAGAAGGGTCCTTGGGCTCACAGTGTCTGAGAGTTCTGCCCGAGGTCGTCCCCTGGCACCATTGTGTTGGTCCTGTGGTGAGGCAGAAACATCACGGAACTGGTGTATGATGGAGGGAAACTTCACCTGTGGCTGCCAGGAAACAGAGCAGAGAGGGAAGGGTCAGAGAGGAAGTGACCAGGGACAACAGTTTAGATCCTCTAGATCATACTCTTCACCCCATTCCCTTAAAGAGGCCCCGCCCCAGTGTCCCATTACCTCCCAGTAGTGCCATTGGCTTATGACCTCAGGAGCTGATTGATGTGAACACGTGAGGCTTCTGGGGGATTTTAAGTCTCAGTAGCGACAGGCCTGAGTCCAGCACTCATGGTTTGGGAAAGAGTTGTAGGGTCCCACGGAGCCTTCTGATTGTTTTCTCTGAGTCTCTTGTCCTGCTTTCACATAGACCATTTAATGTCTCATCAGTGCCCACACAGAACACAGAATGTGGGACAATGGAGATGCTGAGAAACACCCTTTGTGGAGCATGCTCAGTGTCTTCCCCTCCCAGAGCCCATCGTGCACCCAGCCAAGACTCACAGGTCCTCTTGTTCCCACCCAAGTGTGTCTGTGTCCCATGAAGACCCTCGGGTCCAGTCCGACTCCTTTCATCTTCACACTGCGTGAAAATTGCTGTGTTTGTGTTTATGTGTTATGTTATGTGGTGGACACACAGGCCCCTTCTCTTATTTCTAGTTGCTCTTCTAACTGCTAAATGTTGTGCACACTCCTGACTCAGGAACCCTTGAACCAACAGTGCCAGAACCATACTAACCAGTTTCTGTTGTGCACTTTGCTGTGGAACATTGTTTTTCCCCAAGGCCTCTCCAGGAGAAAACAGAATTGGTTCTCTCCCAGTTTGGCTATCCTGCTTGTTTCTGCTCCATTAGCACGAAATGGCCTGTTCCGGAAAGGCTCGGCCAGGCTGCCCTCCTCCGCAGGTTTCTTAGGGGCGACGGAGTTAGGCTGCAGCAATTTAATTTGTCTCCACTGCCCAGCTGGATGTGGCAGACAGCTGACCCTGGGAGCCAGAGGGTTAAGTGGGGTCTCTTGCCGTGCACCCTGTGTTCAGCCGTGCAGTGTGGAGAACAGTCTTAATCAAAGACAAAGCCGTAGGTGACGAGGGCTCCCCACTTCTTTTCAGCTCCCCTTCCTCTGCCTCCAGCTCCCACATTACCGTAACACAGCTTTGCCTCTGCTGTGAAACCAACAGACCAGATTTCCTGCCAGATTTCTCCTGGCTGGCTGCGTCTGGGGTGGTAATACCAGCTTAATTAGTGCTTTGTCACCACCATGGCACGTGTTCCCCAGTCCCTTCTGTCGAAGTCCGTCTGTTGAAAGTTGCTTACCTAAAGCTCTCGGCATACTTCACCAAGGAGCTAGGAGGAGAGAGAACCAAGAAAATAGTGTGAGGAACAACAGCTAATATTGGCTGCATGCTTTCATTGTGTCAACACTGTGCATGCATCACTATTCATCGAATCCTCACTGCAGCTTTGTAAGGTAAAGGGAATCTCCCCACCTCCGAGATGAAAACATCAACGCTTGGCAGAGTTCAGATAGCTTTTTCAAGGTCATAGAGCTGGAAAGTTGTAACCCTAGAATTCAAACTCAAGTTGATTGTTTTCCAATTAACTCCAGGCATGTCTCTGTCCTCTGAGAAGTGGATGAACCTGGATTTATTTTCTCTAATCGTCTAAGCATTTTCTTCTTCTACATCTTCTCTCCTGCCTATCTGTGCAGTTTATTTACCCACACAGGTGGATAAGGTTGATCGTGTGCACTGAATGATCTGCATTGTGTCAGAAAGTCTTGGTTACAGTTCTCACAGAAAATCCATATGTAGACAATTGGTTCTAATATATAAAGAGGCAATGGATTGCACACCTTCCACAAAAGATCCCTTCTACAAGTTGCTTTGATAAACTTAAAAAGAATGGCCTTGCTGGTGAGTAATATAGGCAACAGAGTAAGATGTTGATTTGTGTTTGGGTAGCCAAGGTCAGGCCACCAGCTTGGTGGCCTAGAGAAAGAGAGACAATGGGAGAAGCTAGCTATGGCACTGCTATCCAGCAGGGCAGCAGCAAGGACTTCCAGGCACCTTCTTTAGATCGCCTCCCTGCCTGTTGAAGACCACACGGGGTGGAGAACTTGATTTCGTCTCTATGTGTTATATACCTACGAGCAAATCGAAGCCTTAATAGTTGGAGCCTGTTGAAATCCTGGGGCTTCTTTCTTCAGTTTGACTTTTCCTCCTGGTTTTCTAGGGGTGGTTCCAGAGAGTCTTGAGAAATCTGCAGTGTGATTGGATGATCAGTACCCTTTAATTAAGTCAGGGAGATGAAAGTGCAGTGCATTTCAGGTTGACTGCAATAGGGTGAGGTGGTCATCTGCTGGGCAGAGCCGGAAGAAGGATCTAATGAGCCAGGTGAAGTTGCCATCTCTAGACTGATCTGAGTTATTAGGACTATGGAGTCACATTTGTATATACAAAGTACCGAGGCTCCCAAATGATCACCCCTTAACCTAGCTCCACGTGGGTGGGCTCCTAATGAATAATGATGACCAGTTCCTTGGTAGTGCAGGAAATGCTCACTACATGGAACTAATGATCGCTTGATGTGTTTTCAATCAGTCTGGTCTCCTTCCAGCCCTTACAGCTATCCTCTCTAGTCATGCAGCTTGGGCTTAGCTGAAAACTTAACTAATTTTACTACTAGAATAGTTAGAGTACAATTTAGGAAATACGAAAAACATTCTAAAAGCCTCACATTCCTAGCTTTTGGGTAAATTACTTTTAGATTACTTGGCATTTTGGAAAATGGGCTACAATTGTATTGAAAACTAACTGTGCAAAGATAAAGTTTTCCTTAATTTTTAAAAATAAAAGCTCAGAAAACTTGGGCATGTAGATAATTATAAGACATAAACATGGCTGGAGTGCAAGAAATACTATTTTATCATAGTGGTAGTTATACAGCCAGATGGCATGGGTGGAAAGCTTTCTAAGAATTGCTGTTCACAGGGATTTACCCAAAAGTCACTTCCATTGTGTGCTTTGGTTCCCATGTCGGATGCTCTTTCCTCATGGTAGCACTTGGGGCTGTTTCTTTCTCTAGAAGCTTACCTGCCCCAAGGGTTTCTAGCTCAAGATAACAGGAAAGCACAGCCATAATGACCTACCTAGTCCCTTATCTCTCCTGAGACTTGGGGGGCAGGGATGATTTGATGGTGTGTGTGTGTGAATGAACAGAGCCAGATGGGACCTACTTATAAAAGAAGATTTTATAAATGAAATATTCAGGGTTTTTTTGCTGACTTCATCTTCATGATAGCCTTCCTCAGTCTTTTCCAGTTCCCAGCAAACTTGTGTTACTCTAGTAACGCTGGAGTCACTGACCATCTGAACACACCTCTCAAAGGTACTGGTCTGCATGCCATTGTTCTCCACCAGCCCATGACATCTCCTCAGCCAGCATGCTAGCTCCCTGATGGCAGTGACCCATGGGAGTCATTGTTTTTACTCCTTACATATATGCCTGGGACAGAGATTCATTAACATGCTGTGCACTCAGTTTGGTGGCCTTGCTAATAAGATGAAGAAAGTTTCATTAATTAGCCTTCTACCTACCTGAAAATGAGACTTTTATGGACCTGGGAGTAGGACTGGATTCTCAATGTGAAATTTGTTAGTCTTTGATTTGTTCCTTTGTCATGGAGAGCCACCAACCTTCCTTAAGAACATGGATATCCTTAGAATGACAGTATGTGGTTGGTTTTGTTCCCCTCTCAGCAAACTCAAGTCAGCTAACAAGGCCAGGAGCAGTCTACAGAGACCCAGCCCCAGCTGAAGCAGGAGCTACAGGCAGAACAGTTTTCTCTTCTACCAAGCAGATTTGTCAGGTGGGAGCTGGGACTGAGCCTGTGATGTGTGTGGTATCTTTTAAGTGCTTTCTTTTTCTTTTTTTTTTCTTTTCTAATTAAAACTACATTTTAAACTAATATTTCAAAACCAGCAAGAGTACTGAAAACTTTCCTTAGAAACAGTTTGGTTTCTTAGGAAGTTTGCAGAAAGCACTAGAGCAGCAATGGTGAACCTTTTAGAGACCGAGTGCCTGTCTGAACCCAGATCCACGCACTTGTCACAGAGCACCAGCACTGCAGTCACGCCTGGACACCGAGGCTTTAGTTTAGAAAATAACTCATACATGAGTATCTTTTGTCTTAAAGAGAAACATAGTAATGGAACTTTCAACAACAGTTTTTATTGAAAGGTGAAAGCTTGCATTTGGTGTGCTTTTGCATAATTAATGTGACCTTTGACACATGCATGCTATTAACCTGTCGAGCCTTTGCTTGTGCTGACAGCCAGGGCTCTGCGTGCCCATGTGCCAAAGGTTTGCCGCCACTGCCCAAGGACATGAAATACTCCTGTCTTTTGGAAAATGACATAATAATATTATTATGTCATAATAATATTATGACATAGGTCATAATAATTCTGTGGGAATTGCCATACTCAGTGTGTTAGTTGACATTCCATCCCTGTGACAAAATACCTGAGGTAAAAAATATAAACCTTTACAAAGAGGAAAGGAAGGTTGGCCTCTTGGTTTCGAACCCTGGTCGTTTGGCTGTCTTACTTTGAGCTTGAGGGAGGCAGCACATCAGAGCAGGGGCTCGTGGTAGGGCACAGCTGCTCTCCTTGAAGGGACTTGGAAGTAAAAACAGAGGGATGAGAAGGCTGGGTGCCAGCACCCCTTCAAGGGTACACCCCCAGTGACCTACCTTCCCCAACCTCCAAAGTGTTCTGCCACCTCTAAAGAGCACCATGAACAGGAGACCAAGCCCAAAACACAGGGCCCTCTGGGGACATTCAAGATTCAAAATACAGTGCTTGGCATTATTCAGAACATGACTATTACATTTAAATTGGATCTTCCAATCAGAATGCTCAGTAACACTGATATGGAATAGAAGAGGCACTGCAGAGGTAGTTATGTCGGCTCCTTGGTGTTGGGGGCATCCTCTGATTATGCACCACTTTAAGCTAATTTATCAGATTTATGTTTAGCTCGTTATCTGGCAAGTAACCCAAGGTGGCCCAGTGGAAGCAAAAAATTGACAAGAGGACCTCATCATTCTTTCCTTGGTATTCTAGCTCAGCTTGGCTGCTTTCTAGTTGTTTATCTCTTTGGAGTCTCTTTCTGTCCAGTGTTAATGTCCAAGCTGACCATCTTTAGGCCGGACACACACTTAGCTGCTGCTGTAACAAATCCTCCAATACAAAGCCAGTGTGTGGAAGTCGCAGTACTGCGGGCTGTGGTGACCCCTCTGCTCGTGTGGCTGTGGTTACCTGGATTGGGCAGGTGACTCTGCTACTGCAGGCTGAGCTTTCCCAAATGTTAAAATCTCCTGGCTCTCGAGTGGTCTTGGACGGCTTGGATTCTCCTCCAAGTCACCTAATCCAGTTGTCACATTTAGTAGCAGTGGTCCAGAACAAAGAAAAGCACTGCACAAGGTCTCTGGCAGCTCAGGCTTGAGACAGGCACAAGGTTATTTATGCCCATTTTATTGGTTACAGTAAGTCACCCTGCTAGCCAGACTCCAAGGGTGAGGCAGTAGGTTACCTGCTTGGGGGAGGTGTGTCACATTGCACGGGGCTGAGGTATAGGAAGGGTAAAGCACTGTGGGCTTTTTTTTCCTTTTGGTACCAAAAATCGAACTCAAGACCTTGTGCTTGCCAGGCAGGTGCTGTGCAGCCTAGCAATACCCACCCCAGTCCCTGTGGGTTGGCTTTTGTTTGCAGCATGCACACAGACGAGGTCGCCAGCTTGGTTGGCTGATGGCCTATAGAAGCAATGACTGGAGAGACACAATTAGGTGTCAGAATTTTAAAAAAAGATTTTTCCTGTACTCTAAGAGGTCCTTTTTCTAAAAGTTCAACCGTGGTTATTTTAATTTTTAGTCTCCCCTTTCTCATTTGACCACATTTGCGAAGGTCTGGGGTTTTCATATGGCCAAGGTCATTTAAAAGGCAAGTCTCAAGCCTGTAGTTTGGAGGCATTGACTTCATAGTTTATTTTTCTAAAATGTTCATGCTAGTGTTTCTTTGTGACAGTTAAGAAAGTTTTGTTTTCTAATTTAAGATCATTACATTTCAAAGAATTTTTAAACACTCCTTTTTCTTCTCTGGCACTCACTTCCAACTGTCTTCTGACAATATTTGTGGATGTAACAGAAAACTGGATAAAAATGTATTTATACATGATGGAGTACTATTCAGTCAAAAAGGAGAGATTTCAGTCATTTATAAGAAAATGGATGCACCTTGGGACTATAATGTTAAGTGAAATAAATCAGACACAATTTTAAGTACCAGAGGGTTTCTCTCATATGAGAAACTCCAAGTATAAATAAATTAAAGAACAAAATAAAGATAGATACTACAAAATAGGGGGCTAGATCCTCTACACATGGGAAGGGAAAGAGATGAAGGTGGGGCAGGGAGAAGGGAGTGTAAAAAGGATTGAGATGTGTGACATCCACGTACCAATCCCTGCACAAGGATGTAATCATTATGTACTGCAGACTTGTACTCACATCATAAAACTTATTTATAGACTATAGCTTCTAACTCCCATGAAAGTGTGAGACTCCAGACTAGGTCTTATTTCCAGCAGCCAAAACAGGTAAGATCTGAATGAAATGCTGCCTAGGAGATGGCAGGAAGCAGTGGAGCTCATGGTGGTCAACAGTTCCTGACATTTGCTGCATATTAAAATCAAACCCTGAAGAGATTTTTTAAAATACCCACCCAAGTTTAGCTGCATTTCAGAAGTCATAAACCAGAACCTCTGGGCATGGGACCCAGATATCAGTGTTTTTTAAAGTGCCCCAGGTACTTCCTACATGCAAGTCAAGTTTATAACAAGTGAATTAATACAGCACTTGTCCATCTTAATGCAAACAAATTACTTGAGGACATTGTTAAAACACAATTCTGATTCACCAGGTCTACAAAAGGCTGGTGATTCTTCATTCTTAAGTTCCAGATGATGCCGATGCTGCTGGTCTGCAGAGATTTCAGGCTGAGGACATAGCTCCATGTGAAAGCAGTGAATGTGTGAAAACTTGGGTTCAGGACCCCAACACCATGGGGAAAAAAAAGTAGATTCTCAAGCAGTGCACAGAGCTTCTCTTTGAGGTTGACTACATTTTAAAACATGATTTGAGTCAGCAATTCAAAATCAAGAATTCCTCATAAATATTCATATTTCTCTTGAAAAAAATCTACAATCAGGGCTCTGCATTTACAAACAGATGGGTGCTGAAAAGCAATCGCTCTTTATGAGGAACTGCAGGTTCCTCTCCAAGGCACCTCTGGACCGCCTTTCTCTTCACATGTTTGTGAACAGGATGCATGTGCTTATTATTTCTATAGACTCTCCTTTCTGCACACAGCCTACAAATGAATGTGTGCATCTTCAGCAAAAACCACAGAGGCAAAACCAAGCAATATAGTGGAGAAAGGTGAAAGGAGAGGAAAATGAAGACTCATTCTTTAAAACTTAAATATTCCTATTAATAACGACCCTGTCCTTTGTATCAGAAGCCTTGCTGAGCTATTTTAGAGGAAAAAATGGATGAGGGAGAGACAGCATAGGCTTGTAGGGGTGGCTCCTGGGCTCATGAGGCAGCCAGAGTTGCAGAAAAACTAGGATCAGAGTGGTAGATTTTAGCAGGAGAACCCTGCCCTTGTCCTCATCCCAGCAACTCTGCGCCTCCCCGCTGGGCACCCCATCTGCCTCTGCTCTCCAGCCTGTGGAGTAGAAAGTGTGGACCAGCAGGACCTGGGTTTCCGTGGCAGGCAGCTTGTTGTGGAGCTTGGTGCATCTTCCTGAGAGAGAGCTCATGCCAGCTCAGCCTGAGAGGGGCTTGTGCTGGTCACCACATGGCCACAAGGCTTCCTCTGCCGACTGCAGTTGAGCACGGAAGGTGAACATTCCATGCAGAGGAAGAACCAAGGAGTGCCTGGAACTCTAGAACAAGCCCACTCCGCCCTGGTGTCAGGTCAACAAGCGATTTTCCCTGGACCTCCCTCGCAAGGCACCATTGCTCTACAGAGGGAGAAGCAAGCACAGAACTGCTGTTAGTATCAGCAGCACGTCGGGGGAGACAGGGGCAGCAGTGACCACTGCATGGACCCACCCTCTGCGTCTGTGCTATGCATGTGACTGCGGGGTGAAACAGTAAGGAGTGGGGTACCACCAAAGCTGCGCAGGAGAGGGACGCTGCAGATGGGTTTCAGACAGTGAAGGAAGCAGGCCAAATGTGAAAAAGGGGGAGACAGGAGGAAAATGTTAATAAGACGGGTTATTGAGGAAGATCGAGTCATAACCATATGCGTTTACTCCCGCCAGTGAAAGCAGGGATTGTCTGTAGAAACATTTAGCTCTGATCATTTTAAAGAGAAGAGATAAAATGTTTAATATGTGGCACCCAGGGGTGTGCCTGCTTTCTGTATTTTAAATGATAATCCTAATGAAACACCTATAGCGCGCAGGAGATGGAGTTGTACAGCTTCCCATCAGAGAGTGCAGTTGAGATGGTGGCAAGATGCTGTGTATTCATTCAGAAGGTGAGAGCAGATTTGGGGATAAAAGGAACTGAAGTGCTTTATGGAAGACGATGAATGCTCCACCCACTCCTAGGACTCCACCATGTGTGACTCTGACCAAGATATTTCGTAACACTCAAGAAAGCTGAATTTACCTTGTAATTAAAAATATACCCTAGGGCTCTTCCTTGAGGTCTGAGGGGGTGTGATTGTATTAAAATTTCAGTGGGACTTGGAAGCCAGATGTGACTCGAGAACATGACCTTGGAAGACAGAGAGAGAGTGTACAGGTCCTGTGTGGGGGATGCCAAAGGAACCCGCCCAGTTTGTCTTAGGGTAAGGTCTGCAGCTCAGTCTGCCAGGGATCCTATTCAGTGTACAGTGTCTGTCTTTTCTTTCTGGAAAACTGAGTGGTACATTCTTCCAAATACTCTTAGGCGTGATTCCTGCTGAGACCTACTGGATTCATCTGGAGACAGACAAGGGAAAGTCTGCCTCCACCGTCAGGCCTCTGCTTTCCTCTGCTCCTGGGAACAATACGTTAAAACAAGCCTGAGTGGCAATGGAGCAGGAATTCCTTTATGAGATAGCTCTTCTCAACAAGAAAAATCATTCGGAAAACCGGATCGTGCCTAGGAAACATTTGGAGGTGGCAGCAGAAAAGCTACTGTGCCCACCATTTACGTCTGGGCTAGCTTGCGTGGCTCCTTCCCATCACCATAGTCTGAGACTCTGATTTGCCTTAAGCCACTCTCTTTCATAGGGCCGTGCTGCTGTTTCCCCCACACAGGCTAACCATGTCCTGCTGCTCCTGGCAGAAAATGCCAGAAACTTCCAGTTTCTGTATTCACACCTGCAGGTCTCTGAGTCTCTAATGAAAAAGAAAACTCCACATTTCCCAGGCAGGAAACAATCTTCCTCCCCTCCTGTGGAGATCAGTGGGTAGAGAGACAGCCGGGGTCATTCTGTCTTCATTAAGGACTTCTTAAATTGTTCATAAACTTCAGACGTCCTTCGATTTATGAAGCGTAGGATGCTTTAAAAAATAGATCTAAAGTATTTCTTCAGATCAAAAAGTTGAAGTTTTTCCACACCAACTATTCATTCATCTGAAGAAAACACTAAGGAAATGACTGGCTGTCCACACACACACACACACACACACACACTGACACACACACGCACAGGCACGCAAGGCCTCATGTTGGGGAAAACCAGAAAAATAAGAGAGAATCCATAAGTGAATGTGGCTAGATTGACACTGAATTGAGGCAAAATTCCTGAAACAGCAGGATGAGAGGAGGTGCAGATGTTGTCTTACAGTTGTAGTTGTCTATGGAAAGGAAGTAATGATGGTAAATATAATTTAAAGATCCCACTTTATCATTTGGAAATCATATGTGCCGAAGACCCACTGAAATGGTCATGTTAAAATCATTAAGTTGGTAAGTTTGGCCTAAGTCTGTTTTTGTATTTGGATGATAAAATCTAGCCCAGTGTTGCCCTTAAATAGTGAACTGCAACTCAGCTTGATGTACAAGTAATCTGTAACCTAACCGAAGTGTGTGGTTGAGTGTCTAAGCAACTGAATGTCAGCCAATCACTGGAGCCAAGTCCTCAGCCAATCCTAAACGGAGAAGACCAATTATGAGCGCATAAAGTAAATTCAGCTGCAGCCAATCAGGCTGCTCCTGCGTGTCAGGCCCTTTCGCGGACTTTAAATGCAGACTGCACGCGGGGGAGGTGGAGCATCCTGGACCCGGCTCCCGCGGCAATGCCGCCTGGTTTCTAAAGCTGTTCTTAAGGAACTTAGGGGCAAAAGCATGAACATGATTAAGAAGGTAATTATAAAACACTATTTGATGAGGTAAACCTGTGTGTATCAAAACCAGCGCAGCAGTGTGGGAGACCTGTGACCGGCTGGCTCCCAGCAGTGCGAGTCAATTTTTTCTTTGATTTTTCTATTTTGTGTTATTTTTACCTTTGTTTCAATGGGTTTTAGGGGTTTTTCTACCCTTTTGTTCCGTTCCTTTTTCAGTTTCTTTTATCTTTTTCCCCCCTCCCAATTTTTCTTCTTTGTTCTTTTTCGACATCAGGAATCGAACTCAGGACCTTGTGCTTGCCAGGAAGGTGCTGTGCCCCTGAGCTATAACCCTGGCCCTTTTCCTTGGTATCTTTCACTTCCCGTTTTTGCTCTGCTTATCTTTTTTCTTTTTCTTGTTTGTTCTTTCCAGCAACTGTTCTCTATTAGTTTCCTGATGCTCCTAAATATTATCCCCTATTATACTTTTCTTTCTACCTCCTTATTTCTCATGGATTAACTTTTCAAATTTTACTTTTTTAAAAAACTTTCATTAGATATATTAAACTGTATGCTATGGCATAAAGTTTTTCCATTTAATAGATATTTACTATAGGTCAATAGTGCATCAATATTTGGTCTTAGTGTTCATAATATCATTATAAATCTCTTTTTATGGACAAGGGTGGTACTTTATTGGTTCTTAGGGTTTAGCAATAGTCAGTTTGTATTTGATGCTATAATTGATACTGATTTTATTACTATAAACAAAGTGACCCGGCTGTCACAATTAATTGATAATCTTGAGATGTCACTAACTGGGTTACCTGGAGGTCAGTAGCAATACCATGACCTATTCCTGGAAAACTGGATACTGGCCAAATATGCTGTAACCTCCTGTCTCACCTAAATGGAGGTGGTTGGAGCCGGGACAGAGACAAAGCTGTCATTAGCCGTGCCCAGAGGACACACTGACAAGGAAACATCAACTAAAGAGGTCTCATAGTAGAAGCACACTACAGTCAGCCCACAGCCTCAACACAAAAACAAATAAGCAAGAAAGTGAATCGGGAGAAGGCAAGGCAACAGAATGGCTCCAGAAACTCCCAAATGCTCCAAAGCTGGTCCGTGGGGGCATCAAATAAGGGAAACCCAAACCATGGACCTGAATTACTTGAAATGATACCAGGGGAGATATCAAAACAGATAATAAGGCATTTTACAAGCTCACAGACAATATAAGTAATAATACATTGAGCCAAATGAAATCCTCAGTGTGTCTAAAAAAGAAACTAAACAGAAGAGCTAAACAAAACAATTCAAAACATTCATGACCAGCATAGAAAAGAATTAGTGCTTGTAAAACCTGGACTGCATGGGAAATGCTTCAAAAAAATCAACAACAATCTTCTCTTACTAAAAAGTTTTTGCATAGCAAAAGAAATCACAAACAGAATGAAAAGACAACCCACAGAGGGGGGAAAATTTTAGCCAATTGTCCCTCCGACAGAAGACTCACAGGCATAAACATTGTACTATCTCCCAGGTGTGAGAAACTGAAAGAGTAATAAAGTTCTAAAATGTACAATAGATATCATGAAGTGGGGTGAAATTGTTCAGAAGGAAAAAGGAACTCGGATGGGTGAAATGGGAAAGACAGTAGGGAAAGGGGGAAATGCAAGTCAGTTATACTAGCAGTGTCTCTCAGTGCATTGGAAAGGAAGGTTTTCATAATATCAAGTTTGGTGCCCACATCATATGCCTAGAGCAACTACTTTAAAGATAACAACATGTTATTAACATGTTAAATATAGCAACATGTTATATTGCTAGTCTTCTATTAGTTCGCCATGAAATTTTGTTTTACATTTTTTTCCATAAAATTAAAAAAATTGTTAGTGTTTGTAAAAGGGCTCCAAGTAGAAATTCAGGAGATTAAAAATTGTATTGAATTTAAGGCTAACAAAAGTGACCAGTGAGGACAGAATATCAGAACTAGAAAACAGAATTGTGGTCAGGGACCAACTGATGAGAGCTACCTTAAAAAACAGTAGCAGAGTGTGAAAATGGACCCAGTGTCTCTTTAAATGATGCAAAGAAGACTAAGATTGATTAGAATTACTGAAAAATCAGTAGCACACATGGCACAAAAAACCTGTTTACTGAAATAATAGAAAACATTTCAAATAAGGCAAAATAATTTAAATATAGAGAAGTGAGGCATATAGAACCCAAAAACCATGATCAGAAAAGTAGACATTAAAGTGATATTAACATAGTAGTCAAAATCCTGGTAGTCCAACACGAAAACAGAATATTAAGAACTGTTGGTAAAAAGCAACAACTCACTTATAAAAGAAAACCCATCAGAATTGCACCAGATTTCTCAATACACATGTTGAGGCCAGGAGAGCTTGGAGTGTTTCAACCCTAAAAGAAAAAAACATTCAACCCAGACTGAATTTCTGCAAAACTACTTTTCTTTCTTTTTTTTTTAAAATCAGTACCAGGATTGAACTCCTGACCATGCACTTGCAAGGCAGGTACTTATGCTGCTGAGCTAAATCCCCAGCCCAAAACTACTTTTCAAAAATGATGGGGAAATAAGATATCTTTATGATAAAGAGCATGCAAAGAAATCCACCACCATGAAACCAGCACTCCAAGTAACCCTCACAGATATACTAGAAAGAAACAATGAAATTGGAATGGAAAGAGTTCTCCCAAAGCCATTTCTGGAAGCTATAAAATACCCTGATTCCAAAACCAGACATGAATCCAACCAAAAAAGAGAACTATATACCAAACTTTTCAATAAATATGGATGCAAAAATCTTTGACATGATACTGGCAATGAATCATCAAAAATGATGACACAATGAATCATCAAAAAGTTCATACATTATGAGCAAGCAGGCTTCTTCCCAGGAAAGCAAGGATGATTCAACATATACAGATCAATAAAAAATACATAAGCAGAAGCAAAGATAAAAACCACATAATCATCTCAATAGATACAGAAAAACCCTTTGACAAAATTCAAAATTTCTTCATGACACAAAAAAGGAATAGAAAGACATTATCTCAATCTGATAAAAGCCATTATGAAAAACCTACTGCCAAAATCATAATAGATTGAGAAAACCTGAAAGCTTCCCCTTTAAAATCAGCAACAAGGCAAGTATGTTCACTATCACCACTCCTGTCCAACATAGCACTTGAAACATTAGTAAGAGCAACCAGCAAGAGAAAAATAAAAGGGAAATGAATAAAAAGTTTTACTAACAGATGACATGATGCTACACATAGGAGACTTAAAAATCTTATTTAAAAACTCAGAGTTAATAGCCAAATTTAGTAATGTAGCAGGATACAAAATCAACATACAAAAATCAGTAGTGTTCCTATGCACTAATAACCCACTGAAAGAAGTTAGGGGTAAGAGTACCATCCACAATAGGACCAAGAAAAATTAAATGGGATTAACTTCATTAAGGAAATGCAAGTTCTCTACAAAGAAAACTATAGTAATCTGTGAAGGGAAATTGAAGAGAACATCAGAAAATGGAAAGATATCATCTGCTATTGGCTAGGCAAGACCAAATAGTCAAAATGGCCATACTTCCAAAATCCATGTACAGATTTAGCACAATCCCAATCAAAACTCCAATATCATTCTTCACAAAACTGGAGCAACATGTAATAAGCACCTGCCTAGCAAGCATGAGGTCATGAGTTTGATCCCTGGTACCAAAAAAGCCCCAGTAACAACAACAGTAACAACAACACAAAACAAAAAAACCCAAAACCCTAGATCAACAATCTTAAAATTCATATGCAATCAAAAGAGATCCAGAATGCCAAAATAAATCTGCAATGAAAAAGCAGGGGGCTTCATCATCCTAGACCTGAAGTTATATTACTAAGCTACTGTGATAGAACAGCATGGCACTAACACAAAAAGAGACATGAGAATCAATAGAGGCTGCAGAAACAACCCCAAGTACATTCAACTATTTGATCTTTGACAAAGGGGCCAAAAACACACACTGGTGAAAAGATAGGCTCTTTAATAAACTGCTGGGAAAATTGGCTATCCACATGCAGAAGACTGAATCTAGATTCATATCTTTTATCAAGTAGCAAACTGAAATCAAAATGGATCAAAAACTGAATGTTAAAACAGAAACAACCTTCTGGAAGCTTTTCAAGTTATAGGCATAGGCAAGGACTTTCTGAGTAGACAGAGTGAAGAGACAACCTAGAGAATATAAAAAAAAATGTTGCCATCTATTCCTTGGACAGAGGACTGAAATCTAGAACTCTAAAATATTAGATGTCCCCAAATGAAAGAACCACTCAAAAAATGGGCAACAAAATGAATAGAATCTTCATAAAAGAAAAAGTACAAATGGCCAATGAATACATGAAGAAATGCTCAATATCACTGGTCATTAGAGAAATGCAAATTAAAGCAATGCTAAGATTCCATCTTACCCAAGAAGGAATGGCCATCATGGAGAAATTAAATAACAGTAAATGCCAAAGAGGCTGAGTGGGGAAAAGGAACCTTTCTACACTCTTATCGGGGATGTAAACTAGTGTAACCATTATAGAAATTAGTGTTGAGAGTCCCCAAAAATGTGAAACTAGAAATCTATTTTTATCCAGCTATTTTCCTTCTAGGTATCTTCCCAAAAAGTAGAAGACATCATATTACAGCACTAAATGCAAAACTATGTTTATAGCAGAACAATTAATAATAGCTAAATCTTGGCTGCAGCCTCTATGTTCATCTGCAGATGAAGGAATAAAGAAAATGTTGATTTAAACACAATGGAGTCATATTTTTCCATAAAGAAGGATAACTCTGAGTCATCTGGAGGAAAATGAATGCATCTTGAGATAATGTTCAGTGGAGTAAATCAGACACACAGACTTAAATGTTACATGGTTTCATACAGAAACCCAAAGAGTAAATTAAGAAGAAAATGAAAACAACACAACTGGAAGTAGGAAGTTAGGTCTTTCTCAAAGGGGAAGGAGAGCACCTGATGGAGGGATTAGGGATGGAGCAGGGGACACAGGATGAAAACCGGAATTCAGGTGCGTTGTGTACGTGTTTCAGCTACACACAAGAAATGCAAATGTGGTGCTGAAAATATGTACAGAAAAGGAAGAGGATCAAGAGATTGATGGAGGCAGAAGGGAAGGGAAGGGAAAGGAAGGGGTATGAAAGAAGCAATTAAAACGCATGTGTACACGCACCAGCCCTCCATAAGAATGTAAGCAGTATGTACTACACAAGTCTTAATAAAAATACAACAAAATATGACAACAATGTGGAACTTATAAGAATTTAAGATGGAGATCTTTATTTTGAAGAGAATAAAACTGAATGAGACAAAACAAAATGGGGTCAGTCAAAACAAAAGGATGGACATAGTACATGACTTAAAACCAAAATACAAAGTGATCAACAATGGTTACCATGATGCCTCTTGTTATCTTCAATAGAATTGCCCATATCATCAGGCATAATAAAATTGAACATAGCAGTACAAAACAAAATCCATAAAAATGAAACATTGGAGACATTATAGGATTTCAAAAGAAGGTAACAGTCAAACCAGAGTGGGTATCATAGTGAATCTTATCATTTGTGTGTACCCCTGCTTCTTCATTCACATTTTTTATTCTTAAGTTATACTTCCTCTTGTTGTCTTGTAGCCTTTGTATTGTTACTTCCTGGTTCCTTGTTATTTTAAGAGATCTTTCCTTTCAGGATCGCTAGCTACAAACCTGTCTTCAAGGTTTGATAGTCTGTCTTTAGTTTCTTTCAAGTTTTACCAGCTTTCAATGGAGTTTTTAATTTCCTGGTAATCTCTTTGAATCTGTTTCATGTATTCTGAATTTTTTTTTATATTCTTCATTGAAGGTTTCTCTCCTTTTTCTATGTTCCTCTATTCTTCCATCTGTGTCTTCTTTAGAGGTACTTAGCATTTCTTTTGTTTTTCTTATATCTTCCTTTACTTGTAATAGTATTTCTGTTTTAAGTTCGTTTATAGTTTCACCAGTTGTTTCTTCTTTGACAGTTGTTTCTCAGTTGCTGTTACTTCAGAAACTGCAGGTGTGTGGCACCTTATCTCTTCTGTGTTTGCCTCTCCTGCACCAGCACTGCTTGGGTTGGAGGCTGAGACGGCCTTTTGTTTTTCCTCTTGTCATGTTCATGGTTTCTTCCAGACAAGTGGGTAGTGGGGTCCCTGGCACTTCCTGTATTGGTTATAATTACTCTGAAGTGCGTTGGCCAGGGATTTTTGTTGCTTGCTGCTTTCCTCAATCTGCTGGTGACCACTGGAGTATAAGCAGGGTGGGCAGGCTGGCCCCTGCCTTCCGAGTTGGTCACCACAGGGAGTGTGTGCTGGGCAGGCAGAGGTGGTTAGGGCCAGCTTTAGGGAAACCTCGGCCGTGGCTATGGGACCACGCACAGGAGCAGAACTCAGTGCAAGCAATTCCCGCCAGTCTGTTCTGAGCTAGGAGTGGCTGAATGAAGCTGGCAGTTCTAGTTCAGGGCGTATCCTGCCCGACTCCAAAATGGGGCCCAGCCAGTCGCCCACTCCTGCGGGAGGACCGAGCCCCCCACTGCCGGCCAGGCCGTCCCGGTCTGCTGCTGCTCCCTTCAGGCAGGCCCGTCACCCGCTTCACCGTGACCCTGTGTCTCCGGATTCCAGTGGCGCTTCTGGCACAGTGGGACCCGCTCTGGTGAGGGCGCCTTGGCTACCGCCTTCTGTTTAACTTTTTCTTTTCTTTTCTTTTCTTTTCTTTTCTTTTCTTTTCTTTTCTTTTCTTTTCTTTTCTTTTCTTTTCTTTTCTTTCTTTCTTTCTTTCTTTCTTTCTTTTTCTTTCCTTCTTTCATTCTTTCTCTGGGCTTCGGTTCTCACTTTAGTTTCTCCCTGGGTCGAGGGGACACATTTCTTTCCTTCTGGTCTTCTCCAGAATGCTGTTTTCCTGCAGCTGGGCTGTTTCTCTCAGAGAGGCTGTTTACTCTGCTGCTTACTGTCCCTCCATCTCCCCAGAAGCCTTTTTTCTTTTTTGTCTTTTTGAGACGGGGTCTCGCTATGCAGTTCAGTCTGGCCTTGAGCTCACTTTGTAGCCTAGGCTGGTCTTGAACTCGCAACGATCCTCCTGCCTCAACCTTCCAAGTGCTGGGATTACAGGTGTGAGCCACCATGCCCGGCTTAATATGGATATCTTAATTATCTCTCAGAATTCAAAAGATTTTGAAAAAAACCCCATAATTTTAGAATAGGTTCCAGTAGAAAAATTGCAAAGATAGTACAGAGTTTCCATGTGCCCTGTATGCACATTTTTCTATTAACAATTTAACAGTAGTATGGCAGACTTACCACAGTAATGGGCCAATACTGAGATACTATTATTAACTAAATACATCTTTTATTAGTGTCTCCTTAATCTTTAACTAACATTGTTTTTCTATTTGGGGAGCCCATGCAGGATACCGTTACATCTATTCCTGTGTCTCCTCAGTACTAAGAATTGGGCCGAGGGCCTCATGCGTGCTCTGCAAGTGCTTTACCACTGAATGCCATCCTCAGTGCTTTTTATTTATTATTTTTATTTTGAAACTTGGCCTCACTAAGTTTCCCAGCCTGGCCTCTCACTTGTAATTCTTCCTTAAGCTCCTGAGAAAATTTCAAAATGCTTTTGTTCTGCTGGGTAGAAGAATTCTTGTGAGTGCAAGTGTGAGGGGCTTGGGAAGCAAAGAGGATCCACATTCTGAGGAGAGACGCAGAGAAAAACTTTGGGAATAAGGACGGGGCAGAAGAGCTTATAAGCAAAAGTGCGAAGAAGCAAAATGGTAATAAAGAGAAAATCAGGGCTGCTCTACGCTCTGTCCCTGGCTCGCTGGAGGGGAGGGAAGACATAGGAGGAGGTGACTCAGCAAGGGCTGCCAGTTCTGATGACAGGCAGTGGACCGGCAGGAGAAACACATGGATTCTGAAGGCTTCTGATCAGAGCTGGGATTTGGTGCAGTCGGGGTTTTATTCATATGGCCTTTGCTACACCAATGTCTTCAAAAGTTTTACCTATTTTATCTTCCTGCAGATTTAGTGTTTCTGTTTTAGTATTTAAATCTTTGATCCATTTCAAATTTAGTTGGGTGCATGGTGGAAGATCTGGGTCCAGTTTTCATCTTCAGCTTGTGCAGAGCCAGTTTTTCCAGCACCATTTATTAAAGGGGCTTTTTTCCAGTGAGTGTGTTTGGCACCTCTGTCAAAGATAAGGCAGCTGGGTATGTCCGAGTTGTTTCTGCATCTTCTAATGTGTTCCTTTGATGCCAGGTCTGTTATTTTGTCAGTACAATGCTGTTTTTGTCCCAGTAGCTTTATAGTATATTCAAGTCAGGAATTGTGGTGCCCCTGTCTTGGCTTTGTAGCCCAGGATTGCCTTTGTTATTCTAGGTCTCCTAGTTCCAGATGAACTTTAGGAATGTTTTCTCTAATTCTGTGAGATATGCCGTTAGAATTTTGATCAGAATTGTGTTATGTCTATGTGACAGTTTTGGAAGTATGGCCATTTTACTGTACTGGTTCTTCCTACTCAAGAACAAGGGATAGCTTTCCATTTTTTATATCCTCTACAGTGTCCTTTTTTAGGGTACTGTAGTTTTCAATGTAGAAGTCTTTTTACATCTTTCATTAGAATGATTTAATTTTTTTGGAAGCTATTGTGAAAGGTGTTGATTCCCTAATTTCTCTCTCAGTGAATTTATTTGTGTACAAGAAGGCTATTGATTTTTCAGTCCTGACTTTGTATGTAGCTATGCTACTGAATTTACTTTTTAAATATAGCAGTTTATAGTGGGGCTTTTGGGGTCTTCTGTGTAAAGTATCATGTCTGCAAATAATGATAATTTAACTTCTTCCCTTCTTATCCTTATTGCTTTTATTTCTCTCGTCTAATTGCTCTGACTAAAGTCCAGGACTGTGTTGAACAAGAGTGGAGACAGTGGGCATCTTTGTCTTCTTCCTGATTTTAGAGTGAAAGCATTCAGTTTTTGTCCACTTAGTATGATATTGGCTGTTGATTTGTCATAGATGGTTTTTATTAGATTTGGATAAAGATCATCTATTGCAATTTTCTGCAGGGTTTTCATCATGAATGGGTTCAGGATTTTGTCAAAAGCTTTTTCTGCTTCTACTGAGATGATCATATGATTTATAACCTTGGCTGTGTTAATATGGTGTATTGTATTTATTGATTTACATGTGTTGAACCATCCCTGCATCCCTGGAATGAATTCTACTTGGTCATGGTGTATAATCCTCTTGATGATTTTCTGCATTCTGTTTACCAGTATGTTTTCTGAGAATTTTTGCATCTATGTTCATTAGGGAGTTTGGTTTGTAATTCTCTTTCTTAGGTGTGTCCTTCACCTGTTTTGATATCAGGGTAATCTTTGCTTCCAAGAATAAATCTTGGAGGATTGTTTTCCTTTCAATTTCATTACACAGTTTCAGAAGCAGTGGTGTTGTGTCTTCTCTAAATTTATTGTAGAATTCAGCAGTAAATCTGTCAGTGGCTGGGCTTTTCTTTGTTGGCAGGTTTTTAATTACATCTTCAACTTCATTGATTGATGTTGGTTTATTTTAGATTTTTATATTATTTTGATTCACCTTTCGTAATTCATATATATCTAGGAATCTGTCCATTTCTTCTGCATTTACCCTGTTATTAGAATACAAGTTTTCAAAGTAGATATAGATGAACTTCTGAATTTCTGCAGGGTCTGTTGTGATTTCACCCTTTTCATTTCTAATTGCATGTATTTGAGTCTTTTTTTTTGATAAGGTTAGCTAAGGCTTTGTCAATTTTATTTAATGTTGCAAAGAACCAACTCTTTGATTCACTGATCTTTTTTGTATTGTTTCCTTAGTCACCAATGTGTTAATTTTTTCTCTGATCTTTATAATTTCCTCCTAATATGAGCTTTGGGCTTACTTTCTCTTCTTTTTCTAGAAGTTTGAAGTTCATCATTACTTTATTTGTGCTTGCTCTCTTTTTTCTGATGGGGGTATTTACTGCTATAAATGTCCCGCTTAGGACTGCTTTCATTGTGTGCCATTAGTTCCAGTATGCTGTACTGTTGTTATCATTCAGTTGTAAAAACTGTCTAATTTCTTCTTTAATTTCATCCATGGTTCACTGTTGTTCAGAAGGGTGCTATTTAATTTCCATGTGTTTTGAAGTTCTTGTGGTTTCTTTTGCTATTGATTTCCATCTTCACTGCACTACAGTCTGTTAATATGCATGGGATAATTTTATTTCCTTTGCATTTTTACTTAAGCATGTCCTATGAGCTAGTGTGTAGTCTATATTGGAAAAAGACCCATGTGCATCTGAGAAAAATGTGCATTTTGATGTTGTGGGCGGAACACTCTGAAGACATCCTACTAAGTTCATTTGTTCAAAAGTTTGGGTCAGTTCCAATATTTCATTGTTGATTTTTTGTCTAGTTGTTCTTTTGTGTGTGTGTGACAGTGGGATTTTGAGATCCCCCAATAGAATTTTATTTGTGCTTATTTGATTTGTCGTGTCTGTTAATATTTGTTTTATATAGTTGGTTACACTGGTATTTGTTGAGTATATATTTAACATTATTATCTCTTCCCATTGGGTTGTTCCCATTACATGGGTGTAGTGACCTTATCTCTTTAAATCAGTCTTGTCTTGAAATTCACTTTGCTTGCAAATAGAATAGCTACCCATGCTTTTTTCTGGGTTCCTGTCATATGGAGTATTGTTTTCTACCTTTTGACTTTTAATCTGTGATTTTAAAAAATTAAATGTGTTTCTTGGGCTGGGGATTTAAGTCATCAGCAAAGCATCTGCTTAGCAAGTAAAAGGTCTTGAGTTCGATCCACAGTATCAAAAAAACTGTGTTTCTTACATGCAGCATATTGTTGGATCTTGCTTCTTGATCCATTCTGCCAGTCTGTGTCTTTTGATTGGTGAATTGAGACCATTGACATTGATGGTTACAACTGATATGTGTTGTTTTTTGACTGGTGAATTAAGACCACTACCATTGATGGTCCTAACTGGTATGTATCAACTTATCCTTGTCATGTTATCTGCCTGTTGTTTCCATCTCTTTTTCTTTCCTCTCTCTATTTAACCATCTGCCTTGTCTGGTGGATTCCTTCTGCTGGGGTTCATGGAATTGTAGTCCTTGTTATCTCTTTCTAGAATGTCCTTGAGGACATTTTGGAGTGCTGGTTTGGTGGTCATGATTTTCCTCAGATGTTCTTTGTCATGGAAGTATTTATTTCTCCATCAGTTTTGAAAGGTAGTTTTGTGGGGTACATCATTCTGGGTTGGTGGTTCCTTTAGAACTTGAAATACTTCACTCCAACCTTCCCTTGACTTCAGGGTTTGTGCTAAGAAGTCAGCTATGATTCTGAGACCTGTCCTCACATTGGCTTAATCAGTTGTGCATAATTCCAATGTAATTTTTATTTTCCTGGATATCTGCTCAAATCTACCTTATGGATTCTATTTCTTTCCAATGCTGAGCATAATTTTCAGCCGGCCCATCTTCTACATGGCTCCCGGCCAATTGCTCTCTTGCGTAGGAGGACTGAGCCCTCAGCACTGACTGCCAGCAAGTGCAGTCCTTCACGTATGCTGCTCCCCTGCACTGCTGTATCTCCATGGGTTCCCCAGGGTTACCAGCTGTCACCATGCATCTGTAGGTTTGACCGTTGCTCTCACACAGTGAGTCCTGTCTCATCGAAAAGGTATTGCCAGCTACCTCCCCCTTCTTCCTTGAAGTTCCTGTCTTCTCTCTCCCTGTGAGCTTAGTTCATGCTTCAGATCCTTCCTGGGTCCGGGGAATCCACTTCCCTCCTCCTTGTCTTCCTCGTGTTGCTGTATTAGAAAGAGCTCAGAGAGGCTCTTCCTTTGGTGCTCACCACTCTGTCGTCCTGGGCTCCTCCTGTCCTTCTCCTTTCATATTGCCTGGAAGGACTCTCAGTTGATTTGTCTTCACATTCAGTGACACTTCTGCCTGCTTACATCTGCTATCCCTTATACCAAGCCCATTTTAGGAATTTTTCAGTTCAGTTATACTTTTAGTCCTAGTTTTTTAATTAATTTTTATAATTTTTGTTGCTTATTGAAATTCTTATTTTAATCTTGATATTTTTTGTTTTGTTCTTTGAATATATTTCAAATAGCTCATTTAAGGTCTTTTTCTAGATTTCAGTGTCTGAATTTCCTCAAGTTCTGTTGGATTCATGTATGGATCATACCTTCTTTTTCATGTACCATAATTTTTTGTTGGAAATTGAATGTTTCAAATGGTATATATGACAAATGGAAATCAACATTAAGGGTTCGATGTTGCTTGTTTTAGTATTTAGTAGCTCCTTAGTGACTTTTCTAATCTGGTTCTTTCAATAACATATCCTTGTCATGTGTGGATACTATAGTATCTACTTGGTTAGTTAGGTAGTTAGATAATTAGGCAGAATTTAAATGCTGGAACAAGTAAAGCTCTCTGGTTTTCTGTGGGCTCTTTGAATGTGGGGGTGCAGCTCAGGGAAGCCAACCCATGTGCAGCTGTGCCTCAGCCTTCACTTGCTGCTTGTGTGATTCTTCAGTGGCCACAGGCCTTTATGAGAAGAGGGAGAGACCTCTCTCTACCTGGCCCATGGCCCTGTAGGCCTCACGGACATTTCTTCCTCTGTTCCTCCTTTTCACCCTTGGCTAGCTGATGTTTGCTCAATGCCTGAAGCAGCCAAGGTCTAAAAAAGTTGACAAACATACTCATAGAGAGATTTTAGCCCTGGGAAAAACCCTAATGAGGTCAAATAAAGGCAAGCAATGTCAAATAATGACTTCTCTTGGGCACTGTGTTTTAAAAGGGTCTGGTCTCTACCTTCTTATATTAAGAATACAGTCTGGTGTTTTTGAAGACTTCCCAGGGCTGAGGAATGGGGAGTTTGAGGGATGTGGTAGATTAACATGCCTACAACGCATGCTGATTGACAGATACTGAAGCCTTTTGTTTGGGCTAAATCCTCCCAAATTTCTGTAAGTCCTATTTTCATTTCCAGAATTTTGTCCAGAATTTGATCATTTGTATTAGTTAAAATTTCATTGCTGGAACAAACACCTGACACACACAATTGCAGGAGAAATTTATATATGTCATAATAAGCAGAAAGTGATTTTGTTTCAAGAATTTCAGTTCATGGTGGCCTCTGAGGCAGAAGCTTCAGGGAAGAAGGTGTGACTGAGGAGAGCTGCCCAACCATGACAGTCAAGGAGCAAAGAGCGGAAGAACTGGAGAGGAAGGGGCAACTGTAGACTCCAAAGCCGTTGCCCCTGTGACCCACCAGCACACACCCAGATCTCACACACACACCCCTAAGCATCTCTAATGTCTAGGATAAAGTTGACAGTCAGGGTTAACTGTCACAACGTTTGTCCATTTAAAAAAAATTTCATTGCTCTTTGGAAGGGAAACCTGGGGAGGTCCTTATTCTAATATTTTTACTGTGTCAACATTTTTAAAAAGTTATGAGTACTACTGTATTATGTGTGGAAGAGTCTCTCCAGTGAAATTTGTCTACTATTTTTCTCACAATCTGACTGATGTTGTGAATTTAGGGTGGAGGGGAGGGTACCATGGGGTAAAATGCCTTTCCCACTGCATAACATTAGAGGAATATGCAATCAGGCTGACGCTAACCTTTATTACCCAGGCTGAGTTGGTGTTTGCTATCTTTCTCCACTGTAAAGCCACTCTCTACCCCATTTCCTTTCTGTCTTACACTCAGTCAATATCATAAGGAACAGCCCACAGGTAAGAAGTGGGGAGTTAGGCTCCATGTCCTTGAGGGCAGATTTGCTATGTAAATTACTTAGAATTATGCATGGGAGATTTATCTATCTTTTCCCAGTATTTTAATTAAATTGTTTGTATGTATATGTGGGCTTGCAGCTATTTATTTTATGCTTTGGGCTATAATTCTGTGTCACCATTCTATTGCTATGACAAATACCTGAGATAAACAACTTATGGAGGAAAAATTTATTTCAGCTCATAATGCAAGAGTTTCCATAACACTTGCTTGGCTATGTTGCCTTGGCCCTGTGGCAACAAAGTACAGTTTGGAAGAAGAATGTGGCAACAAGGAGGTGAGAGAGAAAAAAGGAGAGGCTGGGGTTCCAGTACAACCTTTGAGACCACACCCCTTCCCCCAAGAACTTACCTTCCCTCTGCTTGGTCTCCCCAGAGGTTCTGCTCCTCCCAGTAGTACACATGCTGGCCATCACTGTCCACTCCAGAGCAAACCCCATACTACCTTATTTATTTTGTTGCTCAAATTGTTTTAGCAGATGGAGGGCATAGAACATGACCAAGATACAACATATACATTTACTGGTTCTCTCTAAAGGAATATAACTGTTATGTAGTCCAAACATACATGAATTAAAAAAAAAAAATGAAATTGTTCCAGTTTTGACCACTAGGTGTTAAGTGGCCTCAGCATACCTTTGAAAAAGGAGCGTTTTTGAAAAAGAAAAGCAGAAAGGAATTTGATCACATTGATACTTAATTTGATAATTAGAATTTCTTGAGATTCAAATACAAAAGGAAGCTTTTCATTTCTTCATACATGCTTAAAAAATGGACTTGGAATGAGGAAAATGTTAATTATTAGAGATGAAAGTTGCCATTTGTGGACTGCAGAGGGAGAGAACCAGGCCTCACCAGGAGGTGATCCCCACCTGGAAACGTATCATTTTCATTGTTTAGTTGGGCTGGATTTTATTGTCTCTTGTTTTGTTTGATTATGTTAAATCTGATGGCAGGAGCAGCTGTTTCAAAGACAGCAAGACATGGCAGCCAGTTTGGATTCACTATTGGCTTGTTTTGAAGTCCTTTACTGCATTCATTGTTTTGTTTTTATTGTTTCTATTCTATTTTGTTCTGCTTAATTTTTACTATGTCTGAGAGTATCTACAGTTATTTTGAAGGAAACAAAATGAATTATGGTAACTTGTTGATTTTGTAAGGTTTTGAAGTCCTGTATCACTTGTACTGGTTTATTTTGATTGGTTTTATTCTGTTTTATTGTCCTTGCTTTTAAACTCTTTAAAATTAAAAAAAATAAAGATGAAAGTCACTCTACATAGAAAATCCAAAAAAATCCACTAAAAGACATTTAAAATCAATAGTTAAATTCAACAATATAGCAAGACACAAAATCAACACACAAAAATCAATAGCATTCCTGTACACTAACAGCCATGGAGAAATTAAGGAAAAAATACTATAGAAAATAGCAGTGAGAAAAATTAAATACTTAGAAATTAACCTAACTAAGGAAGTAAGAGACCTGTGCAATGAAAATTGCAGTACTCTGAAGAGAGAAATTGAAGAGGACATCAGAAAGTGGAGACAGGAGTGCTTGGAGTGGAGGCCCAGAGGAAGCTCAGGCCTGTGACTGGTCCCTAGCCTAACCCACAACTATGATTCCATGGTGCGGCATCACCAACTTGGAGCTGGCTCTGCATTCTCCTCCCTCTGCTTTGGGACCAGCAGTGCCAGCCATACAGCAGAGGTGATTTTGGACAAGGCAGAAGCCTGGAATAGAGGATTTAATATGACTGACTAGTGCCAGAGTCCAGCTGTGGCAGGGCTCAGGGGTCCCAAAGGTGGTCAGGGAGTCGGTGAGTGAGAGACAGAAGACACTGCACACCCGTCTGTGAGTGAGTCTGAGTCTATTTTATTTTTTAGAAGCTGGAGTATATATTTGCTAACTTTTTTCACCTTTGTAACACTTTAATCTTCTTGTTACTTAATTAGCTTGGAAAATGTAAGCCAACGCATCTGGATGCCCACAGGAGGGAGAGATGGAGCGGCAGCTGTGAAGCTATCATGCCGCTCCCTACATTTTTTCCCTTATCACTTAGGGGAGTATGGCAGGCCCTGTGAGGATAGCGCCTGTCTTGGGTCAAGGACTCTTCATATGAACCCAACCAGGCCTTACCTGTCATGGGCCTGCAGGACAGCAATTGGTCCTGTGCCTGTCTTAGGCGGCCGGTGGCGTAACATATGTGTCCTAGTTGCCCATCTCTGGCTGCCTGTAGGACAGCGCCTGTCTTGGGTCAAGGACTTTTCATATGAAC
>PVLA01001688.1:269681-331321 GCA_004027455.1 Hydrochoerus hydrochaeris
AGTTTTCACAAAGTTATCTAGAGGGTTTCTAGTAACTCCTCTGGAGTTTCTATTTTCGATTTCATATTGAGTATTACATGAAAATATATATATGTGAATTACACAAATTACAATTATCAGTACAAAACATTACAAGATCCTTGCGCCCAATTCCCACATGCAGTGTCCTTTTCCTGGAGAAGCGATTCCTTGAAGCGCTTTCCTCCACCCATGGACCTTGTCACAAGGCGTGGATGGACTAGGACGCGGCATGGATGGAAAAGGGCGCCGCAGACTAGAGGAATCACATCACAGAAGCTGAGGAAAGATCCACTGAGAAGGAGGGGTCTGTAGGGTCCCACAAGCTGAGTGGGGGAGGATCCATGTCAGAGAGACTCAGAAAACAGCATCGAGAAACACAGATGTTGGAACTTGGGGTGCTGGGAAAACAGGCAGCCAGCTCACCACTCTGGTGGGCAGCTGTGAGCCTACTGGTGCGAGGGCTATGAATCAAACATCCATCCCCCCACCCCAGAAGTGAGAGCCAGAGATCAGAGCATCTCTTGTGAGTTTGACTATATGCAATATAGCAAATCAGGGGGATTTTCTTCTGCCATCTCTTTGAAGGCAAATATTTTTATCTCTGTTTTGCTCTGTTCTGATCAACGGTATTACTCTATTCAATATTCTCTTTTTATAATTTCAGTGTTTCTTTCGATATTGCTCTACCTGACTTAAGGAACAACTATTGTGAAGAAAACCAGATATACTATTGTACCTACTGCTGTTATCCCGGTAACCTGCTGCGAGGTTCTGTACCAATTTCACTGCACTGCCTCAATTGGCTTTGTTGTGTCTTGTTCTGCTGTATTTTACTACCTTCAAAATTAAATAAATAAATAAAAAATAATAAGAAATAAATTTTTTTAGTAAATAACAACGACAAAAAAAACACAGATCATTAAGGTACTGAGCAACCTGAAACATGATATAACTAAACAGATAATGGACTTAAAAAGCAAAAGGAGGAAAAGTGCTCTAAAGGATATAACTGCATGTATATTTAAGTGTGTAGGATTGATAACTATGTTGCTGAGTTTTTGTTGGATAGGTGAACAGAACTGTTTGCAGCCTCACTGTTTGAATGTCCACTTTGTATGCTTTAATTTTGTAACTTGAACAACTGTATCCAAGAAGAAAATATGTAATGTATCAACTAGTGATTTCTTACTGTTTTTTTTTTGAAATTCTGTATTGTTTCTACTCTTTTTTCTGTTTTGCTTTTCCCCCTCTCCTTAAATAAAATAAAAAAGAAAATTTAATAAATATCACCTGTGCCCACAAAAAAATTAAGAAACACAGAGAGGAGGAGAATCTATCCTAAAAGGAAAACCAAGAAAGAAATGGGTTAAATAAACCCAATGTGGTGACTATGTCTGAATTCTGCTTTGAAGATTTCAATCCAACAAACACTGTTCAGAGACAACAGCAGAACGTTCTACAAGGAAGAGAGAGAGCTGCATGGGGACTGGGAGAATCAGAAGCAGTTGGGACCTGCAAGGAAAACACGAGATACGGCTCCCAGAGTGGCCTTCCACAGTCAAGTTCTGAGTGACCTCAGTCCAGCGTCTGCTGCCATAATTGCAAGAGCTGCGGGACACAATTGTAGGGAAGGTGCAGGGTTCCACCCTGGGTCCCAGGGCAGCCCCTGGGCCCTAAGCCGCGCTCCACTCTGCCTAGTTCCCAGAGTGGAGGAGCGAAGGGCGGCCACAGGAGACAGCTGGTAGCTGGAAAGCAGGCTGGAAGGGGTGAGGCTGGTGAGCGTGGCCCTGGCTCATGCCGTCAGAGGCTAAGGTGCAGCCTGAGTCACGCAGTATTAGAAGGTCACAGTGTCCCGTCCTCACTGCATGGGATGTCTGCATGCAGCACCATTCTGGGGGTGCACTGTCACCTTCAACTTCCAGTGTGAGCAGGGTCGCATCTTGGCTTGAGCTCTGCTCCTTTTTCTCTAGGTTGTGGGAAAGAGCCATGTGTCCAAAACAATGGGAAAATTTTTTTTTCCTGCCCACTCTCACCCAAATTTTATTCCATTATTTGTCCCATCTGTCTTTTGAGGGAGGGAGGGAGAGGAGAGGAGAGGAGAGGAGAGAGAGAGAGAGAGAGAGAGAGAGAGAGAGAGAGAGAATGTAGATTTCTCTTCCCTTTGCCCTTTTCTTCCAGTATAGTTGATACAGGGTAAAGGAAATCTGCCTTCTCTTTTTATTCCTTCTATTTTATCCCTATTTTTTCACCTGGTTTCTTTCTCCTGTTTCTTATCCTCCTCCTACTTTCCTTTCCTTTCTTCTCCCCGCTTCTGTCTGCCTTTCACTTTTCCTCCAGTGTTTCCATTAGCCACAGAACCCTTTCTCCTCTCCGTTTCTCACTACCAGCTTTATACTCAGTCTCCCCTGTTGTCCCATCTAAATGTAACACACCTCTACCGCCATTAAGACCCTTAGCCTACATCCTCCTTTTTATAGCAGAAGACTTAGAAAAAGAAACACTTTTGTTCCTTATCTCTGCCCTCTCTGGCACTATCCAGTCTCCAACTCTCTGGGCTTCAGATAATTGATCCTATAAAATTACTGTTGAATTTTTTAATATACCACCAAAGGAGACATAGTTATTGCATTTAGTGTATGTCAAGTGTGGGTCAGTACTTGGGCTGGTATGATGCTTTACACTGTAACTGAGAATTTCTTCCCTAGCATTAATGGGAGACCCCAAAGTGGCCTCGTGGTATGTTTCTGACTTGCCCCAATAGCTGTAGCTGTTGAGCTTTACTGCTGTAGCTGATTTGATTGCATAGGCATACCCGACTCCGTGGACAGTTTTGTGCCAGTCTGCCAATTCCACCATCAGGCCCTGGGAGAGAGACAGCAAGAGTACCTAATCCAGGAACTTGGACCGGATCAGATTCTGCAAGAATACCTCCAACCTGGCAGGAAGAGGCCCTGAGTTTGAGTTTGCTTTGGCACTGCAGTGGAAGGATCAGAAGACTTACTTGGGTGCAAGCTCTCAGAATCTCTGTGAGTCACCGATACACTGTCTCACTGGAATATGTAATCTGTGTTCCCCACTGATATTGCAATGGCAAACAGAAACACTGAAATGACACCTAGGATTTGAAGGCAGATTTATTTAACATCAGATGGGCTCTGACTAGGAATCAATTGTTCCTCAAAATGTCAGGCCCCAAAGGCCCAGGGAGGGGGATATTTATGGAGTTGCAATGGAGAGGGTACAGAGGTAGAGAACTTGGCTCTTTTATTGCTTTTTACAATATGCATCATAGTGACTAGCTATGTATTATGGTGAGTGACCAGTTGTTTCTAAGAGACAGAGGTAATTTGAACTACAACAGGAATTACTACCTGGACAATTGAAGTATGCTGGTTTGGGGGGGGGGGTTCTGCTACATTTCCCCCCTCTTTTCCCTGGAAAATATTTGCTGGCATATTACATGTGATCTTCTGAGCCTAGGCCCAAATAGAAGCAGTAACATAAGAGTTGTCAGTAATCCCAGATGGGCCCTAGCCAAGGTCCCCAAGATTGTCTTATTACAGAGTTTTTCCCTCAGTTGTTTTTAGGAAGAGACATAATTTAGGTCTGTTCTGTAACATTACTCTGGTGAGGTAGTAAGGGGTATCTAGGAGAGTGCAAAGTGGTCTTGGATGCTCATCAAATCTTGGTCTTCCCAGAAGTGGTATGGGGCAATACAGGAACCCAAGTTTGGTGAGATAGCCTCCTAGGCTGCAAATTGTGCCTAGCAGAAGGGGTGAGAGGCAAGAATCCCAGTTGCTATGGTGATGTTAACTTTCTGACAGAGGGAATTTTGAAGGCATAGAATTCTGTTCCATTGCCTACCAGGAAAGTCACAGATTTGCCCCAACTTTTGCAATGACCATAGGCTCTCAGGGGCCCAATTTGATAGAGCTCAGTCTGTCCTGTCCATCCAGGTCCAAGAGGACAAGGAGAGATCCATGTTGAGGTGGACCTGGAGAGTCAGGTGTCTTTGTTTTGGAGGGGTCGTTTTTTTTTTTTAGTGTCTATAGTTCTTATATCAGGTTTCTTGGTAACAGCAATAACTTTTGACACATTGATGGGCTTTTTGTTCCCCTTCTTTGATGTCTTTGAGAAGCACTTGACTGATTTTAGGTTTCTAGGTGGGGCAACCTTTGGAAAAGGCAATGGCAACTCATTTGTCAGGGCTGATGGTCCAAATTCTCCTCAGTCAAAATGTGGAACTCAGAAGGAATTGCTGACAGTCATCTCAGGTAGATGTTAGATGACACCATCTGACCAGGATAGCTGTAACCATGAGGCAGAAGGTTCAGGAAGAGGGCCTCTGTGGCTGATGCAGGCAATGGCTAGCTGGACTGGATCCCTGGGCTGGAAGTAGATGAGTTGGGGGTGGGTAGTGAAGCTACAGGTGTTGACAGCAATTGGGGTGGCTAATGAGGATGCCGAGGTGGAATTCTTTGCAATAATGAGTCTCTTTTAAACATTTTTTCCCCTTTGAGATGCAGGGAGTTTTTTGGTTTCATTTTTAATTCCATAAAAGCCCTTTTCCCCTGCAGTCAGAAACTGTGTATGTTGACTAATTAATTCCCATCTCTGACTTCTTACATGTGTGTTGTGCACTCTTGAACAATGGTGCAACAGACAAAGGGTGGGTGCCCCTCAGAGAAAAACCATTCAGATGCACACCTGGCCATGTCCTTTGTGGGGACATATGCATAACTTAGCTAAGGAGGGTGCAAGACCTCTGTTATGCCATATGTCAATCTCCACAGAACCCAATCAGCCACCACAACCAGCACTTCCCAATCTTGGTACACAGATGTAACAGCCTATTGCTTATACTGTCTGTTCTACTCACACATTCATTCAACAGGCAATCGGAGGTTAACAATTCCAAATCCCTTTGCTTGAGTGTGGTCCTGATTAACAAAAGGTGGTCAATGTCTCCTTCTGCTTGAGCTGAGCAGGATTGACAGACTAATCGAAGTGTCCCCTGAGCCTTAACCAGAATCCAGCAGGCAGGCAGATAGATAGACTATTTCCTCCTCCCTTTGGGATCTGATTTGTGCCACTCGAGGGGAAGTCAGGAATCCTCCTCTAGACCTCTGAGGGGACTCAAGAAATCTGGAGGACATGCATTCCCATCTGAACCTGGAGAGGTGTCTGCTCCATCTGAGAAGGCCATGACTGGCAACCAAAGAAGTCACCATGGTTGGTCTTCCCAGCCAATGCACCAAATGCAACAACAAACAAAAACACTGGAATAACACCATGACACCGGGATTTGGAGGCAGATTTACTTAACATGAGAAGGACTCTGACTAGGAATCAATTGTTCCTCAAAATGTCAGGCCCCAAAGGCCCAGGGAGGGGAAATTTTATGCAAAGCAGGGGGGATACAGAGGTAGTAAGCACTTGGCTGTCTTTGATTGGTTTTTACAATGTGCATCATAGTCACTAGCTATGTATGACAGTGACCAGCCATTTCCAAGAAGCAGAGGTAACTGGTACTGCAGCAGGAACTATTACCTGGGCAACTGAAGTATACGGGCTGGGGGTGGATTTTCTGCTACGGTATCATACAGGTTTGAGTTTTTGTTGTTTATGGATGTATTTAGTAGTATGGGGTTATGTTATGTTCTTTTGGGGATTTTTGTGTTTATTAGGTTTTACCTTTATGTAACTTTCCTTTCATTGGCTCTGACATAGTATCTAGCTTGTCTCCCTCACCTCCACTCCCTGTCTGGCTACTTCACCTCAAACCCCAAAAGCAACATTATCACCACATTTCTTTATTTTTTCAAATACACAAACTTCTCTCAGGATTTTAATTCCCACCCTTAGCTCCCCCATAGTCACTCCTTTCTTCTCCAGTGTTAACCCTTACCCTCCCCATTCAAATCCTTTGAATTGTCCAACATCAGGTTCTGAGAACCACGTGGCTTCCCGCAGCCATAAAGTAAATCTCCTTCCTCCAGTACCTCACACCTGCCCCATGAGTGTCTTCTGAAAGCTCTTGCTACCAGCCCTTGAACTCGACTGAAAGAACTGCAATGAACCGGTTTCCAGTCACAGTTTCCTTCTCACCTGTCACTGTCCTCCCCCAACTGCCCTCCCTCCTCTCCCTCCATTTCACCTACCTAATGACAGTCCTCGTGTGCATGGAGAACAGGCAACCGGGGATGTGTGACTGCAAGACAACGACAGAAGACACTTTGAAAAGGTAAAAGCTCCTGGAAAATTAACCATATACTCTCAAACAACCAGTGGGTCACAGAAGAAATCAAAGAAGAGATTAAAAATTTTGTGGAAGTTAATGACAATGACTGTACAACTCAATAAAACCCCTGGGATATGATAAAAGCAGTTCTAACAGGGAAATTCACTGAAATCAATGCTAGTATTAGGAAAACAGAACAAGCCCAAGTAAACTTAAGTAAACAAACTCTTTTTTTTGGTACCAGGGATTGAACTCATGACTTTGCGCTTGCCGGGCAGGTGCTTAAGCCACTGAGCTAAATCCCCAGCCTGTAAATAAACTTTTGAGAAATTTTAAGACACTTAAGAAATAAAAACATACCAGTCCCAAAGTAAATTTAAGGAGGAAAAGTATAAAGATGACAGTGAAAATCCATGAAATCAAGACTAAAAGAACTGTTAAAAATCAACCAATTTAAGAACTGGTTCTTTGGAAGAATAAATAGAATAGATAAACCCTTAGCAGTCTTACCAACAGAAAAAGAGAAAAGACTCACATCATTGCAATTAGAAATGAAAAAGCTGAAATCACAACAGACACTGTTGAAATCTAGAAGATAGTAACTATTTTAAAAATTATATTCCAACAAATAAGCAAATTTTGAAGAACTAAACAGATTTTAAGATATTATAAACTACTACAGTTAACTCAAGAAGATATAAATATGCTTAACAACTCAATAACAAGCAATGAAATTGACACAGTAATACAGAATCTACCAATTGAAAAAGAACAAGACTATGGATTCACTGTTGAATTCTACAAAACTCTTAAGGATGTAACATCACTAATACTCCACAAGCTCTTCAAGGAAATTGAGAGGGATGGAGTGCTCCTGTACACTCGTTTATGGAAGTGAGTAACACACTGTTCCCAAAACCAGATAAAGTACAGCTAAAAAAAGAACTTATGCTAATCTCCTTAATGAACACAGATGCAAAAATCCTCCAGAAGATAATAACAAATAAAACACATCACATTATCAAAAAAAAGATACATTATAATCAAGTAGGTTTCATCCCAGAGATGGAAGGATTGATCAACATAAATGTCAATAAATGTAATATATCATTAAGCAGGAGCAAGATCAAAAAATATATGATCATATCAAAAGATACACAAAAGTCTTTTGACAAAATCCAATACTTCTTCATGATTAAAAAAAAAACCCTAAGAAAGGTATACAGAGACCATACCTGAATATTACAAAGGCTATTTATGACACAGCAATAGCCAGCATCATACTAAATGGTGAAAAACTAAAAGTATCTCCAAATCAGGCAAAAGGATGTCCATTGTCACCTCTTCTATTCAACATAGAATGTGAAACATTAGCTAGAACAATTGGGCAAGAAAAAAAGGGGGAATACATCTATAAAAGGAAGAACTTATATTATCATACAGGTGATATGATACTTTACATAGAAGCCCTGAAGAACTCCAGCAAAAACTCTTAGAATTAATAAGCAACTCCAGTAAATAGCAAGATACAAGATCAACACATGAAAACCATTAGCATTTCTGTATACCAGTATTGAGTGAGATAAGAAGGGAACTATGAAAACAATATCACTCACAGTAACTTTAAGGAAAACGAAATACCTAGTAATTAGCTGAGAAGTGAAAAACTCTACAAAGAAAAATATGGTACTCTGAAAAAGGAGATCAATGAGCACGTCAGGAAGTGGGGAGCTGTCCCCTGCTCCTGGGTAGGCAGAACCAATATTGTCAAAATGATCATGCTGCCAGAACTGGGAAACATAATGAGTGAGATAAACCAGACACACACCAAAATACCACACAGTATCTCTCACCTGAGTGGGGCAAAGTATAAACAACAACAACAACAAAATGATAAAGCATGAATAGAAAGGGGTCTAAGCGACCAAGGATGAGAAGGAGGGGAAGTGAGGAAAATAAAGATACGCCATGTACAGGAATGTAGTGACCCAGTTAATGATGCTGTAAATCCTTCTTTATGGCAATTAATGTAGTAACCCAATTAATACGGCATTGTATGCCGTAACATGAACTAAGACAATATGAACAAGAATGAAAAATAGGATAGGGAACTGGAGGAGGAGGGGAGGGGGAGATAAGAGAATTTTAAAAAGAAAGAAACATGCTGTAATAAGTACATATAACAATTTCCTAAGATGATTATAAACTACATGAACTGCAAACATGTACAAATAAAATAAGAAATTTAAAAATAATATATTGAATATATTTTCATTAAAAAATGGCAAGGTAAACTCATTTCTGGATATGCTGAAAAAATATATAGTACAAATTGTCATACTTACAAAATTCATATGGAAATTTAACACAGTCCCAATCAAAATCCCAACAGCCTTCTTCAAAGAACAGGAGAAAATAATCCTGAAATTCAGATGGAACCAGACAAGACCCAAATAAGCAAAAGCAATTCTGGATAAAGAGAGAAAGGAGGAGGCATCACAAATCCCAGACCTGAAGTTATACTACAAAGAAACAGTGGTAAAAACAGCGAGGCAGTGACACAAGAACAGACATTAGGGTCAAGGGGACAGAACAGAGGCTGCAGAAACCACCTCAGTACACGCAGCTATTTGATCTTTGACAAAGGGGCCGTGACTGGTATAGCAGGATTCATCGTTAATTCTCTAAAAAGGACACCGATACAAACCATGCAATAAAACTGGCATAAATATTAGAAAAAAGAAAGATTAACAACTATTTTTGATAATGTTTATCTGTAAATGTGGAGTATCAGAAGGTTAGGTCAAGCAGGATTTGAAGTAGATTCTTTTTCAAGAAACTATCAATATATGGAATGGTGGCCAAATGTATGTGACATGATTGAAAAATATGTTTAAATATGTTAATGTTTAAATTTTTAACATTATACTATGGTAAGAGACACATTGACATTAATCTCCCTCAAAATCTATCTCTTGCTTCAAATATGCTTATCCTACCATACTTGCCACTTTTTGGAGTTATGGCTATCTTTTAATCTTTTCCAGATTTTGTTTTTTAATCTGTATGTATTTGCCTTGCATATGATTACAGCTGATGTAAGGAGTTGTACGTGCCCCGAACACAGCGATTCTTTTCCCATCTTTTCCCGCTTCTCCATCCTCCTCCATCTGTCTCTTAACTCTGTCCCATTTGAAGAAGATCCTTCTAATTCCTATTATCTTTTCTTTTTTTCTTTACTTATGTTCTGGATTTCTAATGTAAGGCAAACCATGTGATATTTATGCTTGTGTGTCTGATTTACTTCACTATGGTACCAAGGTGCATTCATTTTCCTGTGAATGATGCTGTATATCCATCTTTTTGGCAGAGTTTTACTCTGTTGTGCATAAATACCACATTTGATTTATCGACTCATCAGCTGATTGACACATAGGCTGTTTCCAAGATTCAGCTATTATGGATCATGCTGCTATAGACGTGGGTATGCATACAGTGCTGGAATATAATGCCTTTAAACTCTTTTGAGAAGATACCTAGAAGGGGAATAACTTGGGAAAACTGAATTTTAGTTTTAGTTTTTTGAGCAATCTGCACTCTGATTTTCAGAGCAGTTGTACTAGCTGACATTCCCAACATGGAAAAGGGCTCCTTTTTCCCTGCAGTCTCCCCAGTATTTATCTGATTTCTTGATGATGACCATTGTTTTTTGGGCAAGATGGAATTTCAATGTTTTTAAAATTTGCATTTCTCTAGTGGCCAGAGATGCTGAAGTTTTTTTGGGGTATTTTTTGGCCATTTGTACTTGTTCTTCTGCAAAGTGTCCATTCATTTCAGTTGCCCCTTTTTTGATTGGGTCTTTTATTTTGGGGGTCTATTTTTTTCCTTTTTTCTTTAGTTCTTTGTATAGTCTAGATGTCAGTCCTCTGAGGATGACTGCCAAATATTTTCTGGGTCACTTTGACTTTTCTTCCTGAATTGTATATGTCCTAATTTTGGGCTTTGTAATTTTTGAAGTACTAATGCTTGTTAAATTTTCTTTGTTTGGGCCTTAAATAGACTTGAGATTTATTTGGGGACGCAATTGAGTCGCTTGGAAATGATTTGATCCTTTTGGGCCTGCTGTAAGTTTTGTGAGGAGGCAGCTGAGCACAAGTGAGTCTAGGGTGAAATTTTCTTCACTATCCTTGTAATTGCAGGCGTCTTCTGCTCCAGAGGGTGTGAATGAGCGTTTTTCAGGCCCTTTGTAGGACTTTCCTCCTGTCGCATCCTTTGACCTTGGGTCTCACACATGAGAAGAGTTTGGCAGATCCAGGGTCCCAGCCTTCTCTTGATCCGGGGTCCCAGCCTTCTCTTCCGGTGCAGCTCTGCCCCTCAGGCCTCGGCCTGTGAATTTAGCTACCTCAGCCCTTGCCTCTGCCATTCCTCCTCCTCAGCTTTGGCAGATCCCTGTGGTCTGCCCAAGTTTCCTCTCCCTGTTCAGCGCCTGGAAATTCTCTGTGGGCCACAGCTGTGACCACTGAAGGATTCATCTCATTTTTGTCCTTTCTCAGGTCACCATCCTTCCTTGCCTCGTGTCCAATGTCCTGTGAAGTTTTCTTTAATATATTTTGTCCAAGTATTTAATTGCTTCAAGCAAGAAGACAAAGTGTTCCTTTGTTCTCCGCGCTTTGTGGGCTTTCCTAGTGGCTGTTGCCCTAGCTCTGGACCTGCCCCAAGAGACTCTAGGACAGAAAAGACGAAAACCAACAGGGTTTTTGAATAAACTGACAAGTGGACATAAAACTATATAGAAAGGCAATAGTTCAGAATAGCTAATATAATCTTGAAAAAGAAATCAGTTCAGAATATTTAGACTGATTTAAAGACTTACTGTAAATCTATGGCAATTGAGATTGGAATAAGGATAATTATACAGATCAATGATACCAAGTTCAGAAATAGACTCACACTTATAAATGTGGTCAGTAGAGTGTTGATGCAGTGGAGAAAGGATAATCTTTTCAACAAATGGTGCTGGAACAATTGCGTTTTCATGTACATAAAATGATCTAACATCTACATGACATGAAAAAATTAACTCTGAGTGAGTCATAGACTTAAGTAAAGAGTTCCAGCTATCAAACTTCAAAAGAAAGTGTAGGAGAAACATCCTTAAGAATTGGATACAAATAAAATAAAAATTGATAAAATGAACTTGAACAAAAGACAGTAAATCCTGGCAAAGGTGTGGGGGAAGAACCCCCTTCTACACAAGTACATCCATAGAAATCAGGATGGAGGTGCCTCCAGAAATGAAGGAAGAGATGCCATTTGACCCAGCTATGCCACTCCTTGGCATATTCCTGAAGGAATTCAAGACAGCAGCCAGGGATAGAACCAGCAGCACACTGCCTGCCTGGAGAGTGAGAGATTGTGAGTTTGATTCCTGAAATCCCTCTCCCCCCAAAAAAGAAAATAATTAAAGACAGCATACTAAAGTGATACCCATGTTTACAGTAATTCACATTAGCTAAGCTATGGAAATAACCTAAATACCCATTAACAGATAGATGAATAAAGAAAATCTGGCATATATACACAGAGCTTACTACTGAGCAGCTAAGAAGAGTTAAGCTATGTGATTTGCAAAAAAAGAAAGAAAAAAAAAAAAGGATGGAACTGGAGACTCTCCTGTTAAGCAAAATAAGCCAGTCTCAGAAAGTCAAACGTCATGTTTTCTCTTATATAAGCAATCTAAGAACAAGCAAACAAAGAAACAAATAAGTGAGAGAAGATAGGAAGCTAGAATTCCAACTTGAGAGAGGGGCAGGGGCCAGCTGGAGGAGGAGGACAGGAGGAAGGAGAGAGGGAGGGTACCGGAATGCAAATGAGCGCGTGGTGAGTGTGTGCACCGCATCCCAAACTGAATCACAGCATCACGCCTATTACTGTGCACTGATAAACATGGACTTCATTCATATTAAAAGCTTTTGGATTTTAAGAAACACAGTTAAGAAAGTGAAAGGGAGTGAGGCGGGTGCGTCAAGCCCGCAACCCCAGCGCTCAGGACTCTGAGCAGGAGGATTGCTGCCAGGAGTGTAAGTAAGGCCAGCCTGAACTAAAGAGTGAGATAGATCTTATCTCAAAAAACCAAAAGCAAGAAACAAACTCCTAAAAAACAAACATAAAAGAGCAAGGCATAGACTGAGAGAAAAATTTTTGCAAAATATTCATCAAAGGACCTATATCAAGAATACACAGAGAACTGTTTAACTGAAGAACAAGGAGCCAAGCAACCCCATAAAAATAGATCTTTGTAAAACAAGGACCAAATGCTTGAGCAAATGTTTTACAAGTGAAGATATGTGAATGGCTGAGAAGCACATAAAAGGTTCTCAACAATTCTATCCATCACAGACGCCAATTCAGTGCCAAAGAAAACTGCCATGGCGTGTGTGCTAGAATGGCTCCGCTGAAAAATGCTGACAGTACCGCGTATTGCTGAGTGCCTCTGTTGCTTCCACAATCCTGAGGTAGATCCCTGAGACCCACGACTTAGAGGAGGAGAGGTTTAGGTGGGTGGGCTGGCTCCAAGGCAGGAGCAGTGTGGCAGAGGGACACAGGAGAAAAGCTGCTCGTGTCACGGTGACCAGGAAGCAGAGAGTAAAGAGAGAAGCATGGAGGAGGTGGTGGTGGTGGTGGTACAACCCTCCAGGTCGTGCCCCAGTGACCTTCTTGTAACAAGGCCCCACCTCCTGAGAGCAGGTCAGCTAGAGTGCCCCATCATTCAGCCACCTTCCACAAGCCTCACCTCTGAGCAGGTGAGGCTCTTGGGCACATCCTTGGTATAAACCACAGCAGTCAGGTTGGTGAAAAGAGCAAAGTGGTAGTCACTGGAGAAAATGGTATGGTAGTAGCTCTAACTTTATCCCTTATTTTATGTCTCAGAAGTTTTCATTTCTAGGTATTTACCCAAGGTAAATAAAAACATGTACAAGACATGTACACAACAACTTACAGCAGGATACTTTATAACTGACAAAAGGGATGAATGGATAAACACAATTTTGTTTAACTGCACTATGGAATTCTATTACAGGAAGTAACAGATTTTGAATACACTCAAAATAATGGATGAATCTCAAAAGCATGCAAAGTGAAAGAAATTAGATGTACAAGTCTGTATTGATTGAAATTCTGAGAGTGCCAATAGAATAAAAGAAAATGTATCTATACAGTAAAATGCTTATTGCAGCATTGTTTCCAATAGCACAAAATTAGATAAAAGAGGGTGCCTGTGGAGAGGAGGGTACTGGCTGGATAAAGTCTACTGCTCATTTCAATGAACAATCAGTAAAATGCACGAGTCAGATCTACAGCAGAGTTCTTCATTCTACCACTCATATTAAAAAATGCAAGAGGCAGAAAAGAATATAAAAATAGTCTACTGTTTGTGAAAAAAACCTAAAATCAAACTTTGCATACATACATTTTATATATGTTTGTGTACTATTAGGAGCATGAGGGAAAACTGTGGAAAGACACAGGCTTGTTTAAATCCTCTACCAAAGTGACTCACGTTGTGTGTGCTGCTCTGTGAGCAGAGAGAGTCAGCAGAGCAGCGAACAAGAGAACTGATGCCAGCCCCCTCTGCACTGATGTTTGTCTGTGACCTCCGTACGGTGCTGAGTATGGGTAGGTGATTATTTATTTGTTAACAGTGCAGCATCTCAAAATTAGTTTATGTTTTTTAAAAATTGCATTTATTTCTGGGTCTGGGGTCTGGGAAACTTTCCAGGGCAGTTTCCTCGGTGGATGGCACAGACTTCCCAGCCTGCCACATGGTTCCCTGATGGTTACAGCGGGGAGGAGGTGGCATAAGTTACGCACCAGTAGTAAAGTTTTTCTCCAGAAGTTGATGCTTGTCATTTTTCCTGTATCAAGGAACACAGCCATATATAAGTTCAAGTTGTTCAGGGACATTTGTGGCTCCTGTGCCCTTCTGGAAGAGAGGAGACATGGGAATACGGGTGAGCAGTGCAGACACTGTGTACACTGTATAACACATGTGTGTCATGTGCACCTTTTAAAGTTATTTGTTTAAAGAAGCTAAACATAAGATGGCTCTGAAGCAGCTCATTCTCTATAGATAAGTGACTCGGCTGATATAAGAAATGAGTCATGGAAATGCACATCACAGCAGATTGGCTAAGATGGCAAAGGCGGAAATCCTGTGATGATGAAAAGTGGGAACTAGAAACTCTTATTTGCTCTTGGTGTGAGAATAAATCTGTACATTTCTGAAATATAACCAAAATGTAAACAAATGCTAACAAAATGTAACTTGAATTCTCTTTTGGATCAGTTCATGACTTATCAGTTATGTGAATTATAAGAATTTATTCTTGAAAATAATCAGGCAAATGCATATAAATATATGTAAAGAAATGTTTACTGCAGCACAATGAAAGGGTAAATAGTGCAAAAATAAATCTACTAGGGATGATTACTGAGCACATGGGAAATGTTTGTAACAGAATACTGTGAGATCCACTGACAGAGATGAGGAGGATTTGTTATATCGTAGAGTTCAAAGCATACACTGTGGTTACCTATTGTTAACCTTACAAACAATGCCAGAGTTTAGAGGTTTAAAGCAACTTATTTATTCTACTCCTGGTGTGACAGACCAGGACTCGGGCGGGCTCTGCTGGACCGTCCGTCTCTGAGTCGTTAGGAGCCGGCACAGACCGTGTGTGATGCTGCGTCAGCTGATTCTAATGCATGAAGCCCCTGAGCGCCTCACTTCAGATGGGTGGAGAAATGACCTTTCTTTCAGGAGAGCTGCAGGGATGCTTGTGGAAGAGCACTGAAGTTAGGCATATTATTGTGGCCATGTTTGAAAAATGTAACCTGCCGTGGAATCATGGGATTCAACCTATGTGAATGTCTAGAATAAGAGATAACATAAGGACTCTATAGGACATGGGAATTTTGGATACATTACTTTCTACTGTAGCTTCTTCAGTGCTTTTTTAAAATTTCTTTTTGGGGGGCAACCCCACTAGGGACCCCCCCTTCTGTCTCTCTTCAGGCAGAAGCTTTCTTTCTTTCAATAAATATATTCTACTCTTCACCTACATTAAAAAAATTCTTTTTGGGAAGGAGAATGAATTATTTTTATGATCAGCAACATTTTTTTAAAATCCTGACTTTATAAAGAAATAGATTGCTTAGCCAGGCACAGCAGCACACACCAGTAAATCCCAGCACTCTGGGAGGCTGAGGCAGGAGGATTACAAGTTGGAGCCCAGCCTGGGCAATTTAGTGAGGCCCTGCCTCAAAATTAAAAGTATGAAATAGATTGGAGGTGTTGCTCAGCATGAAGGCCTTGGGTTCAAGGTCTTGGGTTGCTTAAAATTTCACCCTTACAGAATTTGCACTGCCCACGGTATACATTTAAATGGATTCCTTTTGTCCCACTGTGGAAAATTTCAGGAGAACCTCTACATTTAAATACCCATATTTGCAGATGGAGTAGGAGTGACAGCTTCTTAGCAATGTTGAATTTGAGTAATGGATTTAAATAATAGAAGCTATTATTCAGGGTGAGTTTAATGCCATCCCTACCCAGATGAAAGATTTAGGACATGAAATACAGCAGATAAAAGCCTGACAGTTGCCTGATGCAAATTATGTTGTATGAAAAACTTAAACAAAAATGAAAAGCAATGCAATCCAAGAACACCAAGGAGGAAGTGCTCAGGGGCTCAGTGTTCTCTTCTGCAATCAGGAAGAAGGACCTCGGGCCTTTGTTGGGCACCTGCCTGGTTCCAACTGGCTATTTTCAGCAGCATCACTCCTGTAGCTGTCAGTTATTAGAACAGCAGCAAATGTGCACATGCTGATTTCTCCTTGCTTTCACCCGTCTTCCCAAACACCCAGCAGTCACAGTGCTGGAATTATGCTGATACTATCATCCCCATGGAAACAGAGCTGTGTCATAAATGTGACACTATGACTTCTCGGCAGGGGGCTGCAGATGGAATTTTGGCATTTGACATGTAGAATTTATTTAAAAACGCAAATGTCTTGGAGAGGAACATCAAGGGAGGTGGGTGAGAAGGTATGAGGCTCCTCCTACAAAATGCATTTACAAATTTATTTCCAAGGATGTATTTACCTCTGGCAGGATATGATTTTACCTATTTTCTTCTTCATTGTGTCTGGCATAGCACGTTCCTGTTTTAGTCTTGGCTCTCAGGCTGCATTTACAGATGTGAAGGTTGAAACCAGAGAGGGAAACAGATGTACCCAAGTCACCCAGTAAGCTAGTGACCCTGTTGAAGCTGGAGCCTTCCTCCAGATTCCCAATCCAGGTATTTGAGTTTGTTTTCTGAGTCTCAGTTTGTGAATATACTGTGTGTATCTGAAAGTTTGGCTTTTGCTGAGGTTTGATGTGGTTCCAGTGAGCCTCATGGCTCAGGAACTTGGCCTTCAGGTGTGGTCATAGTGAGGGTGTGGAAATGGGCAAGGCCAAGGGGGTTACCTAGTCAGACCTTTTCCTCCAAGAGGTCACCGTGATTCCCTCAGACCAGGTGAGTTTCCAGGAGAGGACACTGTTACTCAAAAAGCCAGCCTGGCCCAGACCCTCGCTAATGTCCCGTTGCTCCGTGCAATCTCTGCAGCCCCCCTTCCACCCTCCTGATGCGTCTACCACGAAACCCCCAGCAGACACCAAAAAGGCAGGGCTGCCTGATCTCTGGTGTTCAGACCCCCTTCTTTCTAAAGCACCCACCCTTAGACACTCCCTCATAACAAAAAAAAGTACCAAGACAGTACTCTAATTAGACACTCCACAAATAAAAAGTATTTCAAATTAGAATTTTTCTTCCCCTCAGAGCAGTTTATGAAGTCAGGGACCCACTATTTCTATGAGGTTTTTCCTGCTGTCCCTGTTACCTGAGTCACTTCACACACCACATTTGATTTGCAGATCGAGCAGGGGAGGGCATTACCCCGTCCTGGAAGAGCACAGTTCTGAAGACAGCACAGTGACTTGTTTCCACCAACTGGTCAGGACCAGCATGTACCTGGGTTTAGGGGAGCGGGGTAACCACAGAGGCAATCGGCTAAATGTGGGCAGCTGGTTATCGTGGGAGGAAGGAGATAGAACACACCGGGCAGCAACCTTGATCTCAGCCGCACCTTGCCTCTCTCTCCTGGAGGCTTGCTTTGAACTGTCACCTAGTTTCTTCTCAGCTCCTGCAGTGGGTGAAGACCAACGGTGGTGTTTATTTACCCAAAATTATTCAAGACCCTGATGACTAAGTTGGTTGTGGACATCAGTGAATGGACAGGATACTGGAAGTGGCTCTGAGATTGAGCCAGGAGATAACTGACCTTTCGCATGCATATTGGGATTGTAAAGAAGGCTCCAGTTCATTGGCTACCAGAGTAATTACATGTATTTGTTTTCCATCTAACAGTCCACGGTATACAGTCTAAGGGTGGTGAAATTTTGCTTACATGGAAGCTGGAATAGTAAATATTGGTGGATGGCTAGAGGGTTTTTCTGCAGGGCAGCACAGCCAGAAGGCTGGGCCTTTTTTGTCATCTCAGTGTCTTTCATTAAAGATGAGAGGTGGGAGAGGCAGGGGTTGATTTTCTGGTCAGCCTGGTTTGGGCCATGCAGCCACGCCTTGGAGCAGTTTGGAGCCACAAGGAAGGGGCAGCACCTCCTCAGGTGCCTGGGTTTACGTTACGCCGAGACCCCCACACAGCACAGTGTGTACCAGGAGCTTCCTTAAGAGACCCTCTGGAAGAATTCCATCCTGCTCCTGTTATACAGTCTCCTGAACTGTATGGTTGGTTGTTGCTGCACCAACACCACCTCCTTCTCTTCCTCCTCCTCTTCTTTTTTGATTGTTTATCCCATAGGTGAAGAGTTTAAAATAATCATGTGGAATTTTCAGCTTTCAGCTCAGTTTAAACATTACTGCAATCCTGTGGGGGAAATCTTTTTGCTTTTAATTCTAAATCATCTAATTAACAATCCAAAAGTTACTGGAAATGGAAGAAAATTTTAGAAGTCTACACTCTGACCGTAGGTCATAGTGCATCCTGGAATTTCTCCAAGAACTGGTGCTGGCTCACAGCCAGCACCCGATAATCCCTGAATGGTTTTCGTGTGCTCATTTCCTTAATAGTTACCTTGGCCTCTAGGTTCATGGGCCACCACAGAAAAGAACCTTGCAAGTACATACTTTGCGTTACCTCAGTACATGTTACTCACTGCTCATCAAGTCTCCCCTTTGTTCTAGGGCTTTTGCATCTCAGAACTGACTTGTGCTTTGAGTAACAGAATATGATTTTTTTTTTATTGACTCAAATAAGTCTGTTTTCTAGACCCACAGCAATGATCAGCCATACAAAGCAAACAGGCCAGAGACTCCAAAGTCCATTCATAAAGTAAAGTCTTTCTTTTTCCTAAACAAAGTAAAGATATCTATTCTCACCACTTCTATTGAACATTTTGTTGGAGTTCTTATCCACAACAAGAAGCAAGAAAAATATACAGGAGGTATTTACCTGAAAAGAATAGATAAACTGTCCTTATTGGCAGGTGGCATAATTATTTATGCACACAAGCTTAAGAAATCTTAAAACAACATTAGAATAAATGAGTTCAGCAAAGCTGCAGAATACAATATCAATATAGAATGACCAACTATTTCTATATGCTAATATACATCGGCACGTGTGTAACAATCATAATTGAAATTTGAAAACAGACACTGCTTCCATTTAACATCAGTGTACATGAAGACATGTGGAAGGGGCTAGGGACCGGGGGAGTGCCGGGGTAGGGAAGGGGTTGGAACAGGGTGCACATATGCACCAGCACCCCTGATGAGTGCATTCATTACGGGTTGCAAAGATGGACTAAGAAGAAACAGAACAAAAGAAGGAAAAAACACTTGGAGGCAAAATTGGCAAAAGATAGGAAGGTCTATGCTCTGAAAACTGCAAAAACTTGCCGACAAATACACCATGTTTGAGCACCGGAAGACTCATTAGGATATCAGCTTTTCTCAAATTGATATATAGATTCAATGCATGGAATATAGGTATTTTGACAAAATCATTTTAAAGTTTGTGTCAAAATGCAAAGGAATGAAAATAACCAAAATTATTTTGAAGTAAAATGAGATGACTTCACTACCTGATTTTCACAATCACTAGAAAGCTGCAGGAATCAGAGCAGCAGTGAACGGCGGAGGGGAGAGAGCCCAGGCTCAGACCCATGTACCTGTGGTTGTTTGTCTTCTGACGGTGTGAGAAGAAAGGAGTATGTACCTTGGGGAGGAGCGCAGCCCTTACACCACATATGAATACGCAGCAAAGGATTATGAGACAAAACAGACTGTAGACCTTCATGTAAAACCTACGGTGATAAAACATCCAACAGAAAACACTGAAGACAAGCTTAGTTATCTTGGAGTTGGGAACATTTCTTAAAATGACTTTAAAATTGTCCATTGAGTTCCATCACAATTAAAACCATTTACTCCATTCATTTGCTCTTCAAACTACACTATTAAGGAAACAGAAAGGTGAGAGCAAGACTGAGAGAAGAATATTTTGCAACAACAACAACAAAAAATTTTGTTCCAGAAAACATGAAGTACTCTTACAACTCAGCAATAAGATAAACTCAATTTTAAAAATGGGCAACTGGCTCTTTTACTTCTGAGGAGATGAAGTAGAATTCTGTATCGTTTAAGAATAATTAAAATCCCTGTCTGATTTATATAAAATATACACCAGAAGGCAGAAACATGAACAGAAAGAAGATAAGTCAGGCAGGTCTCCAAGATGGTGGCTATTGTGAGGACGAGTTCTCTGGGATTCTTTTCCTTCTGGACTCTGGACTCGCAGCGGGGACTGGTGACTTGCAAACAAAACCAGGGGCAGATTTTGTTAAAACAAAACAAACCCAACTCCATTGAGCAATTATGAACACACTATAATAAGTACAAAAAAACCCCAAAAACCATATAGATGGGCAAATGCAAATTTGGAAAAACACAATGACCAAAAAAACTCCATGAGTGGGATCAACAGAAGGATGGAGGGTACAGAGGAGAGAATGAAGATAGGAGAGAAATTGTTTAAAAATGGAGAGAAAAAAAGGTTAAGGAGTGAACGGAAGCTGGGGACGTACGAGACTGTTATAAAGGTGAGACATTGATATAATGAAAGTCAAGGGAAGTGGCTGAAAAGATCCATGAAGGTATAATGGCTGGAAAGTTCTTGAATTTGGCAAGAGACATAAACCTGCAGATTCAAGAAACCAGGCAGATCCAAACAAGAGAACCCCTAAATCCATGCAAACATGCACCATAAACTTCTGGAAACCAAAGGAAAAGAATTTGAAAGCCAGAGGGAAAATGACATTATACCTATGAATAAAAATTAGAATGATAGATTTCTAAAAGAAATATTGCATATGAGGGGAAAGGGGTATGATAGTTTTCAGTGCAGAAATAAAGAATTGTTACCCTAGAAGTCCTCTCTCTCTCTCTCTCTCTCTCTCTCTCTATATATATATATATATATATATATATATAATTTAATAAAATAACACATAAGATATTGTTATATATATATATATATATATATATATGATGTAGGGTAAGTTATGAAATCTTCAGATGAAATCATTAAGTCTAAGAAAATTTGCTGTCTACATACCTACCCTACCTATCCTAAAAAAATGGCTAAAGGAAATTATTTAAATCAAAAAACAAAGCAAAAGTAAAAGGAATGTAGGAACAACAGGAAGGAACAAGTGTGTGGTAAGCAAAAAACATGCTAAATGATAGCCTTTCTTTCTCTTGAGTCTTCAAAATTATGCTTAGCTTTTGAAGCAAAAATTGTAACACCATCTGATATGGTTCTGAGTATAAATTTTAAATGTGGAAGTATTTTAAATAAGTATGTTATAAATGGGGAAGGGTAAAGGAAAATAAAAGGAGACAACAGTTCTGTGTATTGCTCAGACTGGTAAAGTGATAACCTCAGAATTCTTGTGTGTGTGTGTGTGTGTGTGTGTGTGTGATGTAATACCTAGAGCAAACATTAGGGATGGTACAATAAGAGACGCACTTAACATCTTCATAGATAAATTAAAATGCTGTCCTAAAGACCCACAGGTAACTCACAGAAGGCCAAGAACAAAAATTATAGAGAAAGCACAGAAAATAAAGACAAATATTAAAGTCATAAAACATCCATAACCCCAGCAAGTGTAAATTATCTAAATATTCTAATTAACAGACAATTTGAAGAGAGATAAACATGGCCTAACTCTATGATATCTATTTGAAATTCATTTTAGACGTAATAACAAAAGCAAGTTGAAAGTGAAAGTTTGGAGGAGGATATATGGTGCAAACATTAGTAAAAAAAAGCTGAAGCTTGGATGGCTGTATTAATATTAAGTAAAGCAAAGCTGGAGAGGGACATTGTGTAGTGGCAAAAGGGTCAATTTGTCAACAAAATGTAACAGTCTTAATGGTGCATGGATCAAAAAATACAGTTGCAAAAATATGCACCAAAAACTAATAAAAATGAAGGAGAATTATGCAAATCCACAATTATAGTCAAAGGCTTTGATATCCTTCTGTCAAAAATGGATAGAACCGGACAGAAAAAGCAGCGAGCATATAAAAAGCCAGACAACACTGTCAACCAACAGAGTCTCGTAAATATTAATCAGACTCTCCCACAGCAGCAGAACACATACTCTCTTCAAGTGACTATGGAAAAGATCCCAGATAGATCATTTCCTAGGACATAAGAAAAACAACAAGTTTAAAAGAATTGAAATCACATGCAATGTATTTTCTAACCACGACATAATTAAACTAGAAATCAGTATAAAGATAACAGAAAAATTTCCAAGCATTTGGAAACTAAATAATGTACTTCTAAGATGCAACAAAGAGAAAGTCCTTAGGCAAATAAAAATATATTGAACTGAGTGAAAATAAAAATTAAAATATCAACATTTAAAGTATCACAGCTAAAAAAGTGCTGTGAGGGGACTTTACAACTCTAAATGTCATTATAAAGAAAAATCCTAGAAGCAGTAATCTGAACTACCACTTCAAGAGCCAAGGGGGAAAAACACCAGAGCAAAATAAATCAGACAGAAGGAAGGGGGGAAAATTGCCAATGGAAACTCTTCCAACAGAAATGCAGAAAGAAAAAAGAAAAAGATGGAGCAGAAAATCCAAGATCTCAAAATGCATAAGATAGATGTAATCTGAATGCTAGAACATCAGAAAGCAGTAGAGGATTTAAGCAATAAAAATGGTTTTCCAAAATTAATGACACATGTTAAGCCTTCAAAGTGGAATTATAACAAAAAAATTATAACAAATAAGTTATACCTAGGCAAATTAGTTATTTCAGGTAGGAAATGTAGTAAATAAGCCTATATAGCCAGGCACATTATATTCAAACTGCTGAAAAAACAAAGAAAAAATCTTAGAAGAAGTCGGAGGGGGAAAACCTTACTTACAAAGTATCAACAGTAAGAATCACACTGAACCTCTCTTCAGAAGTCATATAGGTAGGTAGAAAGTGGAGTGAGAAAGTGGGGAAGGAAGAAAATCCACCGTGTCATGGTTGATACATTGTGTCCGCTTGAGCAGGTTAGAAGTTTAACTGAGAGACTCAGCAGGGAGCCGGGTAAACATTGTAAACAACCCCATCCTGTGCAGAGGATGGGGCAGGTTTTGAGGGCTGCACCTGCCCTGCAGGGTGTGTAGGGGTGGCCTGTGTACCACAGAAGGAGAAAAAGCTTTTTCTCTCCTCTTTGCTCTGGCTGCTGCCTTGAAGTGTTGCCCCTGTGCCATGAGCCACCCTGCCTTGGAGCCAGCTGATTATGGACTGAAACTTCCCCAAGCTGTAAGCTAAATAAACCTTTTCTTCCCTAATTTTGGGCGTCAGGTATTTTGTCTCTGCAAGGAGAGAAAAGTCACCGACACAGCAACATGAAAGTCTATATCAATAAAAATTGTCTTTCAAAAATGAAAGAGAAATAGACTTTCTTAGACAAATTAAGGAAATACAAAGTCAGTAGACTTGCTTTGCCCAAAAGAATGTTAAAGGGAGTACTTCGTTATTTATTTATTATTTATTTATTATTTATGGTACCCGGACTGGAACTCATGACCTTGTGCTTGCCAGGTAGGCACTTACGCGACTGAGCTATATTCCAGGCTAAAGGGAGTACTTTCACACAGAAGAAAAATGATGTGAAAAAATTCAGATCTAGAGAAGGAGTAAGGACACTAGAAAAGAATACGGAAGACAAAATATAAACATTTTTCTTAATTTTAATTGATCTGAGTAGTTTGTTTAAAATGATAACAGCAGAAATGCAGTTAGTGATTATAGCTAATAGAAAGACAGCAATGTTATGAGGGGTGGGAGAGGGAACGGAATACTCAGAAGACACCCTACCTGCAAAAGAGCGGTTACTGGAATGTGGACTTGCATCAGTCATCATTTTTTTCTGAGAAATCTAGAGAACCCACTAAAAATATGTAAGAAACAATATCATAGATATAATAACAGTAGGTAAAATAAAATCGTATAACTGCTCAATTAAATCCATAGGAGGCAGAAAAAGTAAAAAAGAAAAAAAGGGCAGTGAGTAGAAAATAGTCTTACATGCCACAGGTGTTGGGCGACATTAATAATCACATTACATACAGTTTAATTATGACAACGAGGACAGAGACTATGAACCTACATTAAAGCAGCAAGACTTAACGGTATGCTCTCCACCAGCAGTTCACTTAAACACAGAGACACGGCGACAATACTGTACATAAAGTCAGGAGCCAGATTTGAGAGCCCAAAGCACTCGCGAATGAAAGGCTAAAGGTTTCTGCTAAGGTCAGAGGAGGCCAAGGCTGCCTGCTTTCACTACTCTACCTGTTGTAGTCAGGGTTGTGCAGAGAACAATTAGAATCAGGACACAGAATTTATAATATTATTTTTTGATCGTCACCCAGAGTTTAACACAAGAAAGTGCAGGAAATCTATCCACAACACTACAGACTCAGAGATTCAGCCAAGGGCCTGGATCCCATAGCAATGTCCCACACGAGTCCAGATGCAGACCCAGAGCCCATGACAGTGCCTCCCACGAGTCCAGCTGGAGGTTTAGAGCCCATTAGAAGGACTCACGCCTGTCTGTTTTATGAATCTGTGCTGGGAAGACCCAAAGGTCAGCAGTGGAAGCTAGAAAGTCTATGCCAGTGGGGTGAACAGGCTGTGCTGGTAGGTTGAGGGTTCTACGCTGGAGCCAGGAAGTCATGCTCAAAATATGAACCAGGGCTGCCTTGAAAAGCACCACAGCCACCTCAGCGACACGGAGGCCCCGAGCTCCTCCAACGATAAGCACAGTCGAGTACATGCCAGGAAGCCAGCGTGACAATTTTCTCCTGGAGATTAAGTGGCACACGTCTTCCCCTCCAGAGCCAGGAAGCAATGCTTGATGTAAGGACCAGAGCTCCCCCAAAGGGAACCACAGCCGCTCACACCCGCAAGGTCCCGAGCTCCTCCAATGACCATGGTCGAACTCATGCAGAGGAAGCTAGTCATGATGAGCTCCTCCAGGAGAACCAACAGCCAAACAGCAACACTTAGAGAGACCCACAACACCTCACTCTGCCTCTCCACATCTCTATTTATGCTGGCGACTTTCCTCAGATGGGCCATCTACGCTCAGCGCCATGCTGATTTAATTCAGCTGGTGTTAACGTTGACCGCCAGTTCTTAATCCATAACTCTATCCAACATGGCTTAGGCAAGAAAAAAGGAAAACTATATTCAAAAGGGAAAGAAAGGAGTAAAATTATCTCTGTTCACATATGATTTGATCTTAGAAGTAAAAAAAAAAAAAAATTAGGAAAGATTCCACACCAAATCCTCTTAGAACTAACATAAAATTCAACAGTTTCAGGATACAAAAATCAACCCACAAAAGTTAGTTGCAATTCTTTACATTAATGTCAAACAGTAAGAGAAGGAAATTTTTAAAATTTCTATTTGCTTAAGTGTCAAGAAGAATAAAATACTTGGGTATTGACCTAATCAGGAAGCAGAAAGTCTTTCTGCACTAAAAACTATAAAACATTGCAAAAAAATGAAAGCCACAGTAAATGGGAAGACATTCTGTATTAGAAAAGATTTAATATTTTTAAGATACCAGCACTATGAAAGCAATCTATAGAATCAACACAATCCCTATCCAAATCCCAACGATACATATATTTTTTGACAGAAATAGAAAATCCTAATCCTAAAAGTTGCATGGAATCTCAGGATGCCCCAAGTAGCTAAAAATGATCTTCAGTGGATCCTCAATGTGACCTTCAATAGAGCTCTGAGACGCCTCCACCAGAAGAGCGTTCAGCTGGACGAGCTCGTGGCTGTGCCAGGGAGAAGTCACTGGAGAGGGCGTGGAGGCCCTGCACCCAGGGTGGGCGCCCTACGTTGCTGTTCCTCAGATTTACCCTTTATAATTCGTTGTGATGCAAAGCACAGCCTGCTCTAAATTCTCTGAGTCAGATTCTAAATTTAGGAGGGCAGAGTGAGTCACGGGACCACCACGCTTGCAGTTGGCCGCACGGAAGTGCAGGTGCCCTGGAGACTGGATGCTGGAGTAGAAGTGGTCTTGTGGGCCTGGACCATTATGTGGGGGTCTGTGCTAACACTGAGTCGTTAGTGTTAGAACTGGACTGAATTACAGGAAACGCAGTGGTGTCAGATAACAGTAGAACTGGTTATTGTAATAAAGACCCAACAGAGGGTCAGCCTGGCTTTGCTGGCAGGTTGCATAGAGATGGCCAATAGCAGAAGAAGCAGGGAACAAGGGTAATCGCTAGGAGAGACACGGGAGTAGCTGGGAGAGGCGCGTGTGGCTTTTGGCTGTATTTGATGCAGAGCCAACATGATTTGCTGATGGATTCACTGTGGCTGGGATGAGACAGAAAGAGGAGCTGCGCTTCACTCAGTGGTCTGGGCATGTGCACAATGCTTAGGGAGCGTCTTCGGGGTGTCCATGGAAAATATTGCTAAGGGTTGGGTGAGCAGGTCACGCGCTGCAGATTCATTCCATGCTCCTACCACTCTAGGGCTGCAAATTTCCTTTTCTATATTGTACAAAATAATTTCTGGCATTTGCATTGAGTGCAGGTTACCATTTAGTTCAGCTGTGCACAACTAAATAGGCAAACAGTACCATGTCCGGCCGCACGCAGCCCACTGACGCGGGCTCCAGGACGCGCTTTCTCACTGGTGCCACGGCTTGAGCCAGGGCTGCTTCTGCCTGCTGCGCCAGCACCTTCAGAATTCATCTCCTGCCTTTCCCACGCCATTGCTGAGAAATCCGCAAATGCTGCGATTATTTTTAGGGGTTTGTCTTTTTCTTGTGGGCTTCACATTCAGTTTGATCTGACTGATCCATCTGGAATTCAGCCTGCAGGCGATGGAAGGCGTGGGGACTGGAAATGCGGATTGATATCCCTTTCAGTGCAACCCCTCAGCTAAGGTCAGTGTGGACTCTCGAAGAGAGAGAGCATCGAAGTCCTCGTGTAGGGTGGGAGGACAGACTCTGCTGCCCACGGGGTATCAGTGGGCACTGAGGGCTAGAAATTTTCAGTCAACTAACTCCTCTCATTTACCATGTCAGTTCTTGAGCTACTGTTTTTCCCCATTCAGTGTCCCTTTCTGACAGAAGGCATTGCAAAAGATGAATTCAGCAGCCAGGATTCTGGCTCTGATTTTCCTTATGTCTACCCTATGGACATACAAAATCGTAATCCTTTGTGACTGCTACAAAAAACTCCCCATGTCTCCTGTTGTATTTCGAATCAAAGATGTGCGATTCAGAGCCTATTTTTTTTCTTTTAAACTTACCAAAATAGTGACAGAGACCTCCCATTTTGCTTTCTCCACCAGCCCACAGTGATGTACCCCATCAACCATTCTGTCCTCCTGACCCTGATTTCAGTGGCCATTGACTCCAGACGACCATGGGCTTCTCCCACTGGAACCAAAGCCCTCGCTGGGTGCAGTCTCCTCTGCTCAGTCTGTCTCCGCTGTCTGCACACCAATCCGCGAGCTCCTCACCTCTGCACTCTCATTCCCTCGAAGACTTTCTGACCTTGAAGCAACTACCACTCTGGTTTACTCTATTGGATGAAATCTTGGCTATATGTAGGGAGCCACTGAAGCTGGAGATTGATCACATGTGTTGGGCTAATGCGAGGCAGCCCTGAGAACACAGGATGCGCAGAACGAGCCATGTAAACAGCTGTTCCAGCACCAAGAAGGCCAGGCCCAGGCCAGCCAGGCAAGCCAGTTGTAGGCAGCGGGACTGAAGTCGACGACCTTTGGAGGGTGTAAACAGGGGTGCCGCAGTGCTGAGCAGCTCCTTCCCCCTTCGGGGGGCTGAGGGCTCCACCCGACCCCAGCTGTGTCTCTTCTTTATTTTCTCATCCTCTCACCGTCCTTCCCCGGGAACATCTAGAGCTGCAGCCAGTAGCTACAGTTATATTAAACTGACTTAAGTAAAGGATATTTTTGTGTGTTTTCTCTTAGCACATGCTTGCAGTACATGGTGTCTGCATCCCTTGTGTGGAGATGTGCGTGACACGTCTGAATTCCTGTTTACAACCCTCTCCCTTCCCTGCACCTCTTCATCTACTTCCCATTCAAGAAAGATCTGTCTTTCCACTTTCTATTATCCATGTTTGTTCCTTACTGTAATTTGGATTTCTCATTTAAGAGAAACCATGCAATATTTAAACTTGTGTGTCATTTACTGCGCTTAACTTTGTGGTCTCATGGTGCATCCACTTTCTAGAAGTGACTCTGATCTTTCTTATGGCAGAGCAGCGCTCCCATGTGCATGAACCCCACACTTGTCTATCTGTTCATCCAGTGAGGAGCACATGGGCTGCTTCTAAGACTTAGCTGCTATGAATTGTGCTGCTATAAACGTGGATATGCACATGCCACTCTTTTGGGAAGATACCTAGGAGGCTCTTATAAGCTGAGTCAAATTGAACTTGTAGTTTTCACAGTTTTTGCTTTTTGTTTTTTTGAGACAAGATCTCACTAAGCAGCTCAGGCTGGCCTCAAAATCACGGTGAACCTCCTGCCTCAACTCCTGAGTGCTGGGATTACAGGGGTGTGCCGCCATGTCCCGTTGAGTTTTTGCTTTTTGAGGAATCTCACTGCTGAGTCCTATCACACTAATCTATATTCCAGCAGCCTAGCCAGCACTTCCTATTACTGGATTTCTTGATGACGATCATTCTTTTTGGCGTAAGATGCAACTGCAGCGTGGTTTTATTGTGCATTTCTCCAATGACCAGTGGTGCTGAGCATTTCTTCATGTATCTGTTGGCATTTGTGCCTCTTCTGTGAAGTTTCTATTCATTTCAGTTGCCATTTTTTGATGAAGTCTTTTATTTTTGAAGTGGTCTAATTTTTTTCTTGGCTCTTTATATGTTCTAGATGTTAGTCCCCCACCTGAGAATAGCTGGCAAAAATTCTTTTCCTATTCTGTAGGCTGTTTCTTCACAGTATTGGTTGTTTTTTTTTTAATTAATTAAGCTTATTAGCACATTTTAGGTATAAATAAGATCACACTCATCACAGGGGTCTGTACCTGTAGGTGATCTAGCTTGGTTCTTTTTTCCCATTCCCCTCCTTCCAGTCTTTCTTTCTCTCCTAGTCACGAAAGCTTTGTTTCCATTTTTTTTCTTTTCTCATTTTTTCTTCTCCCTTACTCCCTTTACCTCTCCCCTAATTCCTTGTGCCCCTTCCCATGTAAACAATTTTTTCTATTTCACAGTATCATACATTTTGGTTCTTATTTACACTTTTTACTTATCACACCAGAGAAACACTGTGATATTTACACATGTGTCTGATTTATTTCACTTAAGAGTATGGACTCTAGATGTGTCCATTTACTTATAAATGTCTCAAGTTTATCCTTCTTTATGGCTAAATAGTACTCTATTATATATTTGTAAAAAAAACTCACATTGTATTTATCCAATCATGGACAGACATTTGGGCCATTTCCAAATTTAGCTATTGCAAATGGTGCTGTTGTAAACATGGGTAACACATATCGCTGTAGTGTGACACTTTTAATTCTTTTGGGAAGATACAAACAAGGGGGATAGCTGGGTGAATGAAAACTCTAGTTTTAGTTTTTTGAGGAATTTCCACGTTGATTTCCACGCAGTTGTACCAGTCTATACTCCCACCAACACTGGAGGTTTCCTTTTTCTCTCCAATCTTTGTTATTGGTTGATTTGTTGATGATAGCCAATCCTTCTGGAGTGAGGTGGAATTGCAGCATTGTTTAAATTAGCATTTCTTGAATGACCAGGGATGTTGAACACTTTTTCATGTATTTATTTTCTGTTTGTACTCCTTCATTTGAGAACTGTGTGTTCATCTCAGATGCTTATATTTGGATTGAATCTTTAAATTGGGGGGATGTGTCTGACTTTTTTTCCAGTTCTTTATGTACTGTAGATATCAGTCTTTGTCTGAAGAACTGTAGTAAAATTTTTTTCCCAATCTGTGGGTTGTCTCATCCCTCTGTTGGCAGTTTCTCTTGCTGTGCAAAAGCTTTTTAATAAGATGAGATCCCAGTTACTGATTCTTTGTGATATTTCCTGTGTGATCAGGGTTTTGTTCATAAGGTCTTTGCCTACACCAGTGTAGGTATAGGCAAAGACTACTATCTATTCTGTCTTCCAGCAGATTTAGTATTTCTATTTTAATATTTAGGTCTTGGATACATTTTGACTTCAGTGCATGGTGATAAACCTGGGTCTGATTTTAATCTTATGTCTGTGGAAAGCAGATTTTCCCAGCACCATTTGTTAAACCAGCTCACTTTCTTCCAGTGAGTGTGTTTGGCCCTTTTGTCAAAGACCAGGGAGCTGTGTGCATTTGTAACCACGTCTTCATCTTCTAATCTGTTCCACTGAGCCTCGGGTCTGTTCTTTTGTTTGTTTTTGGTTTTTGTTTTGTTTTTGCCAATACTATGTCATCTATGACTAAGTATTTTTTTTCTTTTTTCTTTTTTTTTTTTTTGGTGCTGGGGATCAAACTCCTGACCTCACACTTGCCAAGCAGGTGCTGTGCCGCTGAGCTAAACCCTGGCCAGTATTCCATTTTTTTTTTTTATGCTGTTGTGAAAGATATGGTTTCCCTAATTTCTTTCTCAGTGAGTTTGTTGTTTGTGTACTGGAATGCTATTTATTTTTGAGTGTTGACTTTTTATCCAGTGACACTACTGAATTTGGTTATTAAGTATAGAAGTCTTTTGGTGGAGTTTTAGGGTCTTCTGCATACAGGATAGTGCTATATGAAAACAGTGATTATTTAGCTTCTTTCCATCCTTATTTCTTTAATTTCTTTCTCTTGTCTTATTGCTCTGGCTAATGTTTTCAGAACTATGTTGAGTAGGAGTGGTGATAGTGGACATCCTTGTCTTCTTCCTGATTTTGGAGTGCAAGCTCTCAGAAGATTAAATACAAAAGGACAGATTCCTAGATACATATCAATTACCAAAGCTGAATCAAGGAGATATTAATATTCTAAATAATACAATATCAGTCAATGAAATTGATGATGTAATTAAAAACATACCAACAAAGAAAAGCCCAGGTCCTGATGGATTCGCTGTTGAATTTTACATGAAAAAACTTAAAGAAGACTTAATGCTGCCACTTCTCAAACTCTTTAATGAACCTGAAAGGGAAGCATTACTCCCAGTGTCATTCCTGAAAGCAAGTACTACCTTGATACCAAAACCACAGAAGGAGCCAACCAAAAAAGAGAACTACAGGCCTATCTCCCCAAAGAACATAAACACAAAAATTCTCAATAAGATCCTGGCAAATAGATTGCAGCAAATCAACAAGATTATACACTGCAACCAAGTAGCATTTATTCCAGAGATGCAGGGATGGTTCCACATACACAAATCAATAAATGTAATGCACCATGTGAACAGAGCCAACTGCAGAAATCACATGATCATCTCGAAAAACATTTGACAAAGCCCAACACCCCAATTCTATAGCATAGATGTTTGTTGTTTCTTCTGCTGTGCAGAAGCTTCTTGATTTGATGCGATCGCACTTGTTGACTCTTGGTCCTCTATCCTGTGGAACCATCAGAGTGGTAGGTAGATCACATAATGACTCAGGGCTGAACGAACAAAGCCTGCAGTGGTTAATCGAATGTGTCACACTGACTGGGCCACAGCATGCTGAGGTGTTGAAGTGTTTCTGCAAGGCCTTTTCTGAGATTAACATTTCAAGCAGTAGACTGTGTCCAGCACATTGTGCTTCACTGTGTGTGTGGCTGTCCTTGATGGTCGGTCTGAAGAAAGTGGAAAGCTCTTCCCTCAGTAAGAACTTTCTCTGTCTGCATGTCCTACAACCGGGTCAAGAGCTTTTACCTTCCTTTGGGATTCAACTGGACCATCAGTGCTTCTGGATCTCGGCTTGCTGTCACACTCTGCAGGTTTTAGAACTCATCGTTCATCATAATCACATTTGCCAATTTTTTTTGCTAAAAATATCAGCCCTCCCATCCTCCTTTCTTAATGATTTTGTTTCTCTGGAGAACTCAGAGAATGGGCAGCTCTCCCAGGGACTCTGAAAACTAAATTGTGACTTTGGGTAATGAAGGGAGCTGCTACCTTGCTACCAGCAGCCACTGCCATAACTGCCTCCTGCGCCATAACCTGCGTAGAGAGATGCCTTGATCCCTTCAGCTCTGTCCATGGCCACAGGAAGCCTGTTGTGAACTGATCTCAGATGGATGCATTCAGCTGGCAGAACCTAAGCCATGCATAGCGCCATAAACTGAAGGGAACAGATTTGATTTCCAACCTCTGAAACAAAGGAGGTACCTAGGTCACTTTCTTCATCATTGAGACATAATGTCTAATACCTGCAACTTAAAGGGGAGATTTATCTTGGCTTATGCTTTTAGTCCACACTTGGCCAGCTCCAGTGCAGGAAGGCATGGTGGGAGGGCCTATGCAGAGGAGAGGTGTTCATGTCATGGTGGCCAGGAAGCAGAGTAAAGGAACTGGGGTAAGATGCCCCTTACATGGTCACCCTCCAGTGACCCACCTCTTCTGACCAGGCCCTGACTCCTAACATCACATTTAGTTGTAGTGTTCCCATGATTCGATCTCCCTTTAAGATCCCTACCTATGGGTGCATGAGGTCTTGGAGAGACATCAAGATACAAACCATAGCAGAAAATGTACCACAGTGTGATTAGAACAAATTCAACAAGTCCCAGAGCCCCAAAGGTGACTAGAAGGGAGGTGGAAAGAGACTAATTCTTGGTATCACAAAGCTCAACACAAAGTTCAATATGGTCACTTAACATAACACAAAGTTCAAAACAGTCATTTAACATTACAAAGAGAAGTCACCCTAATAAGAATATTCAAAAACATTTAAGGAATAATGAGTTTATCTGGGTTACTTTTCTCGTTGTTAAGACAAAATACCTGATGCCCCAAATCAAGGGAGGAAAGGTTCATTTAGCTCACAGTTTGTGGAGGTTTCAGTCCTTAATCAGCTGGCTCCAAGGCATAGGGGCAGCACTCCAAGGAGGCAGAAGACAGCAAAAGCAGCGAGAGCAAGAAGGGGAGAGGGCAAGCCTCTTTACCTCCCTTATACTGTACACAGGACGTCCTTCCCCACTCCCTAAGGCGGGTGAGGGCTCACACCATCTCCACGCCCTGCTCTCGCACAGGATGAGGATTTTACAGAGTGAGGACACTGGCTTCCTGCTGAGTCACTCACTGAAACTTCTAAGCTTCTCAAGTTGACACCATGTATCAACCGTAACATTAACCTTTGCCTTCTGTCCACCCAGAATCTGACCAGTCTCCTCACAGTTCACTGTCACCCATTGTTTGGCTGCATCCAAGCCATTTTCTGTGTACCTGTAAACATGCATGTGAATGAGTGTGTAAAAGCTATACTGCTTGATGGCAGCAGGCAGTCATGTGACCCTGCAGGGTGGAGGGCATGAACACAGACCTCAGCACCTCCTCCTCCTCCTCCTGCTGGGAGGAGGGGATGTGAAGTCTGCACATGCGGACTCCTGGCACGAGAGGAAGATGCACAGGGGACCTGGAGAGGCTGAGGAAAGACGTCCAACCCAGACACGTCAGGGAAGGGGATGGTGACAGCTACAGCGGGTGACTGCCATGGGCCCATTTTAAATGATGGGGTTTGATCCCTCATATTCAGAGTCCATGGAGGTGGCTGAATCACCCAGGCCTTGTCAGAGGATTGATTTATGTATGGATTCAAGGTTTTCAGGGATTCCGAGGGGAGAGGCCACACTGCTGAGGATGGATGTTCCTTTCCCTCTGTGGTGAGATGGCTAAAATCCACACTTTCCTGACCCAGATGGTAGCAAAGGACACAGGGCAGGCTGCTTGTATGGCACAGGTGTGGGTCTTTGGGTAGGACCATTTTCCAAACCTAGCTGTGTCTCAGAATTTCCTAACCAGTGCCCACAGGAGCAACTAACACCCTGGAAAGCCTGTTTCCTTAAAGGCCTCTCTTCTCTGACCTTCAGTGGTAATTAGCAGTAGCAGGTTTCAGTATGAGCTTTTAATGAAATTTCACCTTTACTCTTGGCTCTTTCAGTCCAGTGTCTCGTAGGCCTCTGTCTTATTTATATTTCCTTGTCTGAATAGTTTTTCTCAATCCATCCAGACCCAGCTAAGGCCTAATCTCTGATGAGCAGCTGTCTTGGGCCACGCTGATCCGTCCTTCTTTTCTGTGTGGTACGTATATTCGAGGTCAGTGTTCTGTTCCCCTCTTCTGTGTAGACAAGAGTGGCAGAGGGGTTGTGGAAAGATTCCCTTTTCTAGAGGTGGGTGTCAGAAGGTCCAAGGATACCATCCACCAGCTAAACCTGTAACTTTATTTTAGATAAACCCTTATGCTTTTTTACTGGTTGAGTTTCCACACTGGTGATGAAGGGAGCACTAATATGAGGTTGTAGAATCTCCCAGAAAGCCCCTCCAGGCAGGTCTTGAGGTCCCTGGAGATATCCTCTTAAGGGGACCTGGTCTCCAGGTTCTCTGCATGCTGATGTGAGAGGTTTGCTCCTCCACATGCTCCTACCACAAAGAGCCACCAACTCAAAGGGTCCCAAGCCATGGGACCACCTGGCTTTGGACTGGAACTTCTAGAACCATGAACTAAATCATTCCTCCTTATAAGTTATTTGCATTGGGTATTTTGTAGTAATGCAAAACTCATACAACTTTCACATTCCTCCTGCCCTGCTGCATAAAGTTATGAATGTCTCTGGCCCACATGGATATGTGCTCTGGACTCCTGATTCTTATTCATTTGTTCTTAATGTTTTGAGAAGTATGGATCCTCTTGAGAATCAGTCGAGTTTACTATCTTCCAAAAATGTCTGACATATCCCGCATAGTAAAATGTCATACTTAGAAACACGCCAGACCCACTCATGGAGTTGCATGGACACCTCCATCTTCCGGAGGGTCTCTAAGCCTCCTTAGCAGCCTGCTTTCAGTCCTCTGCTCCCTGGCATGGGGCTTACCTGGCCCCAGCTGTCCATAGACAATGACACCTTGGAGTTGTCATGGGCAGAAGGGGCTGACATGGTAGGCACAAGGAGTCTGATCAGACAACCTGGGACAGCAGCCCTAAGGTCCTTAGCAAGTTTTCCCCAGGGTCCCAGAAAGGAATTGGCTTCTGCTAGATCCTAGAGGTGATGAGTAAGCTTTCATGAGAATCAACCCTCTAAGATGGTAGACAACATGCAACACAAAGCCAGAAAAGCAGTGGCCTGGTTGCTGAGAGACCCGAGTTCTGATTCTGCATGGTCACAGTGATGACCTGATTCTGTGGACTGAACACTTTGGATAGAGCTGACACATCTTGGTATTTCCATGTCAGAGTTTGGACACTGGGGCTTGGAGAAGTAGGGTCACATGCCTAATCACAGCTAGGGGCTGCAGGTCAGGTCAGTCTGGCTGTCACATAAGTCCTTACCTGTGCTGAGCGTGTCTGACAGTGTGTATGACGGAGGCTCAGAGGCTCCGCGCCTTGGCTGGGCATCCTTGGGAAGCTAGTTGGAGGTAAGCTTCTGTGGGCTGTCCCAGCACTGCTGTGCCCTCGGAAGCACCACTGAGACTAGAGGAGGGCAGGCCAGTCTCTCCCCCTGAAGCCTTTCCTTCCTCCCCAGCTGCTGCTTGCTTGGGCCCATCAGGAACTCAGCTCTGAGCCAGACCCGGGCCCAACTCAGCAGGAAGCAGACCTCGACCTAGACTTTCCCACCGAAGGTGTGAAGATCGTCAGCTGGCTCGCTCTCTTTCTGGCGTTGTTTCATTTTCCCTGAAAAAGCCTGAGGCTGCTGTACATTTGTTCCAATCACTTTTCTTTTTTATATTATATTGCACGATCGAAAAGTAACAGAATGCAGACACAGCTCAAGCAAGGCAGGTGTTATTATTGCCATTTTTGCAGATGGGGAAACAGAGGCACAAATGTGTGCCTGACCAAACTGAGCAGCCACACACAGTTGTACAGGTTTCTCACTGTGCAAGAACCTCAGCAAAGAGATGACTGGACTGAAACACAGCGGTGCGGAGGTGGTCAGTGGCGTCACGAAGCTCATCTGTCGTACCCGCCACCCGTGCCCTCTGCTCCGGTTCATTTCTGGGCTCTGCCTGAGCACATCCTCCTCCCCACCTTCCAAATGCAACAGCTCAGAGACAAGGACAAAATTAAAGCAAAGGGAGGTCAAGTGGAAGTGGAAACAGAAGCACAGTGGGCTGCACAAAAGCACAGCCAGCTTCCGGGGTGGGGGTGGGGGTGGGGTGGGGTGGGGATAGAAAGGTAGGCCGAGGAAGAGGAGCCCCCTCCCCGAGCGTCCTCAGGATGGGGAGCAGGCTGCTGCTGTCTGTGGGTGCTGTGGATGCCCGCTAGGCTCCCAGAGCCCTATCAGGGGCTACTAAAAGGTCTCCCTCCCTAAGGGGTAACTTGCTGATTTTTCTTTGCCACTCCATTCCCTCCATCTTGGGCGCCTTGCTTGGATCCCTTCCACCCTGCCGGAAGTTTCCCAGGCTTGCTTCAGGGCTCCACTTCCATCGCCTCCAAACGTCTGTGCCCTGGGTGGATAATCGCCCCCAGGTGTGGGTTTCCTGTAGTCCCAGAGTCTCTGGACATCAGCAGGGAGCTGGAAAGACACTTCTTTGGTGGGGAGGATGGGGGAGGTCTTTACTTCCTCCCGCCTTCCCCTGTCTCAGGCTCCTTTGTGTGGACATCTAGGTGTGCATTTCTCTCCCTGGTGCTGGCTTCCCAGCCCCTTCTGGAGCTAATGGTGGGATCCACAGGCTTTTTTGCTAAGAGATGCTCAGGCAGGAGGTAACAGCAGTGTTATGCCCAAGGGATTTCTGCAAGTGAAATTCTCTTTGATCCCAAAGGAACGATTCCTGTCAATTTCCTAGCTGTGTTCCCTGGACACATTACTTAATCCTTTGGTGCCTTCCGGTTCTCATCTAAAATATGAATAGTAATGTGTATACCATAGGAATTTTGTAAAGCTCAAATGAGATAAATGTGAGGTGGTTAAGTATTTTGCTTCAGGAATAAGCACTTAGCAAATACTGGCTGTTATATTAATCTTAGTGTTTTTAGAGTGGTGTTTGCAGACAACTCGTCATTCTTTTCATTCCCCATGTTGTCAGAATCTGGGGTGATGCAGGGAGCTGTCTTTGCAGCCCTGTCCCACCCACTGCCATGGCCTTGGGCTGGACGATGCTCAAGTCTCCACCCTCATCTTCCCTGGCACCGAGGGTCCCCTCTGTACACCAGCACAGCCTCACACACACAGCTCTGTGTGTGAACCATACAGCTCTGGGTACACTTGAGTCTCCTTCTGCATCTGCTCTCTGTCCCTTAACCTCTCTACTTTCTGAAGACAGTGTCCCCTCCCCAGAGACTCTTGGGCTTCACCCCACACCCACCAGAAGTTCCACAGCTGCTTGTCCCTCCAGCCCACTTCTTCCTCGACATGTTCTGAGTCACTGATAGCACCATGATGATTCTCCAGAGGCAGTGCCTACCTGCTCCCCCTGCTCCCCCCTTCCTCCTCTCTCTCGGGAAGGAGGCTGCCTCCAGAGCCTGGAATTCAGGGGCCTGCAGAGATGCAGTTGCTGGGTAGAGAGGGAGGAGCTCCCAGGCCCCTCGCTACTAGTGTCCAACAATACCAATGTAATACTTCAAATCTTAGAACTCAGAATTCCAAGAATCTCAAGCATGAGCCATCGCTGAAATATTCTTATTGTTGAAATCATGTGGACTTCACAAGGTCACATGAGCAAAAAAGAAAAAGACTGGGATTTCCTCCTCCTGGTGAGAAACAGTGCTGGAGGAGTCCTCTCACCCGTGCAGCCGGTTCTTCAGCAGTGGTGTGTCCTGATTCTCAGGCCCAGTGAGGGCTCAGTGAAGGCCAGTGAAGGCCAAGGTCGCTCTGTCTGATGTGAGGTTGGAATATTAGCGGCCAACAGAGGGCCACGCAGAAGGCAGCTGTAGGGAGAAAAGATTTCGGGACTTTCTCTGGCACCCCAGGCTTCCCAGCTGGTCCTGGGGCTCAGCTCTGCCCTGCCTGAGGGCAGGGTTGCTCTTCTCACGTCCTGGGGCTGCCTTAGGGGTTGGGTTAGCCTCCCCTTGGTGTCGCTGCTTCCCTGCTTTTCATTGGCCTGAAGATTTTTGAGGTTCAGCTCTGACTCCTCTTGGAAACTGGTCACAGACTTAGAAGCTTAGTAATTGATTTCAGAGGTACAAATTCATACAGTGTAGATGTTCTTAGAAAAAAACCAAGCTTTTCTTGTCCCCTGAAATGCAGGGAGAGTATTTAACTTAGGACCCGCACATTTCTTGTATGTTTTTCTCCACTCCCAGGATGTTTACATACAGATGTGTTAGGGTTCCATTCTTCCATGAATTATAGTGAGGTGTTAACTGTATTGGGGTCTCTGGTGTGAAATGGGGCTACATTTTAATGTGTTGTCTCTTTAATAAAAGATGGGAGAAAGCAAGTGGCGATAGAGATTTTTTAAAAATTCTTTTTCAGTTAAGGAACTTGTAATTCTGAGCATTTACATGTGAAATTCAGCTGCAGCACTCCAGATATAAATAATACATTGAAATTTTTATGTAGTTAAGCATTACAGGATTCGGACAAGCTCTGCAAGAATTTGCATTTAACTGTTTTTAAAAAATGTGTTAACTAAAAATAAAATAATTCCAGGCATACAAAATAGCTAAGTGAGTAAGAAGAATTGGCAGTAGAAAATGATCTGTTTAATTTAGTGCCTGCATCTTAAACCATCCATGGGGTTAGTTTATATGAAAAGGTCACCCAGGCAGTGGGAGGGGCAGAAGCTGCTTAGAATTATAAACCAGCACAGTGGTTTTGTCTTCAGATATGACCCGTTCCACATCTCCTGGAACCAGCTCTCCTTTTCGTTTAAACAATGCCAGAGAAATATTCCTGCAGCGATAGGCCAGAGAAGGGAGCAAGACAGGAAGGGAGGGAGAAAGAATGGATGGGCAGACCTGGGAGCTCAATTTCCTTGGCATTCGCCTCTCCCCCTCCCTAGGGCTTCTTGGGGGGGGCGATTCTGAGCAGGTCTCCCGTTAGTCCACTGGGTTTCATAGCTAAGCGTCACTGGCTGGGCGGCTTAAACGACTGAATTTTATTTACTCGCAGTGCTATCCGGGTGGCAGCAGATTCAGGGTCTGAGGGGGCCCATCCTGGTTCATACCTTCTCACTGTGTCCTGGCATCTCGGAAGGCACTTCTTGCTCTCTGGGGTCTATTTAGGGTCCAAATATCCATCATCACCTAGTCATCTCCCCAAAGGTCCCACCTCCAGTTTCTGTTACGTTGGGGTTAGGTTTCAACATATGAATGGGGGGCAAATATTAGGAATATTTTCAGCTCTCTTGTGTGTATGCCTAAAGCATACAGGTCATATAGTAATTCTCTGTTTCATGATTTAAGGAACCTCTACTTTTATTCTCATTTAATGAATGAGAAAATGAGGGCTCATATAGTTTAGTTCAACTGGCAAGTGTAGCTGGCAAACAGCTGGGGCTTGAGCCCATGGACTGAAACCTTCGTTGCACTGGCTTAGCGGTGAGGTTGAGTTGGATCCGAAGGGACTGGAAGTGATCCTGGGTGATAAGAGTGGGAAGGGCGTTTGGGCTGATGTGTTAAGTCCTAGCAGTGTGAAAGAGCTTGCTGCACTTACAGGGGGAGGTAGTTAAGTCATCTCCTGTGTGGATTTGTACGGGATAAATGGCCCAGAGAGAGGCTTGAAGAACTGGACCCAAATGGCCTTTCCTATCAGGCTCAGGAGTTGAGCACAAAAGTATATTGACCACAAGAATAAGTTGAAAAACGTATGAATATAAAACAAAAATAAAATCCACAACTCAAATGAAAAGGGGAACACGCTGAGAAAAAACATTCGCAGCCACATGACATTGGGTTAATAGATCTGTCATAAAAAGGACTCCTAAAACTGATTGCAAAAACATTTAAACAGAACTAGATAAATGGGCAAAGGACATGAACAGATGATTCACAAAATAAGAAATACAGAGCAGTAAACTAACATATGGAAAAATGTTCAACTTCCAGTATAATCAAAGATGTGCAAATGTAAACAAGAGTAAGGGAACCATTCTTTGCCTATCAGATTAGCAAATGTTTGTCAAAATGGTAATAGCTGACTCTGGAGGGAGTTACTGGGATGTTCAAATCCTGGGTGCTAAATGCTTCTTTCCCTGTCACTCTGAAGCTCCAGTTCTGGCAAATGACTCCTTCAATGCTACATCTATATATACAGTGAAAACAGATGAGAAGCCAGAAGGCAGAAGGCGTGGTGACCAGCATTCAGAGCACCATACAAAGGCGGACACAGGACAGCTCCAACCACGGCTTCTCACGGACTCCAGAAGGGCAGGACTCGGTTCTTTATTGTCTTCTGCAAACCCATTTTGCCAAACTCATCTTCACGTTTCGTTAACTGTACCACTGGCCAAATTGTAATCTCAGCTGAAAACATGGTCCTATCCCAGATTTACTCTTTTCCTCCTTTTCTGCTTTCATTTGATGTGTTCCCCTCAAACCTTGTCAGTTACAGCCGATGAAGTCTCTTGGATTGAGTCTCATCTTTCTAACTGCCTCTCTAATGACCCCTTATTTTCTTCTCAGTTATTTCCACATCTTCCTATCACAGGGTGTTTTCATGAGGGATGTGGAAGAAGAGGGAAGGGAAAGTATTAAGGGGAAAATAGAAACAGGAGTTTCAAAGGTGTGTAAGTTCTTTTTTTGTTGTTTTTAGAAGATCTGAAATGAGTGATTCAAAAGACTAAAATGCATTGAATCTATGTGGTGTGACTCAGATGTTTATTAGATTGCTTTATTTTTCTCTATATTTGTTTTTTTTTATTTTAAAGAGAATAAAATGAACCAAACCAAACCAAAACAAAACAAAGCAGAGCAGAGTTTAAACAATACAAATAACACAGGATTTCAGAAAAGACAACAGGAAATCAACAGTGCCTACCGTAATGTCTCTTGTTTTTTTCAAAATAGTTGTCCATACCTTCACACACAATAAGTTAATACAAATCAAAATAATGTAAAGGCAATCCAAACCAAAAGAATGAACATCTTAAGGGCTTTCAAGACCAGACCCTAGGAAATCAACAATGGCTACCATAATGTCTCTTATTTTCTTCAAAATAGCTGTCTACACCTTCATACACATTGAAATCAAATAATTGAAAACAGACTAAAGTCAATCAAAACCAAGAATAAAAGCATTATTGGCTTTCGAATCAAAATGATAGGAAATCATCAATGGCTACCATGATGTCTCGTTTCCTTCAGTGTAGTTGTTCCACCACACATTGTATTTGGAATATTTAATAGTAAAAATGTTTTAAGTCTCTCATCTGACCTCCTTTCTGGAAATTTCCTTACATTCCTATCCTTCTTCCACAATTCTATTAATTATTTTAATAAACACATCTGACTCTGTCACTTTCTACTTGAAAACTTCCATTAGATTAGTTTCCCATCTCTTACAGAATATCCAAGCAACAGTGTCCAAGGTACTATGCCACACATGCCCCTTCCTCAAGCCCTAACCCACAGGACTTCAGACTCTAACCCACACTTCCCCTACCAGCACCTCCCATTTCTCCATTTTAACTTACTTTTCAAAACTAAGACAATTATCTTTTTCAGAAGAAAGCTTCTTTTGATATTCCTCAGGCTTCTGGTCATTTCTTGCTTCTAGGTTCTCAAAAAGTCTTGTTATTGTTCGTACCCATATTGTTTTGTGATTTGTTTTGTTGTTTCTCTTAGTAGAACATGAGTTGCTCCAGGATGGGTTGGTGTCCTGTTTGTCTTTGCAGGTTTCAGACTGAATGCAGAGCCAAAAATTTCAGCAGTGATATTTGGATAGACAAAATAGAAGCTGAGAGCCAATGCATACCAGAAGAAGAGGCCTGTCCCTCCTTGGTGGAAATTGAGATGGTATGGACAGAAGTGTTTGCAAGAGGATCTGTTTGGTTAACATGGAGAGTAGAGCCACTGATCAAAGAAGAGGGAATCTAATTCAAAGGCAGAAAGCCAGATGGGAATTTCAAACATTTGCTTGAGGGCATTCTGTGGCTGGAGACTACCAGCGGAGAAGGTACACCACTGTCCTTTGGTGACAGTGTGCTGGGTTCTGCAGCCCAGCTCTGCCTTCCGATCGAGGCAGCCATTCCTCAAGCTGCAGACTGGGGCTATGGTAAGCAATAGCTCTTTGTGGATGCCTTCAACTATGACAGCCACTTCAGCTAGTTCATCCCCATTGGTAAGGGGGTCCCCCATCCGGTTGATACAGGGATGATGTAAGATCTCCAAATAATCCAAATATTATAAGGGCAATATTATAACTCTCGACCTGCTAGGTGTCCAATACTGAGTTTGTTCCCCAAAGTTAAAGAATGAATCCTAAGGAACAGCAGAGGTTAAGAGCAGGAAATATTTATTGAGGGAAAGAAAGCCTCTGTCTAAGAGAGACAGAAGGGAACCCGGAAAGTGGATGGCCCAGGACCTCACCTCTCCAGGGGAAGCTTTATAGAGCAAAGTCACTGTCAAGCTCCATGTAGGCGGGAATTCCCAGCACCCAACCTGTTTGTCAGCAGCAGCATTGTACTCAGAGGAAGCCCGGCTGGCACTGTGCTGTTTGCCCTCAGCAAACACAAGATGTTGCAAAAGAGATAAGGCGGAGCAGGGATCCTCCAAGCACCAGGCTATCTGGGAACATCCATAACTTCCGCAGACGTGCTGAGGACTCTGAGCACAGAGGCACCGGACACTTGTTTGCTGTGGTCTCACCTAATGTCCTTCTTTCAAGCCCTGTAAAGCAGCCTGCCTCTGTTCCCTATGGATGGTCTTTTCGCCCTCCATCTGCCTGCACCAGGTATTAAATCCTGTCTCATTGCCTTCACGAAAGCCTGTCAAGCAGTCTCTGCCTCCCATCAGTCATTTACAGTCACAAGATGGGTATAAGATGGGATAAAACTATGATCGACTAAAAAGAGTACGAGTGTAGTTGCCTGGATAATATTGATCCAGTGGGGGAAGAGAGTCGCATAGCAAGTGTGCTTGGAAAGAACAAGGACTTTTCCTGAAAGGGATGGGACAGTGACTGTTCTTGGCCCCCCACCCAGGTGACTGATGCCTATTTAGAATATCAATTATTATTGTTTATCCTAGGAGAAGTATGTGGATGTGTTCTGTCTTTTGTTTTGAGCTCTGGCCTTTAAGTAATACGCATCCACCCCTAGTCTGCACTGACTCCTTCCAGGGCCTGCTGCTGCCTAGAACATCTCCACCTACCTCAGCTGTCTGCAATACAAGTGACTAGGCAGTGAGGGGTCTGAAGGTCTGGCCTGGTTAACTAAAGCACCAGAGCTCCAAGTGGGTCAGTTGAGGCCTTTTTTTGTCTGTACAACAAAATTCACCTTTCTCCCTTATTTATTTCACTTCCTTCTCTCTCAAATAGGTGATTCCCAAGATAGCCTCTAATCAATTTCTGCGATGAGTATCTCTATCTTAGAGTACGTTCCCAGAGAACTGACCCAAGACAAATGGTATTTTAGGTGAACGTTTCTACCTCAGTGTTTCCACTGGATTGGAAAATCCTCATACATATTCACCAAGATGGACTCCACAGGATTTTGAAGATTCTTTCATTGTTCTGGAATTTTGTTAGTGGCCTTGAAATTGTTCATTGAGGGTCTCCTCTCTTCATCTATGGCCTGAGTGATCTTTTTAAAATACTGGCTAAGGTCAACCGAGTTACATTTCATCACATACAACTCTTAAATCATACTGATAAAGCAGAATGAAACTCCCAACCTACTAGATGTCAGGTATGTGTTTGTGTGCTCTAAAACTGAAGAATGAATTTTAGGAGTAACGGAGGTTAAGGGCAACATATATTTATGGAGAGAAAGCTTCTGTCTGAGAGAAAGAAGGGGTCCTGAGTAGGTTGCCAAAGACTATCTTCTCTAGGGACTTTGATAGAGTAAAATCATGACGCAAGACGAGTCCAAGATGGGGAAAATGGGTACTCACAAGGCAGAGGGGCATGAGGTGGGACAGACCTATAGTCCAATAAGGTTAATTGTTCAGGTAAAATTGACTGAATCACAGACAAATGGGGAAGCAAGTCAAGTGCAAGTGGACGTGCTTAAAGAACAGTGACTCTTCCTGTAGGGGTGGGGACAGCGGCTCCTGGCTTCCTCAAGGTGATCTACGCCTATTTAGAGTATCAGTCCCTGATGTTTATACCTAGGGTGTGGCTGCATTCGTTTTGTTTTTTGTTTTTCGATCTGGGATCTGGCCCACAGTGGGAGGTATCTGTCTCCTCCAAGGTCACAAGACATCTGGTTCTCTGTGCTGGCTCCCTTGGGGGCCCAGCCCCGCCTGCCTGTTTCTGTCTAACCCAGCTGCCTGTAACAGTATGTGAACAAGGAGACAGGAAACTTTGACATTTTGATCTCTCTATTGGCTCTTTTAAAAGGCTATTTAAACTTCCAAACTTCTAAGGAGTAATCCAACATTGGAAAAAAAAGATGACTTTGATAAGAGGTGTTTTTATTCCTAGTTGAGCTGGAGAAATGGAAGTCTGTTTACTTCAGATCAGTGAGGTGCTGTGGTTAGGGAGAGGGGGCTCAAGATTGACAAGTCTCTGTCCCAGCTGTTTATTTGGAGCAGCAGGGCCCGAATGGATCATGTTAGAGTTTTCTGGCGCAACAGAGAAGTGAAAAGTAAAAAAGAACAGGTTTATTGAGGATGTGGAAAGGAGCAAACAACTCATGGCTGTTGGGCTGTCTCCTTCAACCGGACACAGAGAGGCAGAGGGTTATGTGACCTCTGATTGGAACTGGCGCATGAGGCAGGCATTGATGATGTGTGAGGAACCGACTGGAATTTTCTTAGCATGCAAACAGGAAAGGGAGCTGCAGTTAGGGCTGAAGAAGGAGGAAGTGGTAAGCATCCCGCTTTGGGCTTCTGCCACGTTAGGCCAGCGCCATAACTGTACAGTCATTTATGCTAGGGCAAGAACCTTTCAGGTAAGACAGCAGAGTGGTGTTTGTCCCAGAACAGACCCTCCCCAAGCTCCTTCTGTCCGTTGGGGATGTGGATGGCTATGGTGCTGTGTTGAAAAGCAGACAAAATGTGTGGGAAGGATCTTGGAAATCACTGCTAGAAGATGAAGCCTTCCTTCTTTTCTCTTTAGAGTTCACTTCAGTTCCTTTGTCTCTAATCCTTTCTGGGATTTGCATTTCTAGCCTCAGTCCCAACAGAATCCCTTGTCTCTAATAGTCTGTACAACTTCTGTGTCTTTATGCATATTTCTGCTTGTATTATGTCAGGTATTCAGCAGGTTCCTCAATTCATTATTTTATAGAATTGGTGTTTTTTTTTTAATATTTGTGAATCCATTTGACATGTAGACAATGCAGTTATGGCTAAGATTGGCTGTTAGGAACTTTTCAAGGAAGGTTCTCCTCACACCCTCCCCAGGGCAGTTGAGTAGTACACAGCCATTAAATCAAATGAGCAGTCATTAGCATCAGTTGTAAACAATTTGCGTGGCAGAACCACTGCCACCTTGCTAAATCCCCTAAGAATTAGATGTGAATTCCAACTCACCTCGCTAATTAATTCAGAACAAGATTTTCCAAAAAGCATGCTCAAGAACTGGAATGAGGTGGAATATCCATTCTGCCTGTTATTTATAGCATTAGAAGATTTCTTTGCTAGAGTGTTTCCAAAATTTCATCACTTTCTGAGAAAAAATATGTGGATATGTTGCTGTCTGATTCATCTTTGAAACTCCAGAACCTATTAAGTTCTGGCCATATTGTCAATGTTCAGTTGTTGGGATATCAAATCAAATCTTAACATGCTTCTATAGCATGGTAGTCAGTTCAGGGATTCACAGGGATGATGGAGATAAATTTCAGTGCATTTTCAAGTACTGTGAAGCTTACTCTGTGCGCCTTTGTAACCAACTTTCTAAGAATGGAACCTGCTCAAGGTCACACCATCAGTAGGCAGGGAGTAGGATTTCCAATTTTGAATTTAGCACTGTTTGATGCTAAAGTTTAAAATTTCTCTTTCTCTGCATCCTGAAGATCTGCCCTCAGGGACCTTGTTGGGTCTTAGGCACAGGTATCCTCTTGCTGTTTGAGACATACTTTCCATTGGAGCCCCAGTCAGACAGCAGTGCTTTCACCGCGCCTCATCAGAAGTGAATGGGAAAAGGGGGGTTACCCATAGATTCCAATTACCATGCTGCCCCCGTTAATGGTGTTTGCATTTTAAGTGAGGAAAATGGGAAGGTTGGCATTTACATTACTGAAATAGGTCACCAAACAGCCTGAGGGATCTTTCAGAAATATGTGCGAGATCACTTCTGGTCTTAGACTTCCCAATTGGCCTCCTGTTCACATAGAGTAGGTTCCAGCTCCACACCCTGGGCTACAGGGCCTGCAGGGCTGACATCTGGCCAGCTTCCTGGCACTGGTACGCATGACCATGGGACTAAGACAGTGTTGTTCACCAAGTATCTGTTAAATGAATGAATGTCTTCAAAGGTGAAATTCAGGTCTTTGCAGAAGCAGGGGTGTGGTAGGCACCTGAGTTAATTAGATATTGTAGGCTGTGAGACAGGCTAGGCCCTTGAAGGAGCCAGTGCAGAAGACCAGATAGATACCATGCAACTATGGGTAAAAACAGTTCTGCCTCAGGCCAGATCTCCAGACAAAAGGTGAAACAATTGAAGCCACACCCTAAGGATAAACATGAGGGATTGATACTCTAAATAGGTATCAATCACCTTGAGGAAGCCAGAAGGAGCCACTCAGCCAACCTGCTGAGGAAAAGGCCCTCTTCTGTATTCATGTCCACTTGCTATGTGACTTGCTTCCCCCATTGGATTCCTCAATTTTAATCAATTTTACCTGAGGGATTATACCGATCAGGGGAGGGGAGGGGAACTTTGGAGATCACAGATAATCTCTGGAGGTGACCCGTCTTCCTCGGAGGGCAGCATGGCCTGGCCTCTCTTGCGTTGTTTCTGGACCCCTTGCCAGCTGGGCATGTGACGGGGCTGAGCTGATCACCACATTAGGGTTAGGGTTAGAGGAGAGGGCTTCACGGAGCGGCTGCACGGCCCCCTGGGCTGTGCTGCACTTGGCATTCCTCACCCAGTTGAGGGACCTCACTTCCACCCCGTGCTGAGTGGGGACCCCACCCGCCTGGTGCAGGAGCTGAGGGGCTGGACAGCTCTGCCGGCCACTCTTTAGTGGCTTTGATGAGACAAAGCCTTGGATTAGCTGACGCACTGCTTCTAAGCTGGTTTTGAACTTTCTCCTTCTCCTTTGCCTTTGGTGGGACGAATGTTTGAACCCAACCACGTAGCTTTGCTGTGTGTGGTGCTGAAATGGTTTTTCTTTCCGCAAGCGATTGAGGGGAGTAATGTTTCTGCGGTCTTCCGCTGCTTTGATGCTACAGTGAGATTTATTGGTTTCCAGACTCTTTCACACATATCTTACGATTTTTTTCCCCTGAGAGTTTTGTAGGCTATAATTAGTTCTCTCTCTCAACTTCATGGATTAAAAATCCTTGGTTTGAATCTGAATGTATCTATTCTTATTAGAATTTCTCTCCTTTCCATTGGTGTCTTTAATACAAACACTTTTACATATGCAAACAAAATTATTGTGAAAGTTTTTAGAAATATAAAGAATAAAATGAAATATTTTATGGTTTTATACCATTATAGAGCTACTATTAACACTTTAAAAATATTCTTCAAGGGGCCGGGGATTTAGCTCAGTGGTATAAACGCCTGCCTGGTAAGTGCAAGGTCATGAGTTTGATACTTGTACCAAAAACAAAACCAATTTCTATATAGGTAGGTAGACAGAAAGAAGTAATACAGCACATGTTGTTTATAATGATTCTGTTCTTAGAAAGTGATTAGGTCCTTTATTTTTATTTTTTTATTTTTTTGATTAGGTCCTTTTTTCGGTGTTAACAAATATACTTCTATATTACCACCAAAAGGAATAGTATATAATTGTTAGGTCATTTCTATTGCCTTTATAATTATGAGCAACAGTGTATAAAGAACTCTTATGGCTAAACACTTATGCATATTCTCATTTATTTCTTGTAGATGACTTGGAATTTCTGGTTCACACAACTTAAGATGCTTTGAGCCATACTGCTAAATAGACCTATTGGTACTACCACTGTCCATTTTCTTTCACTCTTGTAAACCCTGAATATTATTTTAAAATGTATGTTTTCATTTTGTTGGTGGAAATGCCATTTTATTATTTTAATTTGCCTTCATTGTGACTTGTAAATTTGGACTTTTTCAAATACTTTTGTCATTGAAATCCTAACTTCCTTTTCCTGAATTTGGCCTATTTTCCTGTTTGAGAGTTGAGGTCTTCTGACACCAAGCTCAGTGCTTTTTCTTGGAACCACTGAGCACATCTGTTATGAAGGTAAATGCATGGTCAGGGTGTAATTTTTTCTCTCGTCTTTTAGGCCTTTTCTTCCTCAAGCTTCCAAAGCAGTTTCAATTTTAGTTGTGATGACTTGATAATATCTGTGTGGGGCTGGGGATTTAGCTCAGTGGCATCAGTGCCTGCCTGGCAAGTGCAAGGTCCTGAGTTTGATTCCTGGTAAAACAAAACAAACTTATGGATAATATCTCTGTGGTTTTGTGACTTACACATCGTCTCATTCAAGTCTTATGGTGTCATGAGGGGCAGATGGGGTAAACCACAGTTTCTGTATTATAGAGGAAGTCAAGGTGTATTGAACCTAAGAGTCTTGCTTGAAGTAAAAAACTGGGTTCTAAGCCAAGGTGAGTCTTGTTCCAGGATCTCTTAGGAGTCTATGGAAAAGTGATCCAGTAAGTTGCACACTGAGGTTTAATGAGTCTCACAGTGTACCGTCTTTTCAGAGTTATTTGCATTTCACCAGAGGTACCTATTATGCCCTATCAAGCCAGGGAAAGGACTATTTCAGGGTCTGGAGCCTGCCCACCTGTGAGTCTCACTGCCAGGGGACCTACTTGCTTCATCTGTGCTTGGTCCTGGCACTTCTTGGTGGGACTGACTCACAGGACCAGCTATGACACCTGCATGTTCACTGCATCAGGCCCAAACCAGAAATCACAGGCAATTCTCTTTCTCTTTTTGTCTTTCCTTATCTTTTCTGTTTTTCCATTTTCTTCACAAAATTACTCCGAGCCTCTCTCTCCCCTTTCCCTGAAGTTAGTGAGTTACTAAGTACCTCTCAAAGTGTTCTGTCAACACTCAGAGTAGTAATAGTTTCACTGGAAAGTCCTGAACAGGGAGACTTGATAGCTGCTCTGAGGATTCCAGGCTTCAGGTTGCCACAGCTCTTCCGGCCTTCCAACTTCAAGGGTCGGCCCACGGTGACTGTCACACAGCAAGCAAGGGAGTTCCCCAGCAGCGCATTGCCAGGCTTTTTTGCATGGTGATGCTTCAGTTTATACCAAGTCACTAAGGCATACTGGAGACCTTGGGGCACACTCCCCCTCGCCTTGGGTGCCATCACTCTACTTTTCTCCCCCATAGATTTCACCTTTCATGATTGTTAGATGTCTTAGGAAAGAGGGAGCTTTGCAAATTTTTAGTAATTTTTTACAATACATTGTTAGTGCTCTTTTAATAACTATTGAGGAGGATTGCTTATTTCAGTGACCAGCCACATCAATCTTGAGGCTTTAGGTAGATGGATACATTATAGCATTACTTTTGCTTCTTAAAAATACAGAATTTATTTATAATCAACTATTAATTGGCTGATGATTGCAGGAAGGAAGGAGATCACAGACCTGTAGTTTGGTTAATGAGTTAATTCTTTTATCCAGTGTTAGATTCACTATGGGCACAATAAGGAATGGTCTCCAGCTTGAGGGGAACTAATCAGGCAGCAGATCACCGTGACCGGACAGTCCCCACAGATGTGTGTGTGTAGAGGAAGATCATGCTACTATTATTAACTGTGTCCAGTCCTAACCTGTGTTGGACTTTTTGATGGCCCACAAATTCTCTTTGAAATTCATCAAAATATAGTAATCATCCCTGTCTTAAAAACCTAACAGCATTGAAATCAAGTTTAAGACAGAAGGACTCTCGAGAAGATTCTACTACCCAAATGCAAGGGAGTTTATTTCCTACTATTTATTGAAGCACATGGGGTCCTGGGAGCAGCCACGCGCATGTGGCCTCCAGAGCTGAGCAGCTAGACATCAGAGTGTGCAGCTGTGCTTCCCCTTGCTGAGGTGCGACATCTTGAAGGAAATATTTCAGACGCTAGAATCAGGTGTCTGAGAATCAGTTTCTGAAACACATTATTTTTTTCTAATAAAAAAGGAGCCCATGTAATTTGTTTTTGGAGAAAGACTTGTCCCAGCTGCAAGTGTCAGCTGCTCAGATGGCTGGGGCCCTTGTACCTCATGGGCGTAGGTGGCAGAGCTGCCCAGATGAACCCTCAGGGTCCCGGCCTCGTGGCAGGCAGCTGTTCCTGCTGAAATCAGCACTGTGCTTTCCTCTCATTTTGGCAGAAACAATGTGCTATTTCGGTGACTCTGTTTTCCACATTGCAGTGTCCCATGTAATTACTGACTGCAACTGGGTATCCTGTGCTGCACAAATACTCAGCTATCTGTGTCTCTGGGAGATACAAACGTACATGATGGTGAAAGTCCGGCTTCCACTCACAAAGTAAGCCTGAGCTTGCTGCTTCTTGACATGTATGAGAAGAAAAAAATGAAAAATGTAAACATTTTGGTTTTTTATTCTATCTATGTATGAATGAAATTTATTGTTAGCAGTCCTAGCAGACTGGCTCGGTAGACGCTGTCATTTTAAGTTATGGCTTCCTGTTCCGGTTTGAGCAGACATCCTAATTAACCCCCCAATGGCATGAAAAAAGAAGTGATGAATGGATCGGGATCCAAAGACGATCCTTAAGTCCAGCTTCGACTGACTAGTGTGCAGGGTCGGTGGAAAGTCCTGTTTCATCTCCGCATCAGATTTGTTCTTTTGGACAGAGAGGAAAAAGAAAATAACGAGGCACATTAAAGTAGAATGAGGGCTTTGCTTTTCATGCACGTCTGCATTAGCCAGGATTCTCCTGACTGCAAGTGACAGAAACCCAGTTCTAGCCAGGTAAAGCCAAGAAGGGAATTTATTGGCAGGATTCTGGGTTATCTGAGAGAATAAAGATGAGCTGCGAGAACATGGAAAATTCACAGACAAACGGGTAACTGGAGACTGGGATTCTGTGTCTCTCTCCATCTCTCATTGCCGCTTTGATCCTGGCTCCATTCCCTCGTGTAGCAGGTGTGTCTTCTCCGTGCCCCAGTCATTATCACTGCCAGAGGTGCTGGGTTCCCGCTTCTGTAGCTTCTATTAAAGGAAAAGGGAAACTTCTGGGTTAAGAAAATAAAAACAACGCTGAAAGCCTGTGAGGGCCTGAGACCGGATCCAGGCTCTCCTCCTGCTGCACAGCAGGCTGGTGGGGTGCATTAAAGCATTGAGATCTGCCTGCCCTGGGTCACACACCCAACCACACAAGGCTGTGAGCAGAAAAAAGTAGGGGGTGAGGCAACAACTGTGAGCAACGTGACCGGGCGCACTTGAGGAAGAACACCTCCGGACCTAAGGGAGGAGTGCGAAGTGCACTGCAGCGGACTTCTTTAAATACTAACTTAGAATCTAATTTCCCACTCTTGGAAACGTTCATGTCCAAGACCCTTTATTGTCTAGTGAGGCCATGTGGAGATGCAGAAGAACTTCTTGCAGCATGATTTTCGGAAGACAGCATCAAAATTCCAGATAAGATGCAGTAAATGGTGATGGTAAAGATGGTCAAAGCCTCAGGAAGCCAGTGCTAATTGTTGTTAACTTGCAGGGTTCAAGATCAAGCAAGGTGGCCATGGAAAAATGTTGGTAATTTCCCTGTAGATAGGTAGATGTCCCTATGATGCGGGGGTCCATGTCTTACATTTCTTGTCTCACTTCAAGATCATTTTTAAAGGGAATTACATATTTTACATAGACACACAAAACCAAGTGCCCTGTGATATTCTACTTTTTAAAAACAATCAGGAATCAAGACTTTGGGTTTAAAAGACTTTGGGAGTAAAAGACTTTGGGTTTTTCTTTGCACTAGCCATCAAATTTTACATGGTCTATTTTGATTTATAAAAACTTCCAGTGTCTTAGGTTCAGTTTCCTAAGAAATCAAAGTCTGGGGCAAAGCTCATATGCTACCTCTTTTTTTTGCTACCTCCTTATTAGAGAGTAAAGCCCCAGGGACAAGGAAAGGGAGGCAGAGGAGGTGGAGAGAGCCTTGATTACTTGGCCACCACTTGGTGAGTGCTACCCATTGCTCTGTCTCATGCGGACATCTTCTGCAGAGCCAGATAAAAAGATGATTCTAAGAAGAATCCATCTAGCCACGTGAGTGTGTAGATTTTCTACCAGATTCTACCAAATGTTGACCTGCAGGACAGGAATGTCCTTGCTCCTGAGATGGTGCAGCAAGCATATTCACGCCTCAGTGTGAAATGGGGACACATGAGCACCAGAGGCTTAGGTTGGCCCTGAGGTAAAACACGGTCAGGTTGTATCACTGTGAGCCTGAGGCTGATTCCAGCCCTGCTGGCTACCATGACTGGAGCAAGCGGCCCAGGTCCTGCTGGCAGCTGAGTCGAGAGGAGTGAAGGGAGGTCTCTGCTTCAGATCAGAGTTCCGCACCTTCAGGAAAGTTTTCAGGTGGGCAAAGTTTAAGGGTCTTGCTAAAAAACTCACAATGGTAATAGAGCTTTGCACATGCCTGCTCGAGACGCCTACTCATTCCTTCTCCACATTTGTGAACATTTCTGTGAAAGTTACCCAGACACTTCATGGGGTGAGAAGCAAGTCAGTACCTCCTAAGTATCATGAACCATTTGCTTTTTTTTGGTCATTAGTTAAGTCTACTGGTGCAGTTCAGCTGCACATAATGATCACATTCATCATATGGAATTTGTACTCTTGTACAATGCACCCCAATTCTTATTTTCTCCATTCCTCTCCCCTCCCTTCTGCCCTTCTTCCACTTCTTATTTACAAAAGCTTTGTTTCATTTTATCTTTCTTTCCATTTTTTCTTTTCCCTTCCTTTTCTCCTCCCTTCTCTCTCGTGCCTCTTCCCATTTGAACATTTTCTTCCTACTTCAAATATCTGTTATACATTTGGTTCTCATTTAGACATCCAGTGTCTCACACCAGAGAAACAATGTGTTATTTATACATGTGTGTTTGATTCATTTCACTTAAGAATATGGCCTTTAAGTGCATCCATTTACCTGTGAATGTCCCAAGTTTAGCCTTTACCACTGAGTAGTACTCCACTGCATAAAGACCACATCATCTTTATTCACTTGCCGATGGGCCTTTGGGCTGTTTCCAATATGTAGCTATCGCAAACTGTGCTGCTATAAACATGGATGTGGCTATATCATTGTGGCATGATGCTTTTATTTCTTTTGGGAAGGTACAAAGAAGGGGAATAGCTGGGTCAAATGGAACCTCTAGTTTTAGTTTTTTGACAAATCTCTGCACTGATTTCCACAGTGGTTGCACCAGTCTACACTCCCGCCAACAGTGGAGAAGAGTTCCTTTTCCCTCACAGCCCCTCCAGTACTTGCTATTGGTTGATTTAATAACCATTCTTCCTGGAATGAGATGAAATCACAGAATTGTTTAAATTAGCATTTCTCAAATGACCAGTGATGTTGAACATTTTTTCATATATTTATTTGCTGTTTGTATTTCTGCATCTGAGAAGTGTGTATTTATCTTGGATGCCCATTTCTGGATTAGCTCTTTAAATTTGGGGCATATGACTTTTTGAGTTCTTTGTATATTCTAAATATTGGTCCTTTGTCTGAAAAGCTGGTAAAATTTTTCCCACCTTGTGGGTTGTCTCTCCACACAGTTGTTGATTTCATTGCTGTGCAGAAGTTTTATAATAAGATGAGATCTCAGTTATTGATTCTTTGTAATGTTTCCTGTCCACTTGGAGTTTTGTTCATAAAGTCTTTGCCTTCTCCTATGTCTTTAAGAGTTTAACCCATTTTCTCTTTCAGCAGATTTATGTTTCTGTTGTAGTATTTAGAGCTTTGATCCACTTTGATTTTAGTTTGGTACATGCCGATAGACATGGATCTAGTTTTAGTCTTCAGCATGTGGAGAGCCAATTTTTCTAACACCATTTATTAAAGAGGTTGTCTTTCTTCCAGTGAACATATTTGGCCCCTTTGTCAAAGATAAGGTGGCTGAGTGTGTTTGGAGTTGTGTCTGCATCTTCTAATCTGTTCTTTGGATCTTTGGGTCTGTTTTTTGCAGAGAGGAGGGAGTCTGTTTTCTTTTCTTTTTCCCTAGTACTGTACTATTTTTTAATCACAGTAGCTCTGTAGCATAATTTCAAGTCAGGGATAGAGATGCCCCTTGCATTGCTTTGCCTTTGCTGACACAATTACTTTTGCTATTTAGATCTCTTCTGGTTCTAAATAAATTTTAATAATTTTTTTATAAATATATGTGTACCAAATATGGGAGAATCCAGCTACATAAGACAAATATTAATATACATGAAAAATCAAATAAACAATAACATAATTATACTGGGGGACCTCAGTACCCCACTGTCACAAATAGACATCAACTAGACAAAAAATCAACAAAGAAATATCAGAACTGAATCAAACTTGTAAACAGATGGATTTAACATACCTGTGAGGTATGTTACTGGTATTTTGATTGGGATTCCATTAAATCTATACAACAATTTTGGGAGTATGGTCATTTTTACCAGGTTGGTTCTTCTTTCCCAAGAGTAAGGAATCTCTTTTTATTTTTTGATATCCTCTTTGATCTCCCTGTTTAGAGTACTGTAGTTTTTAAAAAGAATTTTATTTAAAGAGGAAAAAAGCAAAGCAGAGAAAAGGATAGAAACAATACAGAATTTCAGAAAAAAATAAACAGTAAAAAATCACTAGTTGATAAATTACATACTGTCTTCTTAGACACAGTTGTTCAAGTTACAAAATTAAAGCATAGAAAGTGGACATTCAAACAGTTAGGCTGCAAACAGTTCTGTTCAACGATCCAACAAACACTTAGCAACATGGTCATCACTCCTACACACCTAAACATACATGCAGTTATATCCTTTAGAGCACTTTCTTTTCCTCCTTTTGTTTTTTAAGTCCATTATCTGTTTAGTTATATAGCTGTACCTTACTGATCTGTTTTGTTGTTGTTATTTACTTTTTAATCACCTTATATAATTCTGTTGCTTTGTTTTTGAGTTTCTCCTCATCCATTCCCCATGGATCAGCTTTGGTAGAGTTGAAATTTTTTGGAGGTATTTTGTTACTTTGTTATGTTTTTTTTGAAGGTAGCAAAACACAGCAGAACAAAACAGAACAAAGCCAACCGAGACAGTGCAGTGAAATTGGCACAGAACCTCACAGCCGGTCACCAGGACACCGGCAATAGGCACAATAATACATCCCGTTCTCTTCATAATAGTTCAATCAGGTAGAGCAAAATGGAAGGAAATACAAAACTTATAAAAACAGAATATTAAATAGAGCAGTACCATTAATCAGAACTGAACAAAACAGTGATAAAAATATTTGTCTTCAAAGAGACGATAGAAGGAAATCCCTGTTACTTGCCACACTGCATACGTTCATCCTCCCAAGAGATACTCAGACCTCTGGCTCCCACTTGCTAACAGGGATGAGGGGATGATGTTTGATTCTTAGCCCGTGCACTGGCAGGCCCACAGCTGCTTGCCAGAGTGGCGAGCTGGCTGCTTGTTTTCCCAGTGCCCCAAGTTCCAACATGGCGTGGAGCTCAGGAAATGCTGATGATTCTTGCTCTGGGGCTGCTGCAGCTTGTCAGACAAGTACTGTAGTTTTCATTGTAAAGACCTTTTACTTCCTCCATTAGATTGATTCATAAAAATTTCATTTTTTGAATGCTACTGTGAAATGTGTGATTTCCCTAATTTCTCTCTCAGTAAGTTTATTTGTGTATAGGAAGGAGGCTATTGATTTTTGAGTGTTGCCAAGCTAACTACTATTCAAAACTAGACATTTGCACATGTTCTATTTTCCTGATGTGAAAGTTCACTGCCATAAATTTCCTTCATAGGAGTGCTTTTACCATATCCTGTAAGTTCCAGTATGTTGTATCAACATTATCATTTAATTGTAAATACTGTTTAATTTCTTCTTTAATTTTATCTCTGACCCATTTGTTGTTCAGGAAAGTGTTACTTAATTTCCATGTGTTTATGTAACTTTTGTGGTTTCTTTTGCCAGTGATTTGCAATTTCATTGCACTATGGTCTGATAATATGCATGGGATAATTTCAATTATTTTGCATTTACTTATGCATGTTCTATGGGCTAGTATGAGGTCCATTTTGGAGACTGTCTCATGTGCAGCTGAGAAAAATATGTATTCTGATGTTGTGGGGTGGAACATATCTACATCTATTAAGTCCATCTGTTTACAAGTTTGATTCAATTCTGATATTTCTTTGTTGATTTTTTGTCTAGTTGATGTCTATTTGTGACAGTGGGATATTGAGGTCCCCCAGTATAATTATGTTATTGTTTATTTGATTTTTCATGTATTAATATTTGTCTCATGTAGCTGGATTCTCCCATATTTGGTGCATGTATATTTATAATTTTTCTCTTCCTCTTGAAGTTTTCCCTTACCAAGTTTGTAGTGACCATCTTTATCTCTTTTGATCATTCTTGGATTGAAGTTCACTTTGTCTGCAAACAGAATAGCTACCCCTGCTTTTTTCTGCATTCCTGTTGCATGGAGTATTGTTTTCCATTCTTTGACTTTCAGTCTATGAATTTCTTTTTGAGTTAAATGTGTTTCCTATATGCATCAAATTATTGGAAATTGTTTCTTGATCCAGTCTGCCAGTTTTTTTTTGATTGGTGAATTGAGACCATTTGCACTGATGTGTATAACTGACTTGTATTGATTTATCCTTGTTATGTTATTTTCCTTTTGTACCTTATCTTTTCCCTCTGTTTAGTTTCTTGCCTTGCCTGGTGGCTTCTTTCTTTTGGTATTCTTCAAATGGTGGTCTTTGTAATCTCTTTCTAAAATATCCTTCAGGACATTTTGTAGAGCTAGTTTGGTGGTTATGAATTTCTTCAGTTATTCTTTGTCATAGAAGTATCCTCTTTCTTCACTGATTCTGAAAAATAGTTTTTCAGGGTACATACATCTGGGTTGGAGGTTGTTTTCTTCCAGGACTTGAAATACTTTATTCCATGATCTCCTTGACATAAGGGTTTGTGTTTAGAAGTCTTCTGTGATACTGATGGGCTTTAGGTGATTTGTTTCTTTTGTGTAGCACTTTTAATATTGTCTTCTTGTGCTGGAATCTTGATTATTATATGCCTTGTTGTAGATTTATTTTGGTCATGGCTAATTTGAGTTATATATGCTTCACTTATCTGTATAACAAATTCTATTTCCATGTTTGGGAAGTTTTCTGCCATTATTTCTGTGAACAGGTTTTTCAGTCTTTGCTGACTCCTGCTTTTTTATTGACTATGATTAACTTTATTTTGTTTTTACATTACCTTGCAGCTGTTGGATTGATTTTTCATGGTCTCTTGTAATTTTTAGAGATCTTGCTTTTCATGATCACTAATTACTCTCTTGTCTTCTAGGTCTGATAGTCTGTCTTCACTTCCATTCATTTGGCTTTGCAAATTTTCATTGAAATTTTAAATTTTCTGGATATATGTTTGGATCTATTTCATGGATTCCATTACTTTCCTATGCTGAGCATTCATGATTTCCGTCATTTTTAAGCTCCTCTATTTTTAAAGTTTATATACACTCTACATTCACTAAGTCCTTCATTATGGTTGCGTTCTCTCTTTTTTTACCTAGGAGATTATTTCTGATTTGATTTTCTCTATAGCCTCATTCATCTGTGTGTGTGTGTGTGTGTATTTTCTTCTGCTGTCATCATTTCAGAAAATTCAGGTAAGTGGCTTCTGATTTTCTCTATCTCATTATCCCCCTGAATTTGTCCTGGGTGGGCTGGACTCTATGGTTGTTGCATTTTGCTTCTGAGTCTTGTCATTTTCAAGTTTTTTCTGTAAGTTTCATATGTTAGGTAGATTTATCACTTGTATCAAGTGATAAATGTCTATCCCTCAGAAATGTCTTCTAAGTAAAGCTTGCTCCTGGCCTTGTGTCTTGTGCCATGATCCAACCTTCCCAATTTATTAGGGATGAGGAGTTGCTTTCTATTTGGCTCAGCACCCAGTACTGGTACTGGGCTATGGTGATGATTATGATCTGCAAACAATCACAGTGATGTCATACAAGGGTGAAGAGTTGATTACATATGGCATGGCACCCTAGCTAAAATAGTACAATTAGCAATAACAGTAGCATCAAGCATAGCTTAGCAACAGACAAACTGTGGAAACTGTTAATTTGGTATTTTGAATGGCAAAATTTATAGTTATATAATAAAGTCCAACATAAATCAGGAAATTGTTTGCAGTGAGTTTCCACTTGGTAGATTGATTTTACCCTGTGTGTGTGTGTTGGGGCACAGATGCTTTAAGAGGGATGGGGCAAAACAGAGATAACTGAAGAAAAACGTAGTAGCAACAAGCCTGAAGGACAAAGTATGATCACTTGAGCTTTGGGAAACTAGAACAGAGAACCGGAGAGCAAGCAAAAGAACACTGAAACAAGCCAAGAAGATGACACAATGTTCATCCATACGTAGATATGAAAGGGTCTAGAAAGACAGTTGAGGAAAGAGAGAAGCAGAATGGAGGAAACAAAATAAACAATGAATGTCAAAACCTAAACAATCCCCTCAAAAAACCTACAGAAAAAGGAAAACTAGTAAAGAAAGAAAGAAGAAAAAAAATTCTTCTGGTGCCCTCAGTTCTGTGGGTGTGTCCAGGTCAGAGCCCAGATCTGTGCTGGGGGACCCTGCCAAGTCCGCAGTAGAATTCGTGCTGGGTGCAGGGCTGATCTTGGCCTCCGCATGTGGGGGTTGGGGACAGAGGCTTCGGCCAGCAGCTTTCTGGTTGACCTGCCCATGTCTTCCAATCCTGACTGTCTGAGCATTGCTGTGACACCCTCAGACAGAGACAACCAGAGCTAGCTGCTCCCAGTTCCACATACAGTTGACCCCTCCGGGACCTTGTGTAGCCTCCTCTGGGCCATATGCTGGCTCCTCTTGTACTGGCTCCTCCTACTTCCTACTCTGGTCCCCAGGTATAGTGCTGGCTCCCCACTCCTTGCTCCTCCCCACCCCAGCATGCTGCTTGCAGCTCGGGAGCAGTACCAACTTCCGAGCCAAGGCTGCCTGAATTCTGTGTCCCCCTCTTGCAGTCAGTTACAGGGCAGGAGGAGTCACGTTGTTCCTCTCGCTGCCTTCACTGCCACTTTGGTCTCTGGCCTTGTCACTAGAGGTTCTAGTTAGCCACTGTGGCACACTCAGAAATCAAAACAAAAGAAAAACACCTGGTAACCTTTTGGGGAGAGAGCAGCTTCCTGATCACTCGCCCCTGTGTGCCCTTATGATCTAGTTAATGATTTGATCCCCATGGACAGCAATATGTCTACCAGGATCTCTTCATTCGCATTATTTCAGTGCTGTTGTGGAGCAACCGATTATGAACAATATATGGTAAATGGAGAGTGATCCTCCCAAGGGGAGGAAATCTCACCCTGGCAAACAGGGTACAGAAGCATTACTCAGAAAATGCTGTTGGGGGAGATTTGGGGGTTAGTGTGCTTAGCAGTGTTTCTGCAGCTGACAGGCTTTGTGCCACTGCATCATGGGCCTTCAGCCTTCACCTGCTGGAGTGTCTCCGTGATGGAGCTGGCAGAATTCGTTTCCCAGGAGGGCCCCACATCTGCCAGTGCGATCGTCCACACAGTCTGTGAACATGGGCACAGCTGAGTTCCTAGTGTTTTAGTAACTTTTGGGTGGAGATGCCATTTTACTTACCACACCCAGCAGTCAATCCCTTGAGGTTTTTGGTGAGAGTAAATTTCTCAAAGTCAAAGTTCAAAGCTCTGGCTACGTCATTTTATCATTTCAGGCTGCTGTTTTGAAAAGTGTGTCTGAGACTAGCCAGAGCCAATGGAAGTTCTGCATTCTCTCAAATGATGGGCGTGTATTTATTCCTCTCTGCCACTTGTAAGGACTGCCTATGTTTCTTACTCAGTTAGGGCATGACTCTGCTTTGCTCCTATTCCTGCATCTATTTTCTATAAAAGCCTCAAGGGAACAAAAATCATTTTAAGCTTATTCTCAACAAGCATACACATAATGGGAAAATATTTGTTAAGCACTTGTTAAGTATTACTCACATTTTATAAGGAGAAAAAAGAGAGGAAGGGCTCATTTGCTCAAGGGTAAAAAGACAGCATATGTTGGGATTTGAAATCTGAGCCCCATCAGTCAGATCCTGTGTCCAGCTTTGAGCGTGGTCACAAGTTCATGCACCCTGAGGGTCAGATCCTGTGTCCAACTTTGAGCGTGGTCACGCCTCCGTGCACCCTGAGGGTCAGATCCTGGTCCAGCTTTGAGCGTGGTCACGCCTCCGTGCACCCTGAGGGTCAGATCCTGTGTCCAGCTTTGAGCGTGGTCACAAGTTCATGCACCCTGAGGGTCAGATCCTGTGTCTAGCTTTGAGCGTGATCACGCCTCCGTGCACCCTGAGGGTCAGATCCTGTGTCCAGCTTTGAGTGTGGTCATGCCTCCGTGCACCCTGAGAACTGATGTTTACCTCTTGTTGCCTCATATTTCTCATCTATATATCATGGGTTTAGATAAATTGCCTACATGCTTCACAGGCAAATTCCGAGGATGAAATAGATGGATACACCTAAAAGTACACTGAAAAAGTTAAAAGAAGGAATAATAAGGGGGTATATTTGTATTCTTTTGTCTTTTTTGTTGTAGTTTTTGTTTCACACCAAAAAGTTTTAGCATCTTCTGAGGGACCTCACCCTGTGATCACACACCCACCACACGGGTAAACTACAGTGTTCTGGATAAGCAACTTTTGTCTGTGTCTCCACTTGATATTTAGAATTCTGTGATCTAGGTAAAGCAGGAGTGATGTCTTTTTATTTCTAGGTTAACTGAGCCCACGGTGTACTCCTTTGTCCAGAATAGGGGATGAGTTTCTCAGCACTGCACGGCCAGCTGCCGGCATAGCTGGGGTCTCTCTTCCCTGGAACCATGCAGTGTCATTGTGCTCCAACTAAACTGTCCTGGAAGGAAATCTTGAACTCAGTTCTGTGCCTTGTGCTGGGCAGGCTCCTCAGGATGAAGGGCATACAATGAGAATTCTAGAAATTTCTTTGTTGGTTTGCAGCTATTCCTTTCTTTCTCATTCTCCATGCACCTTTTGGAAGCACCTTTTCTTTTTCTCATTCTGGTGTTTCT